>JAODKC010000095.1:18519227-18532198 GCA_026777985.1 Mormyrops attenuatus | reverse complement strand
CCCCCCCCCCCCCCCCCCCCCCCCCCCCCCCCCCCCCCCCCCCCGCCCGCCGCCCCCCCCCCCCCCCCCCCCCCCCCGTCGGTAGCCTATCCTAGGAAGCGCAGGGCACAAGCACATGGACATGAAGCCAGTCTGTGACATTAGTTCACACACGCACGTTTGTATTCATATTTTTTTGGGGACCACCCATTCACTTCTATGGGTTATTTATAAAACACATCTTCAGACTGTGGTATGAAACCCGTAAAACACTGGTATGACATAAAACATCTACACACAGATGAACAGAGGGTGTTGGGATTCAGATCACTGACCTAGATCCCCATAACAAGGTAAATACAAAGTGAAACTAGCTACTGTCTGGAGGTAGCGGCTATCTTAGAGGCAAATGTGACATTGTTTCACTTCTGTTGGTATGTTAGGAACATCTTTTAAAAAAAAATTCAACAGAAATAATCAACAGGAAAAAAAATAACTAACGGAGCTAAAGGGTGACTCAGAGAGTGATGTCCTTGTCTCTCACAAACTTCAAGTAATATCTAATTCCCAAAACAATTAACTTCAAATCTGTGATTATAGTCAGGTAGATAGGCACTCCAGAAAAGTGCTGCATGAAATCAGCTTAAGAGTCACAATCTTATCTTTTAAGGATGGTATTAGAAGACCTCTATAGCACAGTAAAAGAATTTATATGAAGCCTGTTTATGAAGCACTGACATTGTAGATCTTCAAATTTTTAACACGCCATGACAATTTAAGAATACAAATCTATGTTTGCCTTAAAGTTCAGAGGACATACTATATATGCATCAGACGTAATATATGTGTATCAGAACTGAAAAAACAGCACTGCTTTCAAACATCGTCATGACATACGTCAGTGAAACATGTTTTCCAGAGTGCGGTACTCATACGAAATGACAAGGCCTGCAGTCCCTCATACATGATGTTAGTAACGTGTATTTCTGAAGACCAACACAATTTTACATACAGATGTTTAACTTAACTCTTTACGATTTGCATTAACATTGCCAGATTAAACAGCTGAATAATTCATTGAAATTTATTTGAGGATACGTCAGAATGACCCCTCCTGGTAATTAAATGAAAATTACTTTTATAATACAGTATTAAAATTAATTTCAGGACCATTATTTTGAGTTCATTGCTTGAGTCTGTTTTACTGTAACGTCACTAATGAGTCATGCAACATGCTGGCTGTTATTTTCAATGTGAAGTAAGTCTGAAACTTAGGCACGGGTTCAAATTTAATTTGTAAAATGAAATTTTTTCTGTTGTAGCTTAATTAAATTCATTCACTGCTTAGCCATGTGCAAGTATTTCTTGCCCTATGTGTCGAGTCTTTGGGCAATTGAATTGTTTCTACAAATTGTTTCTATGTCAACCAGTTAATGTTATCTGTTAGACTTATTATGTATTTCTATTAAATATGCTATATATTTACATTTTTTTTTTACGACACAACCTATAAAATCGCCAATTGATCTGCCTCCCCCCCCCCCAGCCGTTCTACCAGTCTGTGAAATTTTTGTGCAACGCAAATTGGTCCGCTACCTTCAAAAGGTTGGGAACAACAAAGTCAACGGATGGTCTCTTGACTTGTAAATTCCCAGTGTGTTACATTAGTACGAGGTACTTTGAAAATTAGCCATATGTAATAGTATCGATTAACAGAGAAGTCAGAGTACAAGGTTGATATGCGTGATCCTGGTCTGAAACCTTTGAAACAGAGAGAATAGCCAAAGGGGCACATAATGCTTCAGAAGATCGTCGCATATACACAACAGTACTATAGTGTCTGTAATTACTTTTTCATCTCTTGTACTCCCACTGCCCTCTCCTGCACTGCTGTCTCGGGGCTGCATCTCCAGCAGAGTCCGGAAGAGCTTCTCTGAGGTCTGGGTTAGGAATCCAATCTCGGCGTTAGGATGTAACCCATAAAGGTATGGGGATTCAGCAGGGAGAGAATCATCGATGTACTGATGGAAAAGCAACACAAACAGCACACTAAATAATATCTTTTTCTCCATGCAGGAAAAATTCATGTACAAATTAGTTAGTTAACTATTATAAAAATAATAATGTTAATGGTGATTATGCTGTAAACAAGCATGCAAAGCTTTCTTAATTAAAACTGCAGCTCCACTGCCATTTTTCTTTTGGACTGCTGTGCTTTACAAAATGCCCTTCATCCGCATCCCTGCCAATCAAGTGGCTGCCACTCACACTGTATAACCTGTGATTTGGAGAAACAATCAACCGAGCACACTGGGCACAGCCTGACATGGCCACCCCGCTGCCCGAAATTATATCCCTCTATATTTACATCTTCACACATAGGTAGAGACGAAAAGAGAGAGAAACCTATTTCATCGTTACCTAGATGCTTCTGCTGGACATTAACAGCAAAGGTAAGAAGGAAACCAGGTAAGATGCAGTAGTAAAAATGTCTTAATTTATCCCCTTGAAGGCTGCTGTATTGCAGTTGTAATTCACTGACTGCCCCAACCCCCAAATCTCCCCATTATGGCTGAAGTGGACCCAACCCTGCAGGTGGCTCCGGGCTCAATATTACTCTTGAAGGCCTCTTTTAGACTGAATGAATTCTCATTCTCCTCACACTTACAGAGACTAAAAAAGAAGACTATACCCACAGTGGTGTCTGTGTCTGCAATGCAAAGATGCCAAATGAGTACCATCTGGATCTGGAGCAATGAAATATGTCTCGTTCCCTGATGTAATGGAGGGAGAGGCACAAGTGGTCTGCATGCTTCACCGCTGTCACATCAGGCTACCAATTCCTATCTTGGCTCTAATACAGTATACTTAACTAGCACAGGGGAGGTAGGTTTTTCTACTACCATTTCATACTCAACACTACGTTATTTCCAGTCACATGTTAAACCACTGTTTCCTTTAATGAGTGGGGAGAAATATGTAAAACCTGGTGATAACTGTTGTAGTCCATGTTTCCAGGCAAAGGGAAACCCGGAGCTAGGCAGAGCTCTCCGTCCATCATTTCAGACTTGATGAACTCCTCCAGGTAGGTTCGGCACAGTCTGCGGTCCCAGTCATCTGTGATGTGTCCCCCATACATGATCTCACCAAAAAGGTAGCGGAGGTCATCGTACGGCACCTGGAAACAATACGCAATTTTGCAGCAGAACAACATTTTTGACTAAAATACGAATTATTTCCTACGTTATTAAAATAAAAGGATAGCCGTCACTGTTTAGTACTGCCACGGTTGAGTATTGCCAGACAGTGATGGATGGATGGACCACACTTTCTGCTGAATCTCCAGTTGTAGTTTTCAGCAGAGTTTACAGTACACAGCACCAGTGTGTTGTACGTCAGGCTTTAAATTGTATACAGTACCGCTGCTGATCTTTTTTAGACACAGTATCTCCTTTTTAAGTGACCTTGGGAATTGTGAAAGTCACTATATAAACATACTATTTGTGGCTGCTGAGCTATGAGCTCTTTCTTCACCGACACTTGAAGCTTCTTCAGAGGGAGTGCTTATCTCTTCCACGAAATTGCCAAAAACAGTATCATGTGACATGCCCAGCTAACTCAATCACCCCTGCCATGCATTCGATGCGTACACGTTGTCTGCTCATGAATATCAATGATTGATCGGAACCGCGTTTGTTTCTGTAATGTGTTCTATAAAGCAATGTTCCTTGTTGACAGTTCATCAAAATTTCTCATTTTTTTATTATTTTAATTTTATGAAGATAAGTCAATATATTGTTGATATCGCCCAGGCCTAGCTGAAAGGAATATTGTTTTCCAGTATTTTAAAACAGTGTGGGCCCTACTGCAACAATAGCTGGTTAACTCTTATTATAAAGGATGAGCACAGGGCTTCAGTGAGTCAGTTATTTACAATCCTGTATAACAGTCAGGACAAGTGAGCAGAGTTTAATTATAAGTGCTCTCTATTGCACACATTTAGCTCAGTAACACACGACAAACGCATATCTCATTCAAAAATTTAGGACCAAAGTCAATTTCACTCTGACATTGTCTCAATGGTGCCCAAACAAAATTATTTAATTGCCAGTTGTTAGGGTATACATCATAATTTTTGATTTTTAAAGACACTGGTACCATGGTGCCACCTCCATGGTAGGACAAAGAAGAAAAATCGTACAAGTACTCCTTAATTCAAAGCAGCACGTGTACAATAAAGTGTTCACATGAGTACTTATAGATAGCAATCTAAAACGGACTTACTGGAAATGATCACTGATCAATCAGTTGAAAGAATAACTCTTAATATATGTGAAATGCTATGGTAAATATGATAAACGATGTCCTTTCATCAGAAGTCTATTAAGGGTACTGTACTTCTATATTCTGATTTAAACAAGTTGTATTTAGGACACAAACTCCAAAAACACTTTTGATGAAAAATGTTTCAGATCGACCAAATAGCCAAGCCACTGTTATTTGGGAGAAATAAAATATTGATGAATTATATGCAATATTTAAAACATGTTGTTTAATTCTACATAGATGGGTTATTAATAGATTTGTTTAAAGAAGAAAATACACCAAATAATGAAAAAGAAATTATATATATATATATGTACACACACACATACACACACAAATAGAAACGATGTTGGTACCCCTAGGCATATTTCTTTCTATATCAATATGTTTTTTCTTTGGTTGTACTGTTTCAGATGTAGTAGAACAAGGGTACACAAAGGCACAAAAGCATGAAAACTGTACGATCTTCAACCTGAATCAGTTTTCATACCTAGCAATTAAATAAGGTTTTTATTCATGTCCTCCTTTGTAATTGAAGGTTTGTCATTTTAGAATTTTGATAATAGGTTTTAAATTAACCCTTTTTTAACAGAAAATTCTAGAATTAGGTTACATACAGAGGTCAATATGAACCACAAACTTTGATAGCATTGTTAGGAAAGCTGTTCTGTGGCTCAGCAGGTTGGGACATTGTGCTTGTGACTGCAAGGTTGAACGCTCAAATCCAGTGGCTGGCAGGGTGATGTCACTGGAGGGCCCTTGAACAAGGCCCTTAATCTCATTGGCTCCCGGGACAGACTAGCCCTGATTTGTCAAGTGTTTGTTGCTCTAGCGATACATTGTATATATTGTATGATATACCAGTCAAAGGTTTGGACATGCCAAGCCACCTACATAGGAGAGTGATGGAGGTGCATCACATCACCTGGCCGCCTGACCTAAATACAGTAGGAATAGTTTGGGAGGTCCAGAGAGCGAAAGAAATGTGGCCACTGAGTGCTTGGCATGTATGTAGGACCTCCTTCAGGACAGCCGGAAAAGGGCATAGAGGAGACAGTAGGGTCAGCCTGTCCCTGGAGCCTTTGGGGTTAAGGGCCTTGCTCAAGGGCCCAAAGTTAGGTTCACCCTGCTGACCCAAGGATTTAAACTGGCAACCTTCTGAGTCCCAACTCACAGAGTCCCCCCCCCCCCAAAAAAAAATCAATGGTTTTTCAGTCAGTGCATAATTCCATTTATGTTACATATTTATAGTTTTGATGTCTTTGATGATATAATAATTCTAAAATACATACAATAGGCCAAATACACATTTTTATGGGCAGGTGTGTACAAACGTTTGAGTGGTACCATGTATTTGTGTGTGTGTGTGTGTGTGTGTGTGTGTGTGTGTGTGTGTGTGTGCGTACGTGTGTGTATGTATGTATGTATGGGTGTATATATAAACTTAATGTGCCTACAGGCTAAAAATGATCAAATTTAAAAATAATTTAGAAATACTTTGAGGTATCTGCACCCCATCCTGTATCTGACATTCAATAATACTTTCACCTTGAGGTATAAAAGGTCAAAATACAGTTGTAGTACAGAGATGATCCAGTCAAGTAAAACTTTAATAACAGCACTTAGATCTGCCTGAATTAAACATTCTTCCTAATTTTATCAAAATGTAATAATTCAATATAGATGCTCTCTGCTGAAGTAGGAAGTTTAGTTGCAGCTACAGTCAACCACACATTTATCAATTTCTGTGGTCAAAAAAGCAGTTGAATATTTACTATAATAAAACTTCAGTCACACTGATGTGAAACACCCCACCATAGCACAGAGGTTTCTACAACATTTTAGATTATGAAAAGAAAATTGCCTGGCGGGACCATGTTGTTGATGACAAGGCATTGCAGATATTGTATTTCCTAATTATTGAAGTTCGGCTCAGTTATAAAGTTATGACCTGAAACAGAGCTGAAAATGCCTCCGGCTGACATTTGGCTATATTTTGCACTTAATTTGATATACTTCTGTAGCTAGTGTGTGCCTCTTACCTTTGCATTGGCTTCCAGGTAGTTGTAAAGCACGTTCACGGAAATTGTCAAGTCTCCAGTGTTGAAGGGATAACTTCTGTTCCAGCCCTGCGGTCCAAATTTCCTCCTCTCTGCCACGACCGCGTGAAAGTAGCACAACGCAAAGAGGATGCTTTTAAACTCATTCTCCTTGGCACACATTTCCAGCGTGTCCTGAAAAGTAAAATCAATATGAATAAAAATTTTAAGATTTTAAAATCATTTTAAAAATGATTTTACGGCCGTAAAAAATCTCAAGGTATTGCTAACGGCCTCAAAGTAGAAAGCTGTTCTTTGTCATTTGTTCTCAGTTACAGAACCATCAGCAATACAGTAAATGTCTATAGATAGATGAATAATTATAAGCCGATAGAGCCAAGGATTAAAATCCCTTTTAACTGTTACTGTCAGTACTTTAAGCTTTCAGATGCCCGAAGGCTAGTTATTTTATGACTTAAATGCAAATCAATCACAAAATCCACATTTATTTTTCCCAGTAAAATAATGAGTTAAACTTCTAATGACAGCTTAATGGTAGTTTTGATAAAAGGTTATTCATCATTGGCACTTGTAAATATAAGAACTTCATTACCAAATATTTAATAAAAGGGCTTATCTTTGTTGTTCCAGGCCACAAACATGCAAATAATATAAAATATAATCTGAAGAGTTTAAAATAAAGTATCCAGGCTAAAGATTGAAAAGCATGTTCATTACAGCGGCCAGTTAAGGTTTAAAACTTATATCCAGTGAAAAATAAGATTTTGGTTATATTAAAGTAAATAAATTCATATTGATACAATTAAATTACACTCATTGTTAGTGTTCCAGTCAACTGAATTTTCATTTGGCACAGAGTATGTAGTGTCATTATAAAACATTTTACGTTATTCTTTCCTTGATAAACTACTGATACTACTAGTGTGACACACATAAATCATTTAAACAGTCTTTTTATATCGTAAAAGGGAGCAGTGGAATAAAACAAAATACTCAATACAATGGGATTTTTGTTTTCCATATGGCTGTGAAATTGCATAAGAAGAGACTTATAGCATTTGATTATCATCCCATTGATTAGCTATCAAACAACTGGGAAGAGAGGAATGTCATCCTGTTATCTCAGAAAGTCCTCAGAATGGTATGCCATCAGGTATGGTGTGCCATCAGATAAGATAACAGCTTAAACCGCAGCCTCAAATTGCTCATGAGCATATACTGAGAAGAGGGTTCTGGGATTGGTTGATAACATACAATATCAAGAAGAAGAGTAAACTATAATCGAAATGGCAGGCAGCTCTTGGAATTTCACTGTGATTTTAATATGGTATTTATAATTACTAATTTACAGTCATTTTCTAAATTCCAGTCTTCACTGACAACCATAACTGGTGATACACATGGGTTGAACTTCCAACTGCATGATAACTTTTAGAAAAGAAAAAAGAATGCTGTAATGAATTTACATTTTAATTTGCATGAATGCAAGGCTCGAAGGCTACCTGGTTGAAATTGTCAAGCGCCTTGTGTAAGTTGGCGTGCATCCCAGTAGGAGGCTCATTGGTGATCTTGATGGAGTTCTCTAGGATACCCTGAGGGATGATGTGTCCCTCAGGTGAGGCTGAAGGCTCGGCACTGATAAAAATGCGGAAGTCTGCGTGGCCTCCCTCGCTGTGCTGCTCCACCTTCTTCTCCAGAGTGCTCAGCCATTTAGCCACCAGATGGATGTTCTGGCAGTGGAAGGATCAGAACAGAAGACAGTCAATCAGTATGCCAGTGACCAGCGCAGCATACGCTCATAAACACTCCGCTAGTGTTAGAGGTTTAATTCACAATTAAAAAAATAACATTTTTCAACTGACTGGGAGAACTCTTCTGCTAGTAGGACTATACATGCAGTGTCGCTGCACTTAATGTGCAATTACAGCTGCTTATATCACAAGGTATATTAGCTTTATTCCCATGAGCCACTACAATCTTAATAAAAATGCTACTAAAAATATATATTTCTTATTGCAGGTCATTCTGAGAGGTGCAAGAGGCTGCCTCACCACACGCTTGTCATTTCTGTAATTTAATAATAATTTAACTTAATTGCAATAACTGTAATTTCATACCATTACAGAGGCATTTCAACAACTGGAGGAATAATATGTAAAAATGTTTTAAGCAAAATCTTGGGATCTGCAGGGTGAAAACTGAGGAGTGCAACACAACACACAATTAAATGTATGCAAAATGAAGAACGATAAGTGCCGTTTCTTTTAGACCATGGAAATGTTCAAATACTACATATATCTATGAGTATCTGTGCCCACAGTACTAGATACAGCTAGCTAGTACTGTGTACACCCTACTTTTGTCCTCAGAGTTTATTCAAGGGTAGATTTGAGTTATTTGTTCAATGAAGTCTTTCTGCACACTCCTGTTGTAATCAGCAATATTTTTTGCACTTAGTGCCTTCTTGTTAACTTTATAGAGTCTGGCCATTCCTCTCTGACCTTACTAATTAACAAGGCATTTCTGCCCACTATAATACCACTGACTGGATGTTTTTTTTTCCAGTCACTGTCTTTTTTTTTGTAAACTCTAGACAGTGTAACTGCCAGGAATGTGACTGTCTATGAGATGCTGGAACCACCATATCTGACACTGACAATTCTACCATTAGCTTAACTGCATAGGTCAGACACCTTGGCCATTGCAATGCTTATTCAAATAGTTTGTTAAGCTATGAAGCGCCTCTGTGTGATGTATGCTTTTAGCCATAACTACATGAGGAGCACGCTATTTACCTTCACAGACATACCTACTAGCCATTGAAAAGACAAACTTGATTGATTCCAGGGGGATATCCATTAAAGACTTGCATTCCTTCAAGCCAGAATCAACCCGACGACCTAAAGATTGCAGTACTCATGCTACTACAGGCTGCTGTACCACATGAGCTATTAATGGTCAGCTAGAAATACGATTAGAATATAGTTTCTTATACTGTAGTAGTAGTACCTCATACTAACTTAACACCATAAATGTAGCAGACTTACAATCAGATTTTTTTATGGCCGTGTATGTACCATGGTATCATCTGTATGTATCACGGTATGATAAAACTAATAGCAAGAGTTAACAGAACATTTAAATAAGCCATAAGCCATAATGCAGGGGAAAGGGTGTGAACTAAAATAACAGTGCATATAAATATCTAGATTCATGTATTCCATAACATTTGAACCAAGTAGTTACATTTGCAGCTCTTTATGAATAAGAAAATTAGTGATATCCACTTCAAATAAAGGCAAAACTGTAAATTGTCCGAGGATCACAAAAACACGAAAAACACATTCAGAATTACCAAAAGAAAAATCTATTGCTACTTTAGGAAATTAGAGAAATGATGGATGCCATGACGAAAAAAAGATGGGCCATAGCCCTAAATGTAGCGATTTCTAATTTTAAAAGGCCATCTGCTATTCGTCTCAGCCAAGTGAATAAGATTCCAACTCTCTGTGCCCTAAAGGTATTTTATTCATTTTCAACACCTCTGATGCCCCTCAGCTTTGTGGGCCTAGCAGTAAAATCCCTAATAAAAATCCCTATAAGGTTCAAGGCCTACAATAATACAGTTTAAACACTCATTTATTGGGATGTCTTTCTGAATACCATTCAGCCATATTGATAAAATAACATAGGCACACAAATAAATAACAGTACAATATAGCAAAACATAAAATCAAACTATTTCTTCCCAAAACATTCTTCCTAATCTTTCTCTAGACACATGTGGCAACTAACCATTATTTATGTTTTTAATAAAGTGTTTGGATATTTAAAATAGATAAAGCATCTTATCAAACTGAACGGCCTTTCATGGTAAAAACAATAAACATTTATTGCGAAGATCCACACTATAGTGGATGATAACACTTATGTGAAACAATAAAACTAAGAGAAAACCTGTTTCCCCAAAAGAAAGAAAAAACAACTTAGATGTACAACAGCGCAGATGTAACAACAAGGTTTGGCATAATTTCAAATAGCCCTTGTCACTAGCAATGGTTACGTGAGCTGGAGACTATTCTGCAAAATATAAGCCCTGTTTACTTATCGCATGCTTGCCCTACAGGACACTGAGCAGCTGTGCTGCGCCATGACAAATGTGGCACAACTGAAGATTGACAAAGTGAATAAGACAGCGAGGAAGATTGGAGCGACAGTAGTAAACCCAGCAAAGGGCACTTTCTGGTGCAGTTCACCACATCAAGAGATGGCAGAAATTTTAAAAGTGCATAACTTGGCCTATCGTTAACGCAAACACAAAAAATAAACAAAGAAATATTCTCTGGTTCTATTAAAAAGATTGTACTAACCAGTATTTAACTTTTACTGTGGATATATGTATTTCTGTGTATGTACATGTGACTGCATTACCTCAGAAATGGATATAGTATTTGCTGCATCGACTTTGAGAAACAATTCATAAATTTAACTGTCAGACTTTAATAGCCAAAAAGTGTAACGCTGATAAATTTAATAAATAAATAGGCAGTCATACAAACAAACAAATAAACAGAAGGTTATTACACATTTAATGAATACAGGTTTAATAGCTATAATCCTAGTTTGTATAATCCTAGCTATAATCCTATGTTTTTTTAGTTCTAATGCTGAATTAAAAGCATATACACAAAAGTTCTTTAAATTGTTTACTGAAAAATCCATGTTTATTATCAGCCAATTACGACAATACAACTTATATTCTAAACAGGCAAAAGCAGCTGAATATGTGCTAGCATATAAACAGTCAGTTAATTACAGCAGAAAAGCTAGTTATTCCTGTGATACTCAAACATGGCTTAAAGGCACATAGCTTTAGATCTGGCAACAGCAGGCTTTCTCTAATTAACAGCTGCTGCTTAACTATTCAGCTGCCTACATATAGTTTTATTCTTGTAATAAATGAAATAACTATTTGGATTTTTGCATCATTGTTTGGTTGGTATTTGAAGAAGGATACACATCGATCAGCCATAACATTAAAACCACCTGGCCAATATTGTGTAGGTCCCCCTGGTGCTGCAAGAACAGCTCTGACTCATCAAGGCGTGGACTCCACAAGAAGGTGTCGAGTGGAATCTGCCACCAAGATGTTAGCAGCAGATCATTTAAGTCCTGTAAGTTGTGAGGTGGGGCCTCCATGGATTGGACTAATTTGTCCAACACATTCCAGAGATGCCTGATCGGATTGATCAAGAGATCTGGGGAATTTGGAGGCTAAATCAACACCTTGAACTCTTTTTCATGTTCCTCAAACTAGCCTTGATCAATTGTAGCAGTATGTCAGGATGCATACAGTAATCCCATTGAAAGCTGACACTGCCATTCGGGAATACCGTTGCCATGACGGGGTGTACTCAACTGCAACAATGTTTAGGTAAGGTTGTATGTGTCAAAGTAGCATCCACATGAATGCCAGAACACAAGGCTTCCCAGCAGAACATTGCCCAGAGCATCACACTGCTTCTGCCAGCTTGCCTTCTTCCCATAGTGCTTCCTGGTATCATCTCTTCCCCAGGTAAACGATGCACACATGCCTGGCCGTCTACACGATGTAACACAAAATGTAGCTCATCAGAACAGACCACCTTCCACTGCTCCATGGTCTAATTCTCATGCTCATGTGCCCATTGTAGCTGCTTCTGGCAGTCGACAGGGGTCAGCATGGGCACTCTGACTGGTCTGTGGCTTTGCAGCCCCATACGCAGAAGCTGCAATGCGCTCTATGTTCTGACACATTTTTATCATACCCAGGAGACTTTTTCAGTAATTTGTGCTATAGTAGCTCTCCTGGGAGATCAGACCAGATGGGCTAGCCTTTGCACTGCACGCGCATAAAAGAGCCTTGCACACCCATGACCTTGTTGGTGGTTCACATGTTGGCCCTCCTTGGACCATGTTTGATAGATACTAACCACTGTATACCAAGAGCACCCCACAATACTTGCCATTTTCGAGATGCTCTGAACCAGTCCTCTAGCCGTCACAATATGGCCCAGTCAATTCAGATCCTTACGCTTCCTCGTTTTTCTTGCTTCCAACACATCAACTTCAACAACTGACTGAGCACTTGCCTAATATATTCTGGCACCCTTGACAGGTACCATTGTAGCCTCTGCCATACTATTGCCCCGTGACGTCCCCCCTTCCGCATAATATTGCCCTGTGACATTCCCCCTTCCCTATAATGTTGCCCTCTGACGTTCTCCCTTCCCCAAAATGTTGCCCTGTGACATTCCCCCCTCCCCCTTAATGTTGCCCTGTGACGTCCCCCTCCCCATAATGTTGCCCTGTGATGTCCCCCTTCCCCATAATGTTACCCTGTGACATTCCCTCTCCCCCATAATGTTGCCCTGTGACGTCCCCCTTTCCCTATAATGTTGCCCTGTGACATCCCCCTCCCACAATATTTTGCCCTGTGACGTCCCCCCTTCCCCATAATGTTGCCCTGCGATATCCGCCCGGCGACGGGGGGGTGCGCGGGGGCCGGCCGGGCGGGGCGCGGGGGGGGGGGGGGGCGGGCGGGGGGGGGGGCGGGTGTGGGGGGGG
>JAODKC010000095.1:18471229-18519202 GCA_026777985.1 Mormyrops attenuatus | reverse complement strand
TTGCCCTGTGACATCCCCCTCCCCCCTAATGTTGCCCTGTGACATTACCTCTCCTCCATAATGTTGCCCTGTGACATTCCCCCTCCCCCATAATGTTGCCCTGTGATGCCCCCCTCCCCCATGATGTTGTCCTCTGATGTTTCCCACTCCCCCATAATGTTGCCCTGTGACGACCCCCCTCCTCCATAATGTTGCTTTGTGTCCCACCTCCCCCATAACTACAGTGGGGGTTTAAAAGATGGATGGATGGACTTTAAGAAGTTTCATTTATTTTATCGGTACCCTACATCAAAATTGCAAGTAACTACAAAAACTGTATCTAATAAGTCAACAGGGAATTGGAGCACTATAATGTACACTGACAGAACAGCTTTAACATGCCTTGGCAAAGATTCTGTCTAGAATGCTACCAATCTTCCAGGAGAAATTTGCTAAACTGTCTGAGACACACCTCTATAATTTGCTATGAGTGCTGGTATTTCAATCCATCCTGAAGACCAACTATTTTAGCAGAGCTCATGCTAGCCTATCCTAGTGTATTACCTTCCAAAGACACTGCTGATGCTGCCACACATTACCGCATATTGTCATGGATGTTCATATTTCAGCAGTTCTAATTCAGTGTTTCTCCATGACTAGGTGCTGCGCTTAGGAGAAATGTCAGGAACGTGAACTGCAAGGCTTTCATCCACCATTTATACCCCCAACACAGCAATAGTACAGACTGACCTGCCAATCCGCTGGCAGTCACTGGCTGCTGGAAACACAGCTGCACCACCATTTCAATTCTTAGTTCTAATGGCTAAGGATCAGAATGGAGGGGATCTTGGACCATCAGTGGAGTATCCTGCACTGTTATCTTCTGCTACTCCTTTTCATTTTAATTGCTGCATAATATGTATTAATGTTAACTGCATTTTCTGTGCCATTCTTAATATATCCTTTTTAAGTGCTTTAGAGCAACAGTTTTGGAATGGGAACCATATTACAATGAAGTGCTCCACTATGTAAAATTCAAAACTGACTGTACCTGATGAAACAGTCTGCCCATAACTCAGACTGATATTTTCAGACAGCTGGTTCAGAGGTGCTCATTTGTTTTCCCTTGCATCTTGAACCACAGCCAAGGAATACGTGTTTCCAGTCATGCAGTCCATAACTGATGATGTTTTTCCCTAATATCCTATCCCAGTCTCACCTTAGCATGTGGATTACTTAATGTAATGAACCATGCCTGTGCGGAAGCACCTTCTTCTAATGTATTTGCTACCCCTTATTTATGTGTTTTGTATTTGGATAATTACTCACACATTTACTTTTAAATAGGAACACTGATTTAAACTCCCGTTATGTCCACTATGCATTCTAGAATTATTAAAACTTTGTCATACTGCTTATTTGTGAATGAATGTGATGGGCTAACTTTGAAAAAAAAAAACTGCTTTCACTACTTCTATAACACATAGCTATCAGCATATTCAGAACTATTAAGGGAACAATGGTGCTATTAAATATAATTAAATTTCATTTATGTGTCCTGATGCAGCGCCGAATGGGACACAGGGTTACGCACCTGCCCAGTGGGGACAGAAATGTAAGGCACTTAATTAAAAGTACAAGCAGGACACAAAGCAAGAAGGAACTTTAAATAAACTAACTCACAGGAACCACAAAAATAAATTAGATATATAGCTGCACACAGAATATTCAGAGGCCTACAAGCACATCGTGATAATATATACATTTATTTTCCCAGTCAGTGTTAAAAGTCCAAAATTTTTAATTGTCTGTATTAGAGCTATGCTGAGATTTACATAATTAAACAAATAAAAAAATATTTGGTTTTATCTGGAGTGTGTTTACAGTGGTAGTATAAGTTATCATTTGTTGATTGTTATCACTGTCTTTATTGTATTCATTGGTACTAATATGAAGGATATGTGCAAATAAGAGTTTAAATGTACTCAGTAAATATGGCAATAAAACGACAAAACCTGCAATTTAGTGCTACTCAACTTAAACACTACCCACACTTTGGTAAGTGTGTGTTAGGGATGCATCAAACCCCTTTTTTTCTGTCCCGAGACCGATACCTGAGCTTTGGGTATTGGCAGATACCGAGTACCAATCCAATACTAGTGTTAAATTAATAAACTGTAGGCTTTGCCTCACTGAGTAGAAGAGACTGTGATCATTCTTTTGTGTGCAAGGGAACATCAGGCATAGCTTAAACTATATATATATATATATATATACACACACACACACACACAGTATATATATACACACACACCACTTATAGTGATCACGTCTGTCTGGGTGAAATTTATCACTATAACCGGATGATCATTATAACCATTTTTTTTTCTTTTATAAAACGGACAGTGTCGCTATTTACTGAATTTTACTGACTCTTTCAAAATACAGTACAGCTGTTTCAAATTACAGTACTGAAGAAATAAAATTACTGAAATATGCATAATTCAAATATGCTACAAAACAGTAGCCTACTGTACATAAAATATAGCTTAATGTAGTTTTGCTGATGCATCTCGTTGGCTCGTTTTTTACAGTTTATCATAAGCTTTGATGAGTCTATATTCGTCATTGAGAGAAAATTACTTTATTTTTCCCGTCAGGTTTTCTGTGTACATATAAATAAAGCCTCGGTTGCATTTTCTCTCGCTTCTCCATAACTTGCGCTAAAGTTTGTTGTTGCGGTCTTTCTCTGCTAGCATTAGCAAACTCTATGTACTCAGCACTATGGTCCGACGTTTGATCAAGTTGCTTGTGTTAATTCAGTGGCGTGCTGTCCTTTCCTCCTTGTGACGCTTTAGCAGAACAGCCCTTACAGTCTAACAAAATGCAGCGGATTTGAGTTTCAACGTAATTTTGCAATTAAGTGGTATAGGTCTTTTTACAAGTACGAGTATGAGTATTTGAGCGCAGTATCAGCCCAATACCCGATGCCGGTATCAGTGTCGGTGCATCCCTACTGTGTAAGTTTCATGATCTTTGTCAAGGAATGCAAAGTGCAAAACATTTCTTCATAAGCGATTTTTAATCCATGGAAATACCACTACTAATTAACAATATTTATTTTTTTGAAGACCCATTAAACTATACTTATAAGAACAGGACTTATAACATCTTATTTAAATAAGTTTATGCCATGACCTAACTTTCAGTCTGTGAAAAACCATTAGAGCAGAAATCACGTCATGGTGGGAAGCCTTAACGACAACTCAACCAGCACCCTTTGGTCTGTAAATTCTGGCCTCATATTTACACTGATTTCAGAAAAGGTCTCCAAGTATTATTTGTGCTAGATGGTCACCTCACGAAAGAAAACAGAGTTCATGATTAAAATTTCATCCAAAGGAGAACCCACAGGGCACCAGTGCCTTCAGTGGATCCTTATATTATTAATTTAGATTTCTTAGGTCATCTAACTTATGGCATAAAACTTATGCAATTAAATTTCAAGAAAATTAAGCATCGGATTTGCATTTTTACTGCAGAGGATGACTGCATCTCTCTCAGCCTGGCCAGAGCCAAGTCCTGCATGGTGCAGTATAATTAACCATCACTGAAGGGGAGCTTTTAAAGATTGTTACATCTTCTGGGCAAAACCAGAATTCATAAGTGGCGTGCTAAATCAGGGGGAGTGCCTCACCAATTTTGCAGAATTGCATGCACAGATGATAAAGCAGATACAAGTCAGTTGCCAAGGGATGTGCCTTTATAAAGGTATTGATTGCTGCTCTTATACAAAGATAATTAAACGACTGCTTATGTTTGCAGTCCTGGCCCTGCACTGCAGATTACACTTTTACTAATTGCATGCCCTAACATGGGGTGGGTCTCTGCGCTTTGTGTCATTCATATCCATCGATAAAGCCTATTGAGATTCAGCAACATGCCTTAGCAAAGAGCACCCGCCTGAAATAAAAACCATGGGCTGTGGCTCCAGAACTGACCGTTACCTTCCTTTTTTCTAAGAGAAAAGTGCAGTGAATATAAGAATATCTGGCAAAATATCATCCTGGACAAATATGACAATTACAGTCTGCAGTAAAGTAAAGCTATTTACAAAGCCTGGTTAATTTTATTATGCTTAATGTTTGATTTTATTTTCTCTTTAAATAGCCCATATTTTTAGGTTTTCAAATGCATTACTGCATTAAAAGTCTGTGTTCTGACATTTCAAGCACACCTTTCCAATCTAATCGACTGAGTAGTGACATGTGGCTCTCTCTCCAGAACGGCTGATTGGGTAGCGTGGAAATCTGGATGTGTTCCTCTCCCTTTTTCACAGCCAGGCCCATTAGGTCATTAATCACCTAGGGGAAGGAGCCAGCCACTCTCAAGCTACCCTTGGCGGAGAAGAGATGCTGTGCACTCCATTCATATATCACAGTTAAAGTGTTTACGTTTGTTTTCTAGGAGTTTTATTAATAACGACCGGTTGTGGTTTGTTTGTGCATATAGCTGAGAGCATTAACTTTGAATGGATTGCCAAACTTCCATTGAATTTCAGTTTGCAGGCAATAAAACCCACGCTTCCAGTACCAATGGAGGCAATAGGTGAGCATCAAAGCTCGCACATACCTGTAAGATTACCCAGTGGCCCTCTTTGGCTGCCAGGTCCAGCACTTGCTCCGCCACCACCTCCTGTCCCTGGCCCAGGGATACATTGTGGAAGTTTCTGTTGTCAAATGTGTAACCCAGTTTTCTCCCTAAAAGGAAAAAAAACATTATGAGTTTATTAGCCTATGGCCAGGCAGGGTACTTCCAAACAGAAGGAACACTTGTAAAAATACCTTAATGAAAACACAAGTTAAGCAGCCAAATTCATGATGAAGTTCCTCTTTTATTGAAACAAATATTAAAGATAAATATGCTCCTGATTGATTATTCTCATGCCTGTCTTACAGCTCCAAAGAACTGTATTTACTGGCTCCTTGTCCAGGGTACGGCCTTCTCTGTGCCCAGGACTTCCTGGGATAGGCTCCAGGCTCACCATGAGCCATCAAAGGACAAGAAGTTATGAAGAAATGGATGGACGCATAATTGTGGTTGGGGGGAAAAAAGTAAAAAATGCAAAATACAGGCATTGAGAGCAGATGGCGTGTGAGTAATTCATGCTTACACACACATGCAAAAAAAAAAATTCAAGATGACGAAATTAAAAACGAGGAGAATGTTAGCGCTCATGTTGAAGCTGCAGTTGCTAATGTAATGGCTTTGCGCAAAGGCCATTAGAGATTAATGAAATCAAAGTCAAAACATGAATAAGCTGGCCTGCGTCTGCTGGGGAGTCTTTAGGGACATTATGGCACACGCAGAATGTAAGAGAGCTGATTACATGCAGTCCATGTGGATTTGGCACATTTGGCACACCAAGTGAGTATGCGTCCTACTGCACGGCTTACAGTTCAACTCACTGCAGACAAATGAGCCAAGCTGTAAACCTGAATTACACTTCGCTACATAATCAGTATTTATAAACATACTGAAGGAAAAATAATTAAATTAAATTGTAGTATGGTTAATTGATTTTATTTCTCTTTGCTGACATCGTTTAATGCTAATAAAATCCTACAGACTGCCACAATACAGGTTCGAGTTTGTAGAGGTGGGTGTTTTTGGCCTGGCACACTGGACTCCTTTACTATTCAATCAGCAGCCAGGTAATAACCCAAAAATCCCAATCCCATAATAACCATTGCTCTGTGCAGTGATAGGAGAGGGGTTAGCATGATGGTGCAGTGGTTAGTGCTGTTGCCTCACATCTCTGGGGCTCGAGTCTCTGCTAGGGAGTGTGTGGATTTGCACGTTCTCCCTGTGTCATCGTGGGGTTTCCTCTGGGTTCTCTGGATCCACCCCCCATGCAGTCCAAAACATGCTACGGTTAATTGGAGTTACCAAATTAGGTGTGTAGGTGTGTACCCATACTGTAAGTGTGTACATATGAGCGAATGGTGTGTGAGTGTGTCCCGCAATGGACTGGCATCCCATCCTGGGTTGTTCCCCGCCTTCCGGCCATAGCCTCCAAGATAGACTGCGATCCCCCCACGATCCTGAATAGGACAAGTGGTTACAGGAGATAAATGGATAGACTGATAGAGGCAATTTTGTGATGAGACTGGAATGGAAGGGAACCATGCTCATCATAGAACAGGCATGCTTAGCCCTGACAAGGAAAAAAGAAGAAGGAAAAAACTTTGTGTGGAGAAGCCTTTGGGACAAACTTTGACGTTACCATGTTTCTCCACATCCTTAAGTGGGTCAACACCAGGAGACAGGATAAAGAACATGGGAGTTGCTGCCCCAGATTCTTCAAAGGAGATGGCGAAGTCCAGAGATCTGCCCACCACGTACTTGCTGCCCAGTTTTTCTTCCACAAAATCCCTTTAAGGTAATTAAAAAGTCTCATTAATGCAGCATTCACAAATCCACAATGCGCTTGTGCCCACACACACAGGTTTGTAATTATATCTTTGTGGGCACGCTCCATTCACTTCTATGGGGAAAACTCTAATCCCAACATGACGACCTTAACCCCTACCCAGCCCTAACCTTAACCATAAGTAACCAAACAAAATACTAGACTACTTTACTTTTTTGATTGCATTCATAGATCTTTGTGGAGACCTTAAAAATGGTCCCACAAACGTCAAAAAACAGAATTTTATCGAATTGTGGGGAACATTTGGTCCTCACGATTCAAAATAAACATTATCCACACACACACACAATCATACTCTATGGACAATATAGAGACATCAACTATCCTAGCTGCATGTCTTTGGACAATGAGGGTATACAAGTACATCCGGAGGAAATCCACAGAAAGGGAGGATAATCAGCAATATAATTATCCGAACAAACAGTTCACATATAAGTAAAATGAAAAAAAAATTCACTGAGAATTCATGATTTATGGTTTTCTTCTGACTATTGCTTTCCCGCAGGTATTAGAGTACCTATTAAAGTAATTACTCTTACAATTTTCTAGTAGTTACATTCAACATAATTGCTGAAGCCCTTTGTGACAAAATTAAAGGAAGCAGAAAGCCTGCATCTACATTGCAAACTGGCCAAATCCTCCACGGCTGTATATCTTAGGTCTAGTCTTAATAACCAACATTAGTCATCTACCCAGAAAACAAGGCCACAAGGGCTCAAACATGGTATTTATCACCTCACGGCATAGGTCATGCGATCAGGGCGAATAGCTCTCATCATGCACAGCCTCTGGAGGGCCGTCTTGTTCTTCCACTCCTGAGGGAACTTTTCCTTCTCTGGACACTCAGACTCCACAAATTTCTTCCAGCGCTTGGCAGATCCCTCAATATCACGGTCCAAATTCCGGAATTCATCCATGACACACAAAGCCTGGAGCGAGAAGATCATTAATAATAACAACACAGAAACACAAAAAAACATCAGAGCATAAGCAGACCAGATTCAGTCCATATATTA
Organism: Mormyrops attenuatus; assembly: GCA_026777985.1. Taxonomy (NCBI): domain Eukaryota; kingdom Metazoa; phylum Chordata; class Actinopteri; order Osteoglossiformes; family Mormyridae; genus Mormyrops; species Mormyrops attenuatus. The sequence goes on along the minus strand of JAODKC010000095.1, from coordinate 18,511,714 downwards.
GTACGGCCAATTGTAATTTGGCCAAACTGTTCGAAAGTTCAAGAAACTGAATCATCATGAAACTATTTACAATTTGTGATGTCCAGATAGAAAAAAAAGGAAATGTACTTTTTTCCTCCTTAAAATGCAGAATAAAATTTCTTCATAACTGAAAGAACCTAAATGTGCCTATTCAACTGCATAACATTTTTGTTGTTCTTGTGATGCTTATTTTTCCTATATGTGGTGGCTTCTATCATCTCTGAGGAAAATTTCTGCCATGCATTTCATCAGTATTACACTTCATGAAGCAATCATTTTTTTATGATTGTGGTAACACTTTACTTGACAGGGCACATGAACTTAGTAATAATTCAGGTAATCGGGTAAGGTCAGCTTGGGGAGCATGCGCTGATGCAGCGTGATCCACCACACGGCGAAACTCCTCGGGATCCTGGCTGGCGATCCCCCAGGCACACACATGGTCCTGTCCCACACTCCGGAAATGGCCATCCATCACGTAACTCACAATGCAGGTAATGTGCCTCATTTGGGACTCCTCTAGCAACCGCTCGTTCCACACAAAGTCAAACCAGCAGTACTCAAGGATTCTCCAAAGAGATACAGTACTGAAGAAGTCCAGTCTTCATCTCAGCTCACTGGATAGCGTTTAAGTCTCACAGCCATACAGCAAGACAGGGCACACCAGGACTCTAAAGACTTGGACTTTCATCCTCTAGCAAAGATATGGAGAGCGCCACACACCCCTTTCCAGCGACCCCATGCTCTCCCAATCTGTCTGCTGACTTCATTGGAAGAGTCACCAGAGACATGAATGTCACAGCCAAGGTAAGTAAATCTCTCAATGAGGTCGACATTTTCCCACAGGATGTCCCACAGGGCAACTCAATCAACTGAGTCAAACGCTTTATGAAAATCAACAAAGGCTGCAAAGAACCTTTGCCGATATTCACGCTTGCGCTCAATGAGAACCCTCAGTTCCAGGATGCAGTCGATGGTAGACTTCTTAGGCGTAAAACCAGACTGCTCCGGTCGCTGACAGGCAAGCAAATATTCACGGATCCTGTTAAGGATGACCCTAGCAAGGACTTTACCCGGCACTGAGAGCAGTGCTATCTCTCTGTAGTTGCTGCAATCCAGGCCGATCACCCTTCCATTTCCAGATAGGGACTACAAGTCCTGTTTTCCATACAGTTGGGATGACGCCTGACTGCCAAATGGAAGCAAAGATTGCCTGCAATGCCAGGAAGACAGCCTTACCACCACCCTGGAGAAGTTCACACTGGATACCATGCAATCTAGATTCCACTCGTGCAATGTGGGTGGGGCACCACTGATTGGAGGATCAGCCTCGAGAACTGTGCACCCAGAGATGTCCAATGTCCTAGCCAGAGGATCAGCTTTAAACAACTGCTCAAAGTAGCCAGCCCACCAGGTCACAGATGCAGTGTCATCCCTAAGGACCGTTCCATCACCTGCCCTGACTGCAAGTTTCCGAGGAACAGATTCAGATGAGCATAATGCTTCGATTCCTCTGTAAGCAGGATGTGGGTCACTAGATCACAGATGGTATGTCACCTGCTCACAGATTCATCTAACAAATGCCTCCTTATCTGCCCTCAGAGCCCTCACAGTTGTCCTCCTCAGTTCTTGCTACAGACTGGAGTTGCCACCAAGTCGTGCACTGTGACTCCTCTCAATAATATCCAGGGTGCCCTGCGAGATGAAACACCTCCTTCTGGGAACACTGGCAACACCAACACAACCCTTGGCAACCTTCAGGGTGTTATCACGGAAGGTCTCTCACATCACATTAGAGTCAGCAGTTGTATCCACATCTGCAAGTTCCCCACACAAACTGAATGCAAACTCATCAGAAACAGCTTGATCTTGGAGTCTGGCCAAGTCCAGCTTCATTCTGTTAATAGGTGTTAGCCTACTGGATCTAAGCTGAATCTTAAAAGTAGCAACAACAAGTCTGTGGTCAGAATTCACGAACTGGGCACTTCTGTAGACCCTGCAGTTCTGCAGAAGCCTCCAGCATCTGCCCACGAGGAGAGCAGAAGGGTATCGTGCCTGTTTAGACTGAGCTGTTGCAAGTTCTTTTACGGTGGCTGGAGTGCCAAAATTTTTCCTTGCAAATTGGAAGACTGCTTGCAGGGCCAAATGCAGTTTAACGTCATACCCAGGATATGCATTAAGCATTAAGTTCAGCTAAATGGTAATACTCATGCATTAAGCATTAAGTTCAGTTAATGGCCTAGTGGGAAAAAGTTCCAGTTTGACTCAGGTACTACTGAGGTACAAATCATGAACATATCCTGAACAAGGATAGTCACTCATTGAGATAAAAGATGCATTACGATTCATTAATGATGAACAAACATGAGATCAGTAATTCACTTGTGTTATTCAGTACTTGTTCCGTTAGTAGTTCCTTCAGTAGTTCACAAACATTTACAGAATCAACTGATATAGTAACAAATATAGTAACTGCTTGGGATAAAACATGCATCACGATTCATTAATGATGAATTATCATGAGATGAGTATGTAACTAAGACTTAGTTTGTGGTTAATTAATACATAAGTAATAGTATAAAACTTTTATTTGTGCCCTGTCAAGTAAAGTGCTACCATTATTATTTTTATACCATTATAATATTACACAGGTGCAGATTGTACGTAGATGCAAGCAGTTCTTTAGACTTGAATAATAAACAAAACAAACCTTTATTCCTCCCCAGGAGTGATTTGACAGGAAGTCAACTGGAGAAGACACCCCAGGCTGAGCGGGGTACCTCAGAAGGAAGTCCAATTCTGCTACATTGATTTCTTTATTCATCAGCAAAATCTAAGTTTTAGTAAATAAAAAAGATTACATCTGTCACAGAAAGTACCTCAGGAAAAGTGACCATATGAGACAATGTTAAGTGAGAAAAGACAGGTTTACCTGGAAGGCAAGCTGAGCCGTGTAGGTCAGTTTATCACACTCAAAGAGGCCACGTGTAGTGTATTGGTGGACCGAAGAAGTAATACTGTCAATGATGTTAGAAACTCTTTGCTTTAGCATTTCATCTGGGGGGGCCTTCCCCACTGCTTTCTGGAACACCACACTGAAGGCCTGTAACACAACCAAGCAGAAAATACACAAACAGAAAGTAAAACATGACTGTATGTTTGTGTGCAGCCATACCATCATCCTTTCATTTTGCATTCATAAGGTCTAAAACTGGCGATAATGATCAGTCACTAAACAGATGAATTTAATACAGGATGAGTCAAAGGCGATTGCTGTTCAGATACTAAACATACATCCGTAACCATTTAGCTGCAAGGATTAAACAGCAATTATTAATGAACCTTTAAATTTATGAGAATACCAAATAAATAAATCCAAGTATATAATGAATACATAATTTATTCCCAGGGGAAATTGTATTGCATTCAGTGAGGTACATAAAATACACAGACACAAACATATAGTGCAAAACAATAACAAATGGAACTACTGCATTAGTGTATTATTGCAAACTTGAAATCCTAATTTTGCAGTATTATCAGAGCCAAACCTAGCTATGTACGGTGACGGTTAAAACATAAATCATTATATGAATAACCTGCATCCTATGTAAATTTTATAAACATCAGTGTTTTCCATTAATAATGAATGCAATTTTAAAGTAGAATGGAAAAAATGCTGCTGCAGCACATCCCTCCTTTTTGCTGCAGCACATCCCCCCTTTTTGCTGCAGCACATCCCTCCTCTTTTTGCTGCAACACATCACTCCTCTTATTGCTGCAACACATCACTCCTCTTATTGCTGCAACACATCCCTCCTCTTTTTGCTGCAACACATCACTCCTCTTATTGCTGCAACACATCACTCCTCTTATTGCTGCAGCACATCCCTCCTCTTTTTGCTGCAGCACATCCCTCCTCTTTTCATCGTGCGTTTCCAGTGGAATTCCCATTTAGCTGGAACATTGTTAGGACCCTACCTGCTTTTTCCTCTCCTTGATTTGTCTGTTTTGCAGGGTGGAGCAAGTGCAGGTAGTTTGCTTGATTGGACTGCTGATACCATAAGAACTATCGGGCTGAGTTGAAGAAGTCACTTCTCTCTGCATTCTGACACACTTGTGGGTTTTCTTCTTTATGCAATAGGCTATGTAGTACAATTTGTATTTCTATTACTGTTTATGTTCCTGAGTTTATTTTTCATAGTATTACATCCTGTTGGGTACCCTGATTAGCTTTAATAAATTACTTTCTTAATAGAATCTCCATGCATTCTCTCCCATTTATGTTGCCTCACCACACAAGCCTAGTGGGCGTAACAAACATCAACAGTGCATTTGCAAAGCCCAGAGAAACATTCTACGTAACAAAGCATAACATTCTGCTACCATGCCTCGTCTGGTGTGATTTCCAGGGTTTTCTCTCCTGAGAGTCAATTGTGAAATTAAAGGAGATCAACAGCAGCATAATTGTATTAGGGGGCGGCAAACACACAAACTGCCGAGAAGACAAGAAGGATCTGCCGAACACAGAATATAAGGACAAACAGAAAAGAAATACATTCACAGTGAAACGGAAAGTTCCACCAGGGCTTTCAGTTGACAGAGGGCCATTAGAAAGTCTACCTTCAGAGAGAACTGATACATTGGATGGATCTTATTGAGGTCGTTCATTATGAAGTACAATAAGGAGGCTCTGGCTGCGGCAGGGCGGTACTGTTCCCTTGCTTCATTGATTTTGGCTTCTGTCACCTTGGCCTCTTTTACCTGCGAACACAAACAGCACAAGAGAGGTCGTTTGTTGAGCATATTAACCATGATTATCATAATTAGAAGGACGATAACGAAACCATTAAGCTTAGGGGTATGACACTGCAGTACCGCACTGGGCTGAGCATTTATTAGTTCATCAGTTTGAAAATAGAACAGAAAATTACATGCAAACAAGCTTGTTCGCACATCTGCAAAAGCTGTGCATGCTAGCTTAGCCTGAACAATTTAGATTGTAGTGCACAGTACATTAAGTTTCTGGATGGCATATCTTACAATGCACATTTCTTAAATTTCTTTTGTGTTTGGTAAGATATGTTTGGAATAGGTCAACCTAAGGTACAGTGATATAGGTAAAAAGGTTACTTTTAATGATCTATATCTAGACAATGACTGTTCAATTGAAATTTCAAATCATTTCTACACTATTGAAAGCTGTTGATGTAGTTAAAACAGCCCTGTTATTACGATGAATTTAGTGCATTTTACCATTTTACCTTATTTTCATTTCAATCAATATGGTCAAAAATTAGGTCGATGATGACAACCTTTATTTCCACCTCTGCAGCTGTTTGTTTGGTGGTCTCAAGGTTCTCCACCAGCTCTGTGTCACCCAGGAAGTTTCCGGAAGCAGAAGATAAGCGGGAGAGAAGGTTATCCTCAAGAGTTTTTAGAGTGATCTTGAAGCCATTTTGCTGTTTCGTGAGATTTGACTGGAGAGAAGAAGTACATAAGGTACAAGAGCATGAGTCTGTGACATTGCACAACCTACATGTGTATATATAATACTTTGCCCTCTGTTAGAGAAATAAGAACAGAAGAAAAGTACCGAGGAACTGAGTACAGGGAAAGAAGAGGACAAGTCAAAGGCAATGGCAATCAATATCTTTGCATAGCTGAAAAAACAAAAGTATGCTCAGGCTGAGCAAACTAACTCACTTCCTCTTGGCAGAAATCGCCAAATATTGAAGCACCAATTGCTTCAGTTGATATTGGTGTCCAATAGCAAAATGGAGCAAACACGGATGACTATTTCGATGATGGTGGATTTGTGAAATCCTTTAAAACAATTTGCCCAATGTAGCTTTGATACCCTTTGAAAATTATTATATCCAGATGACAAGGGTTCCTTAAGCAATCTAAACTTTCCCTATAAAGCAAACTAGAAACCAATGTCTGATTTTAAATTTCAGTTAACCAAAATGCATGAATCACTGGAAAAACATTCTAGATCATTACTGTTCAATTTAAACACCTGCCGTTACTTGCAGAGCTGCATTACAGAATCTTTGTACCTTCTAGGAACATTTAATTCTTTCAAGCTCTAAGTTACTGAAGAGTTCATAATGGTGCAGTACACGTATCCAATGATGTTCATATGCACTGAATCCAAAAGAGATGGAGAATTTAGTTCATTGCTGCCGGCTAAGAAACCATACAAACATTCTGGGAGTGAGATTTATTGTATGATGATATATGACTCAATGTGCTTGGCCTTCAAATGAGGTGTGATGTAATAAAGACATTGTAGTTATTGTTTGGAATAACAAATCATTTTTTAAAAGTCACCCATCCTGTCTAAATCTGTACAAATATTCAGTCATATGTTTAATGAGCTGACTCAGGTTAGTCAAGCAAGATTAAATTGTCATTTACATTATTGTTAGTAAGCATTTAGAATTGGGCCACTTGACCAAAAAAATTCAGTTAAAGCAACAAAATTCACAAAAACAAATATTAAAGTATATCTAAACTGATGTATTTGCTGCAGTGACAGTACAGTCAGACCTCGGACATTCGCGAGGTTAGGTTCCAGAACCCGGAGGATTTGCGGATGTTTGGTAGAATCACTAAAAAATGGTAATATGTGCTTATTTCTATAGTTGAAACCCTAAATATGATCCCAGTCATGCTCCCAAAACACTTTAATTTAATTTAAAAGTTAGCTTAATACATTGCCTTTAAAAAAAAACAAATGTTTGATGTAAAAATAGAGTACAGTATCGCCAAACGGATATTTGTCACACTAGCACATTTACAGTACAGTATACTAATGTTACCCCTACTAATTCATAGAACACGGCATTGGCTGCCATTTTCTTTTGCATTCACAGTAAGGTAAAATGAGTAAACGAACCCTTTCATTGTTTATAGCAAATGCGTCTCGACAGGGAAACCCGGGAGGCACTTGCTTTGTACATAAACATTAGCACCTTTCAAGAAATTTATAATTTTGTGCGTTGAATTTACGTTAACGTGTACTTACTATTACAAAATAGTAAATGACCTATTTTCTAATACTTATGCAACCAGTAGCGTTCCAAAGGGTATAAACTTTACGAACGGGATTGGAATCTTGTAAAGGTACAGTACAGTATGTACATAAAACGGAACGTTTCCATAAGCCACGTTTTTAAGGGATTTTTCAGCTGATTTATATTGTATGTCTTAAACTTTCCCCCAAAACACAGTAGAATCTTCATTAACCAAATTTTTCTTACCAATTTTACACTTAAAAGCATGAAAACTTATAAATTACTACTATAAAATAAACACAAACACTTCTGTGGGGTTTTTTGAGGATTTTGCAGATGTGTAGTGTGTCTGCTGGGGTGTGGCATGAGTAAATGGTGTCCTGTAGTTGTGTTCTGGGCATACGGCAACTCTGGATATAATGGACTTTGGATATAACGGACTGTTTTGCCAGGTCCCTTGAAGTCCGTTATAACTGGATTTTACTGTAGTTAAATACTGCGCACCTCATTATCTTTGTTACACGTCTCTGCTCCCTCCCCCAACTCGCCTCGTAAGAGGGAAACAAGCTCAGGGCTCCCACTAATTCAGCGAGATGGTGAGTTGTATTTTTGCGCACTTTGTTATTAGTTGTTTCTATACCGGTCCATGAAAATATGAAATTGGTTCATGGCGCAAAAAAGGTTGGGGACCATTGCACATCTCCGCACGTCTCTTAACATGCCTCTATCAATCGGATTAAAAGAAAGGTGTAAACCACCTCTTTTAATCAGATTGAAAATTTAAACGCATTCAGTTGAATCTGATTACTTGAACCGTTTACATGAGATGTTTATAATTGGTTTCCGTAATTAATCGGATTAAAAGTGAAAAAATTGTGTCCAACTAAACGGGGCTACTGTACACAGTGTACTGAACATGATTGCTGTGGGAATAAAGCGGCACCTGACTTGACTTGTTTGCCTTCACAGTACTCTATTACCATAACTGATAATAGACCAATATGGCGGCGCAAGGCGATTGCGCAATACTATTGCAACCCTCCTATAGGTGTGAGAAAAAGCAGTGGCACCTATACGATAAGAGCACCAATAAAAGTAAAATTCAAAAATAAAAATATTTTCTAAGTCACGGGGGAAAGGTATAAATTAATTAGATCAATCCTGGGATTTTGTGAGTAGATACTGTATCGAATCGTCAAAACCAGGATCACAATTAATTACAGATTTATCATTTTTTCCCACCACTTATTACAAATGCATTTTGAAGGTGCACTGAGTGTTTTATGAATGCATAAAGAATGCTTTATGTAGGTGCAGTTAATGTAAAGCATTACCACTCGTTTACAGCACAATGGCATTAAAGTAATACGGTACAATGCCGTGCAATTATTTCACATAATGCACACAATGAATATGCAAAAAATCCTAAGTAATAGGTTTCATAATACAATTCAGATACAGTGATTAGGCAGTTTATTTATTGCATATATACAGTGTACATTTCACATTTTTATTATTGAAGTCATTGATGTAGAACTGAGAAAAAAACCTATATTTTCCCTATACATTACTCTGGATAAGAATAATAGAGCTAACAGCTTAAGGAATTAATGATTGACATTTTATTAATCATGGTCAAAAAATCTCTTTAGATTCCCTTCACTGAAAGGCCTAAGACATAGGCCAGGCTACTCAAACAACCACCGAACAAGCCCAGGAACTATGAAACCAAGAGGAAATTGGGTTCACACATATCACCCCTGGCAAAGAGAATCTATGGGAATCACTGCAGTAAAGGTGGTGTGTGGCCTGGTAGTGTAGTGGTTAGCGCTGCTGTCTCATGCTCCTGGAACCTGGGATCAAGCCTCACCCTCTCCACATACCACCCAGCATTAGTGTGCTGCGCCTGGCATAAATGTGCTTCCCCCCACCCCAGTCAAAAAACAGTACCCTGCCTTGTGTTCAACCATGTGTACCCAGTCAAAAAACAGTATAGGTCCCAGAACAATATGACAAGCATTTTAAAGATATAGACTGCAGTATAAAATGTGATATTATATTTTGGTTTTACGCAATTATAATCACTTTTCCAACATACTGTTTGCAATATCACTTCAAAACCTCTGAATAAAATTAATCATAATGCAAAATAAAGGCAAATGAATGTGACAAGCTTTACGCTGAATTTCTGCAGTGACTTAAGAAAAGCAAACCTTTTTTTTTTTTTTTAGGCATCGGACAAGCTTTTTTGCAGCACAGAGAAATCAAGAAAATGAATAACCAAGCAAACAGATGTAGGGGAATTGATGTTCCCACTGAGCTAGCAAGACCTTGACCTTGTATGCTGTCTCGAAGCAGAGGCGGAGAGGCAAACTTCATCAAAATCCGTAATTTTAATGAGTCAGTTATTAACGATTAGGTCTCTGCTGGCATACTGTGCATCTAATTACCCAGCCCAGAAAACAAACAATTAACCAGTCAGCACAAATCCTAATTGGGTTTTAAATGAGATAATATATGTCCATCATTGCAGGCAAATGATTATTAAACATTACTGCCCAGACAGTTCGTTTTGGAAGTGGAATATTCTCACTGATTAACCAAAACCAAAGTCACCATTACTCTCCTTACACCTATCAAGGCTAATTGGAGTGAAACAATTCCATATCGCTACAACGACCGGTCCCAGGAAGAAGCTAAGTCATTAGATCTGATAAATATAACCAGGCTGAATATGACTTGGGGGTGTCATAGTTGTTAGCAGTATAGCCTCGAAACTCTTGCCTGGCTCTGCATGTGGAGTCTCCCTCCTGCAATTCCAAAACCTTGCTGTTTGACTATTCGCCAATAGCACATACAAATGGACTAGCGGGTGATAGCGGGTTGGCTACTATGCTGGTTATTGGAAGGTTACCAGTTCAAACTACATGCTTAACCCCCTTACTTCACTATTGGGCCTTGGAGTAGGGCTACAATATTTTGGGGGAAAAAATAATCACATTGCGATACTAGAAATTTTTGTTATAAATATTGCTATATGTATAAAACAAACAAAAAAAAAAAAGGTGAAAGTGTTGGATTTGAAATTTTACCCAAAATAAACTATAGCCAACCAGAACCTATTATTTACCAAATTATCTGTCAAATGACTTGGATAACTAGCCGATGTTGCCACAAGTTGTGCCAACACAATGCAGTTCTGACAAATCATTTGTTTTCACTTAATGTCGTCTCTGTGGAACAGAAAATATTTCCATACCATAGAAGATAGTCTTTCTTGTTCGCTTTTCTCCTCCTCACTCATTTTTAGTAAATTTCTCAGTAATGCAACAGCAAGGACGGAAAATATTATGATTGGCTGGGAGAGTGCATGTAGAAGGAACGATCATTAAAATTGCAAAACTTCCTAAGCTTAGTTCCCATGACAGAGTAAAAATGGTTTAGCATAACTTATTAATGCTCTCAACCCAGTTGACTAAGGCAGTCTTTGCGATGTGACAATTGCATGTGCATTACATGCAATGTCAGTATTAATGAGCATTGTGAATTGTGATGGATATTCCAAAAGATATGTCATACATGTGACATGAATGCAAATAAGAAATGGAACCTGCTTTTTAGGCAAATCTTAGCCAAACAGAACACTTTAATTAATTAAGTGCTCGTAAAGTTTCTGTATTTGCTTATGAAATTAAATTATAGCGGTTGTTGTGTTAATGTGCAGGACCAATTTTGTAAACTGCAATGTCAGACTGCTGCATTTTAAATATTAAGATTTGAAGTGCAATTTTACATTTAATATTTTGTGTAACTTGAGTGAAGTTGATGTTTTTTTCTCATCTCTTTCTGATGGATACATCTGTATATTTTCTATATATTTTACAAATATAAACAGGTACCATACCGGAGGAACTAAAGTACGCTCCTTTTGGAGTATGAATTGTTTTACTCAATTGTTGAAAATTGTCCATTTGACATACATTTTGAGTAAGCAGGATCTGCCAGTCACTGGAACAATTAGGGGTTAGGGACCTTGCTCTAGTGTAGGCCTGCACGATGCGTAATGTTAACTGAACTGGTATTAAGCAGTCACACAAGAGACAGATGCCAATGAAATTGCCCATTGTGTCCAATGCTTTAAATAAATAAAGAAGAAGCGTTTCAGTCTTGTTCTTCAGTAGCCCAATTTCCAAAACACTACATCGAACATAAATTTTCTTGGACTCTCTGCACTATATCCTACTTAGCTTTCCCAGCTGTATTTATTTAGAAGCGCATTAACAAATCACTAAGAATGTTTAATGTTCCCATGCTTTATATTGAAAAATGTTCTTCTGTATTGTGACAGTGCAGCCATGCGATTAGTCATGTCTTGTTGTTAGAAAATGCCAGTCCTCTCTGTAGCAATGTGCTTGTGCAAGGTCTGACAGAGCTGGAACGTAATATCCATTGTCAGACACTGTGACCTTTTCCAAGGAATTGCTCAATTGGATACCACTATACAGACTCACAAATCCCAGAGTTATGGGTTATTTCAGTGTAAATGCCCAAGTAGAACATATCGCACCCCATTATTACATTGTGCATGAGGCAAAAAGGCCAACCAACCATGTTTTAAAGGAATCTACTTTTTAACGGCTCATCTTCCCTTCAGCGACCTCAGGATTTTTATACTGAACAAGGTCAACGTCCAGGCTTTTTGTATCAAAGAAAGTCAATGCACAGATCGGATGTGTAACCCATAAATTCTTTGCATGGCAGTAATTAAAATACAAATTCAGCTGAAGGGCCTATACGTTATGCTTTGGTTATAAAAGAAGTGGTGAAAGAAAATTGGTTGAGGGAAACACATATACTTTAAATACAACCAGTTCTCAAAGGTGTAGTTTTTATGTCCAGCAAACCCAGAATGAATATATTAGTAGTCAAAACTTCTACTTTCGTACCAGCCCAACAAGTCACTTTTTTATGATTGTTTACATGTATTTCTAATGATAGTTGAATTACTGTCTGTCCCATATTATTATTATTAGACTATTATATAAAATCTGATCATTACTAATTACTACTAACATGTTTAATCTGGCATTTTAATACAAGTTTGATTTCACTGATAAAAGGGAAATATCTGTAAACACCAATACATATGTGCCTCATTTCATTTTAGTTAATGCCTGAACTTTCCAGGCAGCTCCCATAAGCTTGAATTCTCAGAAGTCAGTTACACTACCCTCCAACCTGTGCCTTCAGACAGACCTACTTGTGCTCAAACTAACTTGGCTTAAAGACATACGGGAAGCTTAACACTTTCTGAAAAAAAAAATGCATAATGGCGAAATACCAGGGCCCTGACATCCTCTTCACCTTGACACACTGCCTTATGACCCTTCAGGCATAGTACTTAAACAGAACCAGCTTAAAAACCTGACACTTAACGGTAGACAAAGGGCAAGAATTATCTCCTCTTCCTGACCTATCCAGACAAGGTACCAATATCTTCCTGTCCACTCCTCCCCAGGGAGTCTATACTTGAAGCCAGACACACAGTTAAATACAGAGCACATCATGAAAAAAGTGTCAGGAATGCTAAAAAATATTCTCAAAAGCTGTGTGTGGGAAGCAGAAACGATTCAGACACCCCAGCCCCAGAATAATGGATCTTGTGAATAAGGTCACATTTCTCTTTATGGAGAACAATACATGTTAATTATCGCAAAACAAAGTCATATACTGTAAGTAAATTTAATAACACAAAAAACGATACCTTTGGTTTTGGTTGTTCTGAATTTGAAACAAATTTGGAAAAAAAATCAGACAGTGGTGAGCAAAGAATGAACAGGGTGTCTGCAGAAATCGAGACGAGAAACTGAAGACTTCTTATGTCCTCTTCAATACCACGTCAAGCCAAATTTAAGACCAAACAGGAAGAAGAAATATGCTTTACCAGAATCAATACCCATACATTTACAATGTACAGTACCCACTTTTCATTCAGGCTTGTATTAAAAAAGGTCCAACAATTGATGTGTGAATAATAAATCAAACTCTAGAAAGTGACAATCAAGATATGGGTGACTCTATGAGAAATCCTCCTACCAAGAAACTTCAATCAAAACAGAGGAATAATAGACTTAGAATAAGACATTCAACGTCCCATTCTCCAAAATTGCAAGCATATAAAGGCTTGTGGGAATATTAATAGTATGTTCTGAGGACAGAACAAAAAAAATGATTGCTTAAGAGATATAACCAATCAGATTGTAGAGGAGGTGGGTCCAAGCAATTAGAGGAGGTGGGACCAAGACATCTGAATGTTAACTTTAGCCTGCCCCATCTGAATCTGCCAATAATGGTTATTTCATTCCTATGTGGAGCATTTATAGCGCATGTGAAAGTGGAGGAGGAATTTTACCTTATTCTTATTAAAGCTCCTTGTTAAAACCTTATTTTGCTGTACTGTAACTTGGTGTAATGTTGTGTTGAATAAGGCTCTTTGCTAGTAGTGGTTTAGCTAACTAGATAGTTAGCTAGCTAGCTAACATTACTGTTGGCTAGGAAGCTCACTAGAACGGTACAGTGGAACCTCCATATCTGCTGATTTCGTAACGCCATCTCAGTGTAATACATAAATAAAAATTAATTATAAGTAAATACACGACAAACAAATCATTGATAGTGTTCGCTACCATCCACGGTTTCAGATCTCTGCGGCAGGTCTTGGAACACATCCCCTGGAGATACGGGCGCAGCACTGTATTTAACATTCGACAGTTTGCTAACATGGATATCAGCGCAGGGTTCTACTTCGGTAAGGTGGGTGGAGTGAGATTTTCAATTCGAGAGCAGCTTTATCCTGTGACTTCACGAACATGCACATTTACATGAAAGTAACAGTTTTATTACCTAAATAAATAACAATAATAATAAATAATAGTTTGCAAACTACCCCAAAGCTCTTGATGTAGCTAATTTTAGGTTTATAATGGAATAATATAGATTTGCCGTAAGACTTCTTGCCTGAGAACCTGACAGCGTGAGAGTCATGCCAGATGAGAGTTGGCAACCCTGTTAGCGCTCAGTATAAATAAAGGATAACGCTTTACATTAACTGCACCTTCATAATGCTTTTATACTGCATTAATAAAACGTTCAGTAGACCTTCATAATGTATTCATTAAATATTCATAAACATTCATAAACATCATGCATGTATACCTTAACATCCTAACATCCCTTAACAGCTGTAATATACATTAATAACAAATATTAAATAATAATAACAAACATTATAATTGTATAATCATGTAATGTTTGTTAATGTTTGTTAGTGATGTTACACCTTCCCTGCCCACTTCTCACCAGTGCAGTGCAGGTCGTTTCCTCCTTTGTTTGCAAAGTCTGTTTGTTCATGGTTTGGTAATTATCTTTTAATGCTTTTTCTCTTTAAGGAGCATCCTTCTGCTATATTGCTGTTCATGTTACATGTTCTGCTCTTATGAGTTTGAGTTCCAAATTTGCCTTTAATATGCCAATAGATAAGCTTATGTTTATGTGACGTTTATGTCTGGTTAGCAGACACTTCTATCCAAAGCACCTTACAGTAATCACATAATAATAATAATAATAATAATAATGATGATTATTATTATTATTATTATTGTAGAGAGGTGACCATGAGAGAATAATGTAGAGTTCATAAATAGTTCAAACATAAAATATGAGAAAGTCCATGTGCCCCACCTATTTCTCTGGCTACAAGCCCCTACTGCACTGTAATCCACTGTGTGAAATGCTGCCCACCCAAAATTTATAATTGCCCCCCCCCCCAACCTGAGCAGTCTAGATCCAGGCTTGGATAAGATACCTAGTTATCATGTGTTCTGATATCTGCATACAGGTCATGCTCCTTTAGCGCTAATTGTTGAACTCCATCCATCCATCCATCCATTCATGTTCTGTGACCACTTATCATATTCACGGTTGACAGGGGGGTCTCGATGGCTTTGGGCACACAAGGCATGAAATGACCCTGGATGGGCTGCCAACCCATTGCAGGACACACTCACACACCATTACACCATTCACTCACACACCATTCACTCACACACCATTCACTCACACACCATTACGCCATTCACTCACGCATCATTCACTCATGCATCATTCACTCACACACCATTCACTCACACATGCACACCTACAGGCATTATGCCAACTTCAGTGAACATCAGCATGTTTTTCTGGCTATAGAGGGAAACTGGAGTACCCAGAGGACACAACTTCCACTCAAAAAAAAATACTCATGTGTTAATTGTATCAGACGTTATCAAAACTACGGGGTATACTATGAAGCAAATACACTAAAACATCTTTTAATTCTAAAAGCACTACACACAGTACTGTACTGAAGAGAAAACGCAAATTGGTGTATGCGTGTCAGTAAACAGTACTGCAAAAAACCTTAAACAGTTCTTAAACCAGTTTAGATAGAAAAAAGATTATGATTAAAGGTTAACACTCACTCGTTCCATCGACGTCTTGCATTCCGGATGGGGCATTTGTGAAGTAACATTACAGCTAAAGTCGCACAATGTTTCCATGAGTGTCACAGAATAGTGTGTGCGTTTGTCGTTACAACCCATCGTATTTAACTCAAATTCTCCATATAATAGGCCTTATGGCAGTTCATCAGTAAGTACAAGTTGTCTGTAAGCTGGCCATTCATGACCCAGGGACTTAATGTACTGAAAATTCGGTGCTAATTTAAGTAATCTCGCTAAACTGGCTTCATAGTATACCCTTTAAGAGGCAGTCACATTTAAACCTAAATGAAATATTTTTCAACATCAGACTGAAATATGTTTATGACTTCAAAAAAATTAAGACCTAAATTTAATATATTGTAAGACTTTTTAATACCCCGCGGACACGAATGAATCAACGTCAAGTCTACTAACAATCCTCTATAAGATGGAGAATTTAGGCCATTTTATATCCCAAACAGAAAATTACCCAGCTGTACTTGCCTTTAGCTCCTCTAGGTCTGGTCGTTCCATACTGACCACAGAAGCCAGCAATTGGTCTTCCAGACCATCGCGGGTCACAGTGAAGTTGATTAGAGTGCACTGAGCTTGCATTTCCGGCTGGTAATGTGGGTTTGCCAGCTTGGTGTGAAGGATAAGACGGAAATTGGGACTGTACTCACATTCTTTATCTCCAATCTTTATATACCTTTTTAAGGAAAAACACATGAATTACAATTCCATTCTTTTCTGCATAGGTTCATTCTAGTGTTTCCAAATATAAATAATTAATTCTAAAATAAACAATAAAAAGAATGAGTGCTGACCTGCCCTTCTTTATTGTCTCCCGACCAAGCAAAGGCCCTAAGACAGGGTCCACAGTCTCTTCCAAATTTTCAATCAGAACCACTTCACCAGCAGACAAGGCTCTCTCCACAGAATCTAGGTAACTAAGACGTTTGAAAGAAAAGCAATGATTACAACAAATAAGTAGTCACATTTACAGTTATCAAAATGAAGAAAAATGCCGCTACAGTTATTTACCCTCTCTGGCCAATGCGAATTACCCTGAGGTTTTCACCATATTTATTTTTGATCCATTTAATTCCCTGCAACTGGGGGTCCACCATTAGAGGCCAGCGCTCACAATTAGTGAGGATTGTGGCATTTTCCGTTGACATCCTGTCAGCAGGGAGACCTTCATTCTGCCAAGCGGCAATGTCTGCATCATCTGTCAGCATTGTTAATGCATCCAAGTCTGGAGTTACTGGAATTGGCACCTTGACGGAGATATGTGGTCATGTAAGTCTGCATGTACGTCAGTTTCATACATTTTATATATATATATATATATATACATATATTACAATTAAAAATAATATACAATAATATAAAGACAACAACTTAATTTGTCTCTTTAATTTATAAATGGACAACACCTTCAGGAGCCAACAATGCCAAAATAACATACCGAAACACCACTAACTGGAGAGATTAGCTTCTTAACATAATCAAATGAAAACTGAAATAAAAATACACAAACTTTCCCCAAATCCCTATCTATTCAGACAGAAAAGGACTCAAAACAAATGGGGTCACACTTTTTACTACATAACTGGTCACAATGTATACAATATTGACAAATACAGGCCAGAAATTAGCGGGGGTGAAAGGAAAAAATGGCCCAAGAAACCTCAGAATGCCCCCAAAAAATCGTGGTGAAAGGCCAAAAATGGCCTCCAAGCTTAAAAATAAATAAATAAATATGTGTGTGCCTGTGTATTTACCAGTGTAAATTCAATATCTTGATCCTACACTAAGCCATCATTTTTTAAAATTTTCATTTCATTTCATTTCCATATCAGAGTCAAACACACACTCATACAAACAGCGCATGCATGTACATAATTTTATGTGACATGTAACTGTAACTAGATACTACTATGTAATGCTCTTATGATACCTTATAGAGGCCAATTTTTTTAATAAAGGTATTCATCCAAAAACAAATAAGCTTATCTTTGCTAGAGGCGTGGCTCTCTGCTAGGGGCGTGGCTCTCTGCTAGGGACGTCAGGATTGTCTGCTTACCCATGACTTCGCCACCAACCCATTAACAACTTGTATAGCTGCCCAGGGCTGGGCAGTATATCGAATTTTCAAGGTATATTGATATATTTTCAAAACAAGATAATGGATGACACAATACCATTTACATCAATATACCTTTTATTGTGTGTTAAAACCAGTAGTATTCCTTCCTGGTTGTAAAGAGCGTAACAGCTTTACCATGACATTGCAGAGACTCCCAGAATTCATACGCAAAATCAAACCGTTCAGTAAGAGTCTCACGGGGTAGTTGATTGATGCAAATAATTGGTACTTGTTTAATTTCATTTTAAATCATTGCCAAATGGCTCACATGTTAAAATATCATAATATTCAATATTTGTTTTATCTTGTTGAAGTGTCTGGTTTGCGTTTACAGTAAACAATGCCTATTATTTTCCTAAATACTTTTAATAGACCAACAGTTTCTAATGATGATGTCAAAGAGGATGTCAAAGTAGTTAATTTGAGAAACTCTGATGAAGTTTTCACTTTATCAATAAACTAATGCATTATACATATACACCAAGGCCATTAAGAGCGACAATCACAAAGAATTTGCAGGAATTCAATGTCCCTCACTTCAATGTTTGACATACATTTTAAAGGAAACAGTAAACTGGGAATCAGCCAATCAGAAAACACAGCAGTGCTGACATAATGATGGGTCACAACACCGCTACCATCAAGAGGAGAGCTTTGCATAACCGATTTCTAACAATGAGACAGCGGATCTGCCTTTTTATGCATGATATTTAAATTTAAACTTTGACAGATCAAAGACCAGCACATGACCTTGTAATTAGTATTGCACACATGCTGCAGGAAGACAAGTGGGATATGAACAGGATCCAGTATAGACTTCAAAGTGTAAAAGGCAAGAGCTTGGTTTTCTTTTGTACTATAGTTGATCTGATGGCAGGTGAACTTGTTGGAAAAGAAATACAACAGTATACACTTAGGTCAACTTCTCGAATTAACACGGCACCAGCACATTTGCTCATTCTCACCAATTTTGTGAATTCAGGTGCAGACAGAACGGGACCTTTGCACGACATACCAAGCTCTCTTTTTCTTTAGGGTCCTTGAAGAGCACTAAAAGCCTTCATTTTGGTTTACAAAGGGGAAAACAGTTTGCATGGTCAAATTCGCATTTAGCAGAGTTCAGGGCAAGAGAAGTTTCCAGGTAACATAAACCTTAGTTTGGTACGGCAAAATATGGAAGTGAACCTCTTAAGTACCAAAATAAAGAACACAATCATCCAGGTAAGCTTCACAATTATCTACACTGGCTAGAACCAGAAGTGCTGGAATGCGGCTGGTGTGTATAACAGAGTACTGTAGGAAAGAATCTCAGGTGGCAAAAGCTGAAATTTTAGACAAACCTTCAAGTGAGTGGGACTTGGCAGTAGTCTTTCAACAAATATAACTTTGTAATGAATTTTGCATTACCTATCCGATCTGCACAATCCTTCATCCTGGGTAAGGGAAAGGAGTCACATTTTTTTCAGCATTGACTTTTTTGTAGTCTGCACAGAAAGTAAAATGTACCATCTGGTTTGGGAACCAGTAAACACGAGGAACACCAAGGAGTACAACTAGGAAAAGCAAGATCATGTTCAATAAGGTATTCAGTTTCTAGTATCATAATGGCATGTTTGGATGGATTAACAAAATATGTGTTTTGCTACACAGGAGTATTATCACCAACATATACATCATGTTTTAGGACTGAAGTCCAAGAGGGAGTGTCAGGGAAAATAACAGATGTTTCTCTATAAGACGAACAACATAATCTTGTACAGCATTTGAGAAAGGAGAGTGTTTTGTTGGGAGAGCTCAGAGGCTTTTCGGAGTTGGCCTGTCCTTCCGTCTCAGGAGAGGACTCTGATGAGAACAGAATCACAGAGGCAGTAGCTACGGGAGAGGCAGGTGAGGCAGACTTCAGATCTCGATTGGGGTACGTGCACTTTAAGCATATTTATATTACAAATAAGAGACTTTTTTCCTATCAGGAGTCTTCATCACTCTCACTGAACCTCAATCAAATAGAAACCTGAAATACGTCTTCAATCTTAGCCTGTAGAGCTGTACTTGGAAACAGATGTAAAACAAGAATCTCATCTCCCATCTCAAATGAGCATGGCAACACTTTATTTAAGGCCATGTTTTTGTATTTTATAAACACATTAAAATTGCATTATAATGCTTTCATAACAGTACAAAGCATCCTTAATGCTTATACCGACCATTAGAATACATTATAAGGGTATTTAAAGTGCATTACAAATGAGAGCTTCATAAAGCATTCATAATGCGTAATACACATGACTATAATGTGTTATGCCTTTTGATAAATATTTAAAGCTATATTTATAATACTATTTATACTATTATAATAATTATGAATGCATCCATATTTGTTATGAATGTGTTTATAAATTACTAAAAACATAGCCTTAAGTAAAGCATTACATTTAGATTTACAGCATTTAGCAGATGCTCTTATCCAGAGTGACCTACATTTGTCTAAATTCAAGAACAGTCCCCCTGGAACAAGGTTGGGTTAAGGGTCTTGCCAGAGGTGGAACTCGAACCCACAATCTCTTAGTCCAGAGGCAAGCATCCTAACCAGTAGACCAGAGCAGTTTTCAAAGAGGAAGACAATTGAACTGAAGACAGAAGCTGTTCTTGTAGTATTTTTAACAGAACCATGGACAGAATGTCCAAGCGCCAACTTAGATGGACTAAATCCAATGCATTTCTAAAGATTCCCTTACCCCAATCTTGTGGTGCATACTGGAAACATGGTGATTGTGAAACTGCTTGCTTACTCTAATTCTGGACATGACATTTGAACTTTGATGTGGCTAGATATATTCTACTAAACAGAATGTGGTACAGAACTTGATGATGGTTTTTACTGTAGAAGGAGTTTCGTAAGAGCACAGTAGGATAGTTCCAGGATATATATCTATACACATCAAAGTCAAGAGATATGAAGGTAGCGGACCTACACAGTCAATTAAAATTCTCTCAAAGGGGTCACCCATAACTGGTATTGGCTTTAGAAGAGCAGGGGGAATAACTTAATTTGGCTTCACAGCAACTTGACAGGCATGACATGAATGGCAGTAATAGGACACATCGGATTTCATGGAAGGCCAAAAAAAAAAAATCTTGTAACGGATGATTGTGTTTTCCTTATACATGAAGAAAGTTCATGATTATGAATAGGGCTACTATTGTTTATATCAATAATCGAGTAACATATTGATTCATCTGTCAATTAATAGAGTAACTGTTTATAATATAATATAATATAATATAATATAATATGTGCACTTGGCATGAGGCAGGAACCAACCACTGAGGGTGCACACTCAGTCACACATAAGGACCATTTAGGCGCTCCAATTCACCTATGCTGCATGTTTTTGTAGAGTGGAAGGAAACCGCAGGATGCGGCAAAAGCCTCGCACATAAACCTACAAACTTCACGCTATGGCTGCCGCGATTAGTCAGGTTGACACTGATGTGAATATTTTAAAACGACTCATTGTTTTTTTAATTATTTTAATGAAATTACCATTATGATTTCTAAAATGCTTCATTTCATTATAACAAATGTTTTCCTTTAATATCACTACGTAATTATGCAAGCAGTTCAAATTATCACAAAACAAAAAGGTGGTTTTATACTGTGCAAAGTTCGATGGCATACTAAAGGGGCACTGGTGCTATGCATGAGTACGGAAGGCTATCTTTTGTCCTTGTTGCTGCTAAATACACTTATTAAAGTCATTAATTGCGCATGCGGCATATAATTGCGATTACATTGTGATCGCGACAGCCCTATTGACATGGCATTTCATGCACATGCAGCTGTCACATTGCAAGGACTATGATAATCTGGTGGGTTCAAACCGTCAATAGGTTGCGCTAAAAGTTATAGGAAACTTAGCAAGCTTTGCAATTTTAATGATGATTCCTTTTCAACATTATCTACTATTATCTACATTATCTATATGTTAAAACATCAGTCTAAAGTTTTTCGCCACTGCTTTTGCATGAGCTCTGCATGCAGTCTTTGGTACCAAAATAATCACTCTCGTCCTTGCTGTCGGACTCTCTCATCGGTTGTGTGGTGGAGAAACGCGAATAAGATCTGGTCATGAAAAGATTTGTTTTCCACTGTATGGAAATATTTTGTATTCCATGGAGACAATATTGAGCAAAAGCAAGTGACTTGTCATCACTGCTTGTGTCTGTTGGCCCACATCATGGCAACACCAATAACTCAACTGACAGATTCTATTAGTAGACAAAAAGATACATTTGTCTAAATAGCTCATTTTCAAGTCTAAATATCGCAAAAACTTAAAATATCGCAATGTGCACCTTTTACTGTATCGTCCAGCGCAAAACACATAGTTCATTCAAAAAAAAAAAAAAGATTAATGTTATATGATTATATGTCAGCTGAGGCGGCTAAACGACCAGGCTAACCTTTGTTTTAGTAAGAATTACATATAGGGATCGTAGAAAGTAAATTAAGCAACATAATGTAAGTCAATGTGATGACAAAGACAGACTAGGCTACTCTGACTGGCTAAATGGCACACATCTATGGCTAGCTTCGCAATACTGGGTGAGTCCATCATACCTGGTCTTCTTTTAAGATACATTTGTGTTGCAGTCGTGCTGTGGTGATATTTAAGGATTGCCTCGCAATACTGACTTCCAACTGCATTTTTATTTACCTTTAATGTTAAGTGATTCGACACGGATGATGTTTTCGCTTTTTATTTGGACCCTCATCCGCTATATGTCATTTGTCATTTTCCAGAAAAATCAAGTTTAATTAAGTAATCCTGTCAGCTCTAATTATGACATACAATTAATACAGGTTTCATATGTATTGGGCTTGGGAATAACAACCTGCAATACTGAACGCCACTCATGCTTAGATTTGTAAGTGTCCACTGGTGCCTGAGCACAGCATTATCAAAAAAGCTCTGAAACTCTATGTTAACTACAATGGTTGGAGATACTCCAATATAGCACAACATCAGCAGTCAGAAACTAGTTGCATCCATCTAAAAAACAAAAGGTTACGCTTTACATTAATTGCACCCTCATAAAGCATTCATTTTGCATTAATAGGACATTCAGTCATAATACATTCATAATGCATTTATAGAACACTCATAGTCAGCATGTATCTATACCTTAACATCCTTAACAGTTTTAACAGCTTTAATATACTTCAATAACAAACATGATCAGATTGAATGATTATAAAAAAAATTATTATCATATAATATTTGTTTTTAGTTTATATTAAGGCTGTTATGGTATGTTAGGATATTAAGGTATACTTACATGCTTTTTATGAATGCTCTATAAATCCATTATGTAGGGGCACTGAATGTTCTATGAATGCATTATAAAGGCATCATGAAGGTGCAGTTAATGTAAAATGTTACCAAACAAAACATCACTAAGCGTGTTCACACTAAGAGTGTTCAAAAATGGGACATGGCAACACATAAATGACCTACTATATTATCCATTTTACAAGCTTGAGCTCACGTCACAACGCATGGCCTGGATTCAGCAGGGGACACTTGCAATCATCATAATTTTCACTGAACTCAGGCACGTAAATCACCACGGGGAAAGACTTACATTTTCCTCCCGCTAAATCATTCCCGAGAATAAAAGACATTCCCTTGACTGGCAACTGGGGTTCAGCTGCAAGTCTGACAAATTCTGAACACAGATAAATGTCTGCAAGGGAAGTCTGATGACAGTGACTTCTCTGCCTGAACAAGTGCATTTGAACCAAAACTGGAGTGTTTAGAAAACGGATGAACACTCTCTGAAATGAAGAAATGTGCTGTTTCAGTGTCTCTCAAGATACAGACAGGCCTTTGTTCATGGTTGGTGTCAGAAAATGAGACTAATGCCATCCAAAACAAACAACTCAAAAGTTAAGTCGGAGGACAAAAGTGGGGGAGTGTACTGCCACAGGGCAAAACAACAGGTTCTGTAACAGTGTTCGCATTAAATAAACCCTAGGAATACGGGCAAGCCATATTACATGTATGCTCCATATTAGAATATTCTTGCTTATATTTTCACAAAAACATAACTACACATTAATTTGTAAATATTTTAGCACATTTTTCCATGCACTGTTATTTTTTTATTAGCTCAGCAGCCGCTCAGGTTTTAAAATAAGGGCTAAGATTTATATAAAAAAGAAGGTATATTTTTACATGCCCCAATATTTTCTAAACAAAACTGTTTACCATGCAAATTGATTATGAAGTCTCTAAATTTTGACTTAGAATTAATAAAGCATGTCCAATGTACCATTTTGCCATTTACTTGAAATCATCCATTACTTTCCTCCTGGAAAAAAAATTAACTTGTTGATTGAGAGCCATTTGTACTAAGCAGAAAAAAGCTGTTTTTAAGCAAAATGTGCATGATATTACCATTTTATCATGCAAATTCAATTTCGGCAAGGGCTAGGATGGTTTAAAATTTAAAGCTTAAAGTAATGGATTTTAGAAATTACAAGTTTATAGAGCTGGAACGAGTCTTTCAAATTGATGATTTCAGAGCTAACCTTGAGCTGGCTTAGGTAAGGTCTCCAGGTCTTGTCCATCAGCTCCAGGCGGTAGTGCTTAGTGAAGTAGCCCAGGTAGGATACAAAGGCTGTAATCAGCAACACGTCGCCACAAAGCGTGCTCTCTTGGCGCTTGAAATTACTTACGGCCTCGGCCCAGCGGACATTCTCTGATGCAAGCCCACCCACCTGAGAGAAATAATCCGCATGGAGTTACACTGTTGTCATATAGCAGGTACTAAAATATACCCTCAAGCTAAATGTTAGGAGCTAATGTACTTTTTTCTTGAAATGAAATTATTTCTGGTACACATATACGGGTACAGGATGTATACAATGTGGAAGTACAGTAAACAATAAATATGTCTAATGCTGATTTTGTGCCTGTCCTATAATTATAGCATGCTTTGCTTAAAATGTCAACTGTAATTTTGGTGAAGATTCTCAGTCCTGAGGTGCATTTATCAACTTCCAGCTGAGTGTCGGCGGTTCATGCCAGGGATGCCCACCAGGCGGTTGGCAAGAGAAATGGTGTGTGCTGTGGACTCAGCCTCCTGTTGGCACTTCAGCTTGTCTGCGGTGGCTTTCTCAAACTTTGCTGTTAACTTCGCCAAGTTTTCATTAAGGTGCTAAGAGAAAACAGAGGTGAATAATAAGCTCTTCGAAAAGAAATATGCTAAAGAAGCAAAAGCCTTCAAACACGCTAAGATGCTCATTACACGACAGTGATCAAACAGGCAGATTTGAAAAGAGAATGTTTCCTGCCACTCCTTTCCTAAACGTAGAATCGTTGATCAATATCAGCGTTTTTTTTTGGACATACTCATAATTACAGTAAAAAAAGAGACAATTAATTGGGAAGGGTATTTATAATCCTTAAATTGTTTGAAAAAGCAGGCTAAACTAAGTGCGACTGGACCATGATTTTATTAATTGATTGATTAATTGATTGATTGATTATTCTGGGATATCTCCATTGCTATCCCCATGGCCTATGTATGGCAAAGGCCAAGAAATCAGGACAGGTTTATAAAAGTGAAAGATTTTATTATTATTATTATTATTATTATTATTATTATTATTATTATATTTTAACACAGAATGACATCCTGCACATCTTGTGCTATTTTGTTATTCACACTTGGGTGGGAATATCCTAAGAAGAAACCAAGTTTAACCATGTAAAATAATCTTTTTTAAAAAAAACATCCCTTGGCCAGTCACAAGGGCCTTGTACGTCACTCACAGAGATCTTGGCTTTAATGGTGGTGAGCTTCTCCTGAGCAGCTGCTAGCTCTGCGTTGGCTTTGCCCAGTGCTTGCCTCTTGGGTTCCACCTCACAATACACCTGGTAGAACTTAACTATGTTGATCACCCAGGAGCAGAGCCCTGCTGCTGCATAGGACTTCGAGGCTACAAGTTCCGGGTTGAACTCAGGATCCTGCAGGTAGGGCTGGATAGCCTTCAGGCAGTTTTCATGGATG
Organism: Mormyrops attenuatus; assembly: GCA_026777985.1. Classification (NCBI taxonomy): domain Eukaryota; kingdom Metazoa; phylum Chordata; class Actinopteri; order Osteoglossiformes; family Mormyridae; genus Mormyrops; species Mormyrops attenuatus. The sequence goes on along the minus strand of JAODKC010000095.1, from coordinate 18,485,918 downwards.
TTTTCCTTGTTGAAGTTGACCAGGGAGTCCAGAAAGCTGTCAACCTTAGCCATCATCACCTTGGCCGCCTTCCAGCTCCTGTCTTTAGGGATTCGACCACCAGGTGCCATCAAGACCATGACAGCAGCAGTCACGTTGGTGACAGCTGACACGGGGGAGCCAAAGGACTTTAACTCTGTCAGGTTGTTCTGATTTCACGCACAGAAAAAAAATATATAACGAATGTTAAACAGTTAAAATACATGTGTAAGTACCAGAAGAATACTGACAAAATTCTAAAAGACTAATAACGATGCCAGTTGTGAGTTTCTTTGAAAGACGGGCATGATGTTTCCATGAGATACAGAGCAGTAAAACCCCCTGGTGGTTTCATTAGTCTGAGGAACTTCTGAGACTGATTGTGGGAAAATGTTCTTGTGCTTTTATCAAATAAACTTAACAACTGGGAAACAAGTAGTGAAAACCTTGCTAATAAGAAAAAGTTTTAGTGGTTAATATTTTCCCATTGTAAAGTTAAATATTGATAACTGGCCACTGAAAATGTAGCTCAATTAATGTTTTAAGGCAAAGAGATTACTATACCAAAAAGTTGAAACATGCAAGGGAAAAAATAGATAGATAGATAGATAGATAGATAGATAGAATATAGATAGATAGATAGATAGATAGGTAGGTAGGTAAAGTGCAGCATGACACTCATTCCAGAACTGAATGGTATAGTAGTCATCTATTGAAAATCTCTCATATTTTGATTCCTACAAACTCTGTTTAGTTTATCAGGAAGTCATCTTAATGCAACTCTTGTAAGACACTCACACAAATTCTATTTATCATTTGCACAACAGGAGTTGTAATATATTCAAATCCTATCATTTTCCTGCAAATTGGCTGCTGATTAATTATACAATAGTGGCTGAGAAATCTGAGTCCTTTGACACTTTTAATATATCCAAATGATCACAGGAGGTCTATTGGCTATGATTGTCATTAAGGATGAATCATTAAGACTGCAGATAATTTTCACTGTTTGTGACTTAAAAATGCAAAACTGAGGGAAAAACATTTTAATCATGATTTGAACTAACATGGCCAGCTGGGTAATGTCAAGAACCATAAAATCAAAAGTCAGTATTTCAGTTTCCAGGAAGTATGGTGGGGGCATTTTAAAAATCATTTCAGTCTTGCTTTCAAATATATTTTGACAATATTGGGTGTAATACTAATATCAAAGTACATTACCGTATTGTATTTTTTACAAAAAAGAATATATTTATGCATTTGCTGTTTAAAAATTCACAGAAATTGCCATATGCGAATTCTTATATACTTAAGTTTTCTGCACAGCAGAAAATTAAACCACTATACATTCTAAACTGCAAGAAAATATATCTAAATATTACTAATGACTCTTGTGTATTTATTTTATATATAGTGTCTAGAATATATATTGCACCATAATAACTGTTTAAATATTTAGCAATATGTAATTCCTCATGGTCATGTCACTAAACAAAAGGCTTTCCGGGCAGTTGCATTGTCCTATTAAACTGTTTTGAAATGTTTGCTTCCTGTTATAATAAGCTTTGGAAAGAGTGCGATCACATGGGTCCAAAAAGATGAATCTGCAGTTGGATTCTTTCCCAGCTTCTATATAAAATAAATACTGTGACTACACAGCTTGAGGAAGACTAGATGCATGAAGCCAGCACCTGCTTCACGCGCCCACAAATGAATACAAATATGCAGAAACAGGACCGTGGAGCCTCACCTTGTTCAGAGTGTTAAGGGCCTCCTGTGCAGCTATGAGAGCGGGTTCGGCTTTGGACAGGTCTTCCTCACAGTCCTTTTGCTTCCCTTGGACCACAACAGCGAACTTTGCTACCTTCTCTTCCTCCTCATCAGCCATGGCCTTTTCCTTGCTCACCTTCTCTGTCTCCACCCCCACCACCTGGATCAACTTGTCTGCATCCTCATTCTTCTGCTTCAGTTCCACTTCCTGAGCAGCCAGTTTGGCTTTCAGGTCATCCACCTGTTACGCATTTCAGTATCACGTCATAACTTCAGGTCATCCACCTGTTACACGTTTCAGTATCACGTCGTTACTTCAGGTCATCCACCTGTTACACGTTTCAGTATCATGTCGTTACTTCTTCCAGTTCAATATTTTCAGCTTTACACAGTCATGCTCTGCATAATTTCGGTCGACAACAGACCACATATACGGCGGTGGTCCCATAAGATTATGCTGTAATGGCACTGAAAAATTCATGTCACCTAGTGACATCATACAGTAGCTGTCGTAATGTTGTAGCGCAGTGCATTTCTCGCGTGTTTATGGTGATGCTGGTCTAAACAAACCTACTGTGCATAAATGTACAGTATAGCACAGACATTTGTGTACAATACATACTACAGTGGTACCTCAGTATACCTCCGCTTTGGAGTAAGTCCAACTTGGTATACGTCCTGTTTGGACACAAAAATTTTTGCTTTGCACGACCTTTGTTTGGAATATGACTTGCATACTAGAACTTGTATGGGTCACAGCACCGCACGCTACCCTTGTTTACCTCTCTCGAGACAAAGCCACAACTGCCCACGAGCATCAGTATGCCAGTTGCTACCATTCAGTGAATAACCCTCTTTTAACTTTCTTTTAATTTATTTATGTATGTTAGTATTAAGCAGTGTTTATATTATTTCATACAACCCCATCAATGTATAATATGGCAATAACAATAGGATTTTTTTTCATGGGAACGGAATAATCATTTTCCCTTTATTTCTTATGGGAAAAATTTGTTTGTATACGTCCTGTTTGGTATAAGTCCAAGGATCTGGAACGGATAAGGACATATACCGAGGTACCACTGTACTTGATAATGATAAACAATTATGTTACTGGTTTATTCAATTACTATAGAATACTTTATATGATTATTCAGGCTATACATATAGCTTAGGTGTGTGGTAGGCTATACCATTTTGGTTTGGGTAAGTACACTCTATTGTGTTGGCACAACAACGAAATCGCCTAACGATTTATTCCTGAGAACGTATTCCTGTCGTTGAGCAATGCATGACTGTATATAAAGGTTGGAGGAGCTAATAATATATAGGGAATCATGCTTTGGCGTGTAACTCTGCAGATTCAAATTCTATGCCCATGATCTGAAGATTGCCAGTTCAGTCCCACAGTTGGGTTGGAGCCATTAGTAGGTCTTATACCAACTGCTCCTGGGTGCAAATACAACGCTGACCCAAAATGCTCCCTTCATGATGACAATAAAGGCATTCAATGTATGCTTAGAATAACATATGAACTACAAACAAGAATTAAGTTCAATAATTATGATTAAGTCTATGTCTTTGAATGACAGCATAATAATAATAATAATAATAATAATAAGAAGAAGAAGAAGAAGAATTTTCCCAATAATTTAAACATATATTAATTCCAAAAAAATATGATTAGGCATTAACAGACTGAAACTAATGTTGGCATATAAAGATACAAATTTAAAGGAGGTATATGTCAATTTAATGTATAATAGCATAAAGCAACAAGAAAAAAAATCTATGTATGTAAAACTTTTTTCATTACCTCTAAGATATAACATTATTTCGAAAACCTTGCATAAAAACCTTATGAATAAACCTTAAATAAGGTGCTTCACTGGAGTGATTTCTTCGTCTAACATTTTTTTGTCCCTGTAACGGCAATTGCCTATTTTCTATTAATCAGCCTGCCTAAACAGTTCATCAGCCAGGAAGACTTGCTCCACCTTCTTTTAATGCTGCGAACTGACTGTAGCCATGCAGTTGCAGTAATGTCCCTGCACTCAGTGTATTCTCAGCGGATATCAACTGCTTAAGAATTGCTTGCTGTCAATGTTTAGTGCAGTTCTCTACTAGGTGAGTTCTGTGAATATGCAAAGCTTAACTTATTGGATATAAAGAGTAAATAAAAATAAATCTGGATATATTTGACAACTAGGGCCCTCCTCTATCAGCTGAACAATGCCATTTATTTCACCATAACAAGCCAGATGTGTGTTTTTGGACAATTTTGTGTGGAGGATTTGTCAGTAAAACCTCAACCAACTGAACCACTCTAGAGTCCCCCCTCCCAGGGGTGCAGTAAGTGGTGTTAGGGGGAATTAGGGTGATTTTAGGGGCCCCTGAGTGACTGGGGCCCTAAAAAAATTGGAACTTAATTGGTTTGTTCTGATTTGGAGCCCTATTGTGATATGTTTTCATGGGGCCCAAATTCTCCAAAGGCACCCCCCGCCACCAAAACCTACCCCCACACTTCCCTACAGACTATACTGTTTCATAATGATTATATTATAAGTGCAACTACTAACTGTCCTACTTCTAAAATGTTGGAAAACATCCACTCATCTACCCATCACCATGTACTGTATTTGTAGACTCATTATAAAGGATAAAGTAGTTCGCTCAAAACAGGGATCTGTGTATGAAAGTGGTGATGAGTTTTAAACACTATTTAGATGATGTTTAACACAGAAAGTGTTTCAAAATCTCTAATAGCAATGCAGCGCTAATAAAGCAGATATACATACACACTAGCACCAGATATTTCCTGTTTGCATATGATCACATTAATCAAAAGTGGATTTCCTCTGAGTTGTGCTAATTTCTTTTGGGTAACATAATGACACAATGCAATATCACATAATCAAATTGGTAACCTGAGGTCGATTTAACTAAGAGCCATGTAAGAACTGCATGCATGCAGTTACGGCAACACCGAAACAGCACAAAAATGGAAAATATTTACATGTGAAACAGCTGTAATCCTCAAAGTAATGGTATATATGTAATGGCAAATTTTAACAGAAGCTATACATCTGCAGACAGATTACAAAATTATATTCCTATATTTCCAGAGAAGAAAGAGTGGTTTGCCTAAATGCACCAGTGGGGTGTCACACCTAAAGCTGGATTTTCTTTATTCCAACTAATGTGGATTCTCATATATTATCAGGCATACACTGGGATCTTGACAGCATCTACATCTAACACATAAAAAATAAACTGATGAACTATGTATTGACAAAAATCAATATTAAATGACTTTCTAGTAATACTAACATGTACATCTTAATACAAAGCATATTTGACCGACCTATATTCCTCCTACTTGCTTACACTTTAAGATAGTGTTCTGTTAGGGACTGTCTGCATGTACAAGTCTTTCCAACATGTCACATGATTAGCGCAATTCTGCTTCTGAAAGTGTCAGTGGTGTTTGTGGTCTTGCCAGACTATAGATAGAGTAAAACTTATTACCTGAAATTCCCTGTAGACAACCTTAGTCTCAGCCCCACTGACCTCCTTTAACTAGCTGTCAAATCAACACTTACGATCTTAACCTTATGTACCTCCCGCACAGTCTAGGTGCCATAACTATTTATATCGACCTACATAACCATGCAATGACCAAAGTATTTTCTCAGCAAAAATTAACCCTCATTACTTTTACACAGTTTCACTGTTTTTATAATTTACATGATAATCAGAAACATGCAAGAACAAAAGTAAATAAATAAAAGTAGAAATAGAACTATGCTGCAAAAATGCCAGCACACCTATATTTATATAAGTCTATGTCACATGCCCATTTCATTTATATTTCATTCCATCTACTACGACTGATGTAGCCTGACAATTTCAGCTGTAAAACAGCTTGTCATGCAATGTTCTGGCAGCAGAAACTCACAGGTTTGATTCACTAGGGTGGCACACTCCTTCAGAAAGTCATACATACAGTACTTCCTGTTAAACTACTAATCTACTTTCCTAAATGAGAGAATGCTCTTCATTTTATCCTCTATCAATCACCATTTCATTCACATTGATTTCTAATAATCTGGTGATGCCTGATATCTGACATCGAAATTGAGTGATCAAGTCCCTTTTTCAATTTTAAGGCACTCAGAGACATACCTAACAGGTCACTGAGTTATCCCCCCCCCCGTTTTACTAAGATATTAATTTTGCTCCGCAGTAATGCATTCGTTTCCCAAAGAGAAGATTTCTAAAATGGTAATTGAATCATTAGAAGTGGAAAATGGCTTTTGACAAAGTAAATTGAAAATTCCAATTTGCAAGTATATAAAAATTTGATTTCGGAGAACTGCTCATAATATTGTATGTGAAAATCTCACCTATGGCCACAGTCATTACTAATGGAATAATGTCACGGAACTCTGCATTAATCGGGACCAGGCAAGACTATTCAGCAGATACTTCTCTATCCTCCCTCTTAACGAACCTCTTACTATTGCTACATAAAAATCATATGTGAAATGACTTATAAATAAAGTAAATAAATTCTATACTTCAGCACAATATATAAACAGGCTATAAACCGAATAAAACCCACACTTGTCATTATTTTTTACCTCCCTTATTAGGAAAACACATTGAAAAAATTACTGTAATAACTGCCATGATTTGGAAATAATTTTCTACAGTGTCAAATACACAATATCTTTACTGGATGAAAACATTCACAGGGTTTTATTGCTCCCAGTACTAACATCTGGATACAATTCTACACACAGCCAATGGATTCAGTGCAAAGGGATTCACAGAATACGAATCAAGCTGTATAATATGTATACACAGGTAACTGTTCACACTATGTGTTGAATACCCCACATAACTATTTACACACCACCTGGCTCTGCCCACACACTGAATATTTTTGGCAGGCAGTCATTGACATCACAGTCAATTTCCTTCTTTCCATCTTTCCACCTCCTTCATTCTGTCTAGTTGGAGTCCATTCAGGAATGAACCTTTCAACCCCAAGCACCAGAATTATGCTCATCTTAATAGCATTCTTAGAAAATATCATGCTGAAATTGAAACCTCATAACTACACAGTCTTTAGGCCTGCTGATGCAAGACCTATTTGCGAATTAAAATCCTTTACATTTGTTGAATTGATGCCATTATATAAATATGCATTTTTATAGAATAACCTAATAATTCCGATATTTGCTACACCATTGTTAATATTATTCCATCCATCCAACATGCAACCACTTGTCCTGGACAGGGTTGTGAGTATTAATATTACTGACAGTATTTATTATTCATAAATTAGGGCAGCACAGTACTGTATGTCATATCTACAGGTTTGAAATTAAGCTTCCACCTTTTGTGCATGGGGTTTCTATTGTGCTTTGCAGGTCCTCCAAAGGCAGGAAGTTAGGCTCACTCATGCTTCTTCATTGCCCATAGAGCATGCTTGTGCGTTTGAGAGTGAATATGTATATGTGTGCGGACAGGCAACCCAGCCAGGGTGTAGCCCAACCCCAGTGACCCTGACTAGAAAAACCAGTTGAGAGGTGGATAAATCGATTCATAAATGTTTTGCTTATTGTCTGATTCTATCTGTGTTTTCAATAACTGTCATAAATGTTTGTGACAGTTCAGTACGTGATTCATGGAAACTGGTGATTGTATTGTGCTTGACTCTGAGGGTAAATCTATGTGTGTATAACTGCTCTGCAATATACTGGCATTTCTCCTAAGGGGTACTCTGATCAGATTTTATTCCATCTGCACTTATTATATATGTATATTGTAAACATCAATATGGCACTACCTAACAAGCATGGTGCTACCTTTTCTGAATTTTGAACCCGAGCTCATAAATCATCCATAAAACTCATACAAACACCTTGTAGCTGTGCATCAAAGATAGATCTATGGCTGGGCGTCATTCTGTACAGTCTTATGAATTATCTAGCAGACGGTTCAATCCACCACGAGAGGGCGCACTCCCACCCCCTGAGTCATCTATACTCAAGCAGTCTTTGTATGTCTACAGCTATCTACTACTGTATGTCTTCTGTAAATTTATAGGTGTATATTGTCACGATATCACGATGCCGTCGCCACCAGAGAGTTAAAGGCTGTTCATTAGGCAGCATGTTCATCTGTGTTAGCAAGAGTTTTCATAGGCCCCCTGGTTTGCTCCTCACTCCAAAAACATGTGGTTAGTTGTATCGGTGTCTTTGAATTGGCCATAGTGAGCAACGATCCTCCAGTGGACTGGAATCCCATTGAGAGTTTCCCCTGCCTTTTGGTTTGCATTTCCTGGAATAGCTTCCAGGCTCACCAAGACTCTGTATTGGTAAGGAATGCGTTGCCTTTATAGAGTCAAGGTAAGAAGTTGTACTTTTCCTAATATTAGCTTCAAATTGTTCTATTCAAAATCAGTTGTAAAAAAATCTAATATTATATTCTTATAATCTAATATACATATATTATAATAATATCCTAATTATCCAATGGTGAATTATCAGCATTATATTTGATTTAAATGTCACAAGGGATATTTAACCGCACCATATCAGATACAAGGTTCTAGAAATTAATTTTATTATGCTTCAATTAAATATGTCATTAGACAAAAATCAATAGACAAAACTTGAAGGGAATTAAGAACAATATTAATTCACTGCAGTATTAAAACAGTAAAATGATTGGAGTCGTAAGTCATGTTTCCCCCCACAAAACCCCAGTTTTGCATAGTAATAAGCTCATCACAGTACACACAGTCCTATTTGATGCTTTAGCAGAGAGACAAATATTTAAAGCTGCTTTTGTGCTCCGGCAATGATTCAGCTGACTCCTCCCCGAAAAAAGCAATCAGGTGTACTGACGAAGAGATACAGCAGAGGTGCTTCCACATTCGGAACTTATTACTGAGATTTAAGTGTGGATAATAAACCTTAATGACACTCTGAGGCACAAAAGGCCGCTGACGTCAGCGCGGGGCCCTACGGGGCCGCTCTGTTAAGGGCATGCTCTGCCGCTGACAAACAAATCCCAGGCAAGACGGATTCCTCATAAGCACAGGATGTCGCCATTAAATGAAGGCACGGTGATAATAAGAGGGTACGTAAAAGCACAGAAATAACCACTGAAATGAAAACGCCTCACTAATTTGGGCCACATATAGAAATAAATATGCAACAGTGACAGATGAAACCTGAAAATACATCCAACAGCATATTGTCACAGTACGATGAGAACTGTGTGCATCTACTTTTTGACAATTGTGACTTTACTACAGTTGGAATGCGCCATTGTCCTCTGTCCACTGTGTTTGACATCTGATTGACCAATGAAAAGATGTTTTTTGAAGTAATCTATTTAGCTAGTATTTATGGCGGTACTAGTTTGGTGTCCAAACACCAGCTGTGCTGCATCCCTATTATTTTTGTACTGATTACTAACATTTGTATTCATGATAATCATTTATATGGACGACTGTATTGCTACTGTATTGTACTGTATTTTAACTACTAGATAGCGGGCCAACTAACGTCATTGTTAATTGTCAAAATGTATCGAGATTAGTTTGTATCTTGTTAGCACTGACATATTTACCTCTCTGACAACAATCCACATAAATCCATTGAAAATATTAAACCGTTCACTGAAGGCTGTGGAAAGATTTTTATTTGTGGTACGAAGGCTGTCTCATTAAGTTGTTTTATGTTTATTTTGTAAAGCAGATTCTGTGAAAATGCATTATTTCATGCTCCTGAGTTGATAGAATCTTGGAGATACATGTTTTTCATTGGACAATGACGATATAAGTAAACGCAACTTGTGCTCGTAATGTGATAGAAAGACAAGGAAATGGGATGATATCTGTACCGCAGAGACAAACGCACATGACCTACCTGTGAGGAAGTGCTGTTCAGCTTTTGTAGACCATTCTCAAGTCTCTCCATCTTCGTGGCCAGGTCTTTGCTCTTCAGTGACAACAGGTTCTGGTAGAGCTTGATCTGCTCTAGGAAGGACTTTGGAGTGGTGTAATTATAGCGCCGCTCATTAGCGAGGTAGCTCCGAGAGGACTTGTTCACACTAGTGTGAACATACGCCATGAACGTACTGACAGACTCCTTTAATTCTGGCTAAATGTGGAGAAATGCATTAACACCATTAGCCACACATTATGCTTTATTGATTGCTTTGTTTCTATTAAGATCATAGCACGTCCTTCAATCATTTCTTCTAAATGGCAAGTTATACTTTATAATTCACAAATGAATTGTTATTTTGTGTTAACATTCTTGTAACTTTTTTTGCACCCTAAGTAGGTGTCACTAACAACAGAGGAAGTCATTTTAAGGAAAAATAAATGAATGAGGGACTTTTGTTTTTTGCTCAAATGTAACGGCTTCCTGACAAACCTGTATGTGCTCAATATCCTGGAGGAAGCGCAAGCTGACCGACTCTAAGGCTTCTTGCGGCCACTCATGGAACCAGTCAATGGCTGTGCAGTTCACCACAGCTGGGAACTTTCGGCTGCGAACACGAAGCTTGCTGCCCACTGGAGAGAAGCAGAGGGCCACCTACAGGGAGTTTGAGGAGGCAGTTTCCATGCATATGTAATCAACCACAAAGCAAGGCTTTTGAGAACAGCTCAGCTCATTCAACTCTTACATACGAACACGTCAAGTGTTAACACAATTATTTACAAGCGTCAGCGGTTCATGATTCAACACTAATGAACAATCTGTGCCAGTTTTTCTTTTCAACCATTTAATAATTAAACTGGACCGTACAATTAGTATTACAACTGCTATATATTTTTATATCATTTATAAGCTTTATAAGCTTCATCTTTAAACTAGGCATCTAAAAAGCAGTCTTTCAAAACAATTACAGCATCATTAAAATTAACATAATGTCACATTTTAGGCTTGAGAGGAGATATATGTATTCTCCTTTGTGATACAGCCATACACATAGAATAAATCATCAACTTTTTATAATTATATCTCAATATGCATTCAAGTAGAAATAATTAAATTATGTTTTTGTGAAAGAGAGGAATTGGAGCCAAGAGCATTCTGATTAATTGAAGCTATGACCTTTCAAACTTCATGCTCCTTTTATTCGCTATTCAGTAATTGAGTTGGATCTATAAGCAAAACACTCAACTGTTTTTTCAACAGCACAAGCACAGATGGAGATTATAGGGGAAAGCAGTCTGGATGAGAAAGAAAACACTTCCTCACACAGAAGGTCACGAGAGTTAGGAGCAAGCTTCCTTTTAGCAATGCGGACACAGTCATCAGATCGATTCAAGTAAGCATCACTTAAATATCAGCTCTAGTCATTAAATATCAAAATGAGCAAGACTGGCTGAAAAACCTCTCAAAATTTGAACATTATTTCAGGTCATAAACTAAAACTGAATGAATGAATGAATGAATAAGAATATGGTTTGATGATGTTATGAAGTCAGATTACTGTTACAATACATTGTATCCATTTTACCGACGAATGGAAGATTCAGTTTCATATAGCTCACTAGACTGAATGACATACATATTTATACACACATGTACACATACATACACACACACACCTCCCATTCATTTGTATGGGAAAAACCCTAGTCCCATTCACGGATACCGAGCCCTCACCTTAACCATAGGTAACGAGACAAAATGCAAGATTTTTGACATTTATATATTTTTATTGCAATCACAGATTTTTATAAAATTGAGGTTATCGAAATGGCCACCTGAAAAATGTCCCCAAAAGTAAGAAAGTTTTAGGTGTCACCATACTTTGGGTACAGTTTGTTCCACAAATGTGATCTATGCAAGCCCCCCACCCCACACCCACACGCACACACACACATGCTCACTTCACCTTCAGCTGTCTGCGCACACGATCAATGAAGAACTTCCAGCAGTTCTCCCTGGTGTCGATCAGTCCCAGGCCTTTCACTTCATTCCTCAGGCTTCCTATGATATTTTCTACTTCATCATCGGGGAACAGGTCAGGAATCTCACCTGTGGTGAATCATTGGTGTAAACATACATAGACACAAAGACACAAACACAGAAACACATAAAAGTAACAGGTTTTTGTCGTATTGTGAGGAACATTTGATCCCCACCAAATGCGGAGGGAGGGAGGGTTGCATATATAATATGATATTATGTCATACTATATAAATATTGCAAATGGTGCAAGGCAGGAACCAGCCATTGCAGGGTGCATATTCAATCACAGTCAATTTAGGAGTTAATTTGTTGCATTGCAACAGTGCTACCCACTGTGACAATGTTCTGTCCTCAATACAAGGCTTGCACATGCAATCCACAGCAGTCCAATGGGCTGACACGATGAATAAGTTGCGCTAAAACATTTTTGGTCAGTCATAGGAAACAAAATTCAGTAAGCTTTGCAATTTTAATGATGCTTCACTTTTCAACATCGCCTGGTGCAGTAGAACCTCGGAACTCAACCAACTTGGATGCCGAACGGGTCTGTCTCATTTTTCCAACTTGTACTTTGACTGAAATCTGGGAACCTGACCGTTCCTGCTAAAATTTGTGTGGGTCGAGACGCTTTCAACGAACCTCGAATGGGTGAGTCGAGAAAAATCTAGCCACAACCTGACCGAAAACTTGGAACATTACAAAACAAAACAAACCTGCTAAAACTTGTTTGGATCGAGACGCACCTCCCCTTCCAAACAATAACCCCTCTATGCCACTTCCAGTATGGCATCAGCTCACCTCAGTATAGGTAAATGACTCATAAATTGTCATTTATTTCATGTGTGTATTAGTTTTATATTGATTGTTAATGCTTTTTATCATTAGTTAGATAGATAGTTTTAAATGGCTAATCATTTGGCGGGTCAGGAATGGATTTACATTATTTCTTATGTGGAAATTTGACTTGGACCTCAATTAAATTGCAACTTGACCAGCCTCCTGGAAAAAATTAAGTTTGTGTTCGAAGGTGTCACGCCCAGCCCCGGTCACCCTCCTGTGGACCACACCTCCTCGTTAACCCCGTGCGGAATCCTCCCGTTTCCCAGCTGTTGTTCGTTTCCTGCTCGTCACCTCCTGTATTTAGTCTACGTTCTGTTCAGTCCCGTCAGATCCGTCATTGTATTGTCAGTATAGTGTTAATGTGTGGTTGCTCCTGTCCCGTATGCTCCCCTGTCTACCTAGAGTAAACCCCGTTTTCCCGTATCCTGAGCTCCTTCGCCTCCTTCCCCGCTCGCCGCTACCGCAAATCGTGACAGAAGGTACTACTGTATATGTAAAAAACACATAATCATTCTTGTCGTTTTTACTTCACTCATAGACCATGAGGCGTGTTTGTTAGGAGCTAAAAACGAGTGAAGAGGAGAACAGCAAACAGTAACTGGTCACGAAAAAACATTCACCTTTCGCTGTATGAAAATATTCCGCATTCTGTAGAGATGATATTGCACCGAGCCCCTCTCATGACATACTGATAAAAATTATGTATATCATGGCCAGATTTTAATACATCATAGGAACAAATTAAGAAAACGTGGCCACGATTGAACTAAAACGAAGGAACTAATTAGTAAAACGTGGCTATGATTTAACTAAAACGAGGGAACGCTTAATAAAAAGTGGCCATGGTGTAATACATGGTTGGAACGAAGTAGTAAAATGTGGCCACGATATAATTTTTATCTTTATGTAATGAGTAATACTGAGAAAAAGCTAGTGATTTGTCGACACTGTTTGTATCCATTGGCACAACTAATGGACTTATTTGACAGGCTTTGATAGTAGATAAATTTAGATTAGGTTAATTTTCAACTCCAAAATATCACAAAAACTTCCACAAAAATATCACAGTGGGAAATTATTCCAATAATGTACAGCCCAAATATGTTCACAAAAATGATCAGTATTATACGGCATCTCATAAGCTCTCACAACTTCACAGAAAATCCCTAAATATTCCAGTGAGTGTATGGCTTTGCTTCGTCCTGTCCTGTCTTGTGTGCCTACGTCAATCTGCATGGTCTTACAACATCATGTCTTGTCTATCTTACCTGCCATGGCTTATTTGCCCAACTGTGTACCATTACGTCATAATGGGAGATGGGCAGGGGTAAGCAGGGGCGGGCTGGTTTGGAATGGTTTCACTTAATGTATTGATCTGTTTTTCAGCTAATTAAAAATAAAGTTGTCCTCCGAAGACGGGGGATGGTGGTTGGGTGTGTGTGCATGTGTGTATGTGTGTGTGTGTGTGTGTGTGTGTGTGTGTGTGTGTGTGTGTGTGTGTGTGTGTGTGTGTGTAGTGACGGCACTAACACTCACTATATCTGTGATTATTTCTGAATGTAGTAAAAGTAGAAAGAAAGATAAGAAAAGACAAACACAAACAAGGCTACGCAGAGAAGGTAAATAACACAAATGGCTAACCTTGCATTATCAGATGAGTCGGTCAAACCTCGAAAGTCTTCTTTTAAAATGTATTTGCATCGCAGTCATGTCGTGGTGATATTTAAGTTCTGCTTAGCAATACTGACAGCTGACTGCATTGTCATTCACTTTTAATGTGGAAATTCTTCCACACAAATGATGCTTTCTGTCTTTATTTGAACCCTCATCCTTCCCCCATATTGCAGAGTAATCAAGAAGATACGTTTTAATCAATGCTGCTGAATAATGAAGTAATCACATTTAATCCAGCAATCACGGCAGCTGTAATGTGTCCAAGCACACACACGTGCACACACACACACGCACGTGCATGTAGGGTAAACATATCCTTATGGGGACCGCTCATTTATTTCTATGGGAAAAATGCTAATGCTAACTATGACAAC
>JAODKC010000095.1:18452460-18466179 GCA_026777985.1 Mormyrops attenuatus | reverse complement strand
CAGTGAAAAGATAGATGCAAAAACAAAATGTCCACTACAGAGGGCACAAATGAATGGCCCGGGTCTCAGGAGGATATTGGTAGGTAAAGTCCCCCGCAAGGAAGAACTCCTTTAGTTTAATGAGTTCTGTAAATATTTAGGATGGAGAGTATGTGTGTTCTCTTTGTCTGATGTTGTAGAAGTCTCACCTCATAAATTTTTTTCACAGAGTCTAACAGCAACTTATCAAAGGTTCCGAAATCCTTCTCTTCCACCATTTTATCTCTGTAGACCCTGTTAGATTCATGCATATAAATCTTCACTAAGTCCTGAGGAGTCTTCAGATATTCACTTGACGAGAAGAGAATGCCCTAGAAAAGAACATACACTTACTAACATGTTTTAGTCAATTAACACATCCAACAATCCATCCATCCAGCTTCCCAACGCTTATCCTTGTCGCAGGAGGCCTGGAGCCTATGTCAGGTAGCACAGGGCACAAAGTCCATTGCGGGGAAGTTAAATAATATAGTCCTTCTTAAATGTAGTATACGTTGTATTTTGTAATTGTGAATGTGAAAGCTATATATTTTACAACTGCCTGAACTGCTAACATTACATAGGCATAATGACAGATTAAAGAGTGGAATACATCATTAACATATCATTTTTGGGGTACTATCAAGCTATCATAGAAGTACTTGATCTTCCAAACAACAATGAATAATTGTATCGCATGCATTTATTTAATAATCATCCTCTTGAACTATGTAATAGGGCTGCACAATATATTGTTTCAACATCATCACCGTGAAGTGTGCATGCGCAATAATCACATTGAATTTGTCAGCACTGCTTTGTGTCTATTACCACGACTCGTAGCAACACCACCAACATATATGACAGACTCTACTATTAGATAACAAGAAGTTATATTTGGCTACGGTTCATTTCGGCTAATTCCATCTCCTTTTATGTTTTATAAACATCACAATATTACTCATGGAAATTCCACATATCGCGATGTGTTACTGTTCAGCCCTACTCTATAGCCCACTCTCATACAATACTCTAATCTGTGTCTGTGACAATACGGTGTGTATTATATTATAAAGTGCAACATTTACTAGATGGTATTATATGGTGAAGCTATAAATAGATTAATATATTTTATTCCCACATATCGCTATTATGCTGCTATATTTGATTTAATTTTATGACTTCTTTGTGTGTTGTTGCTGTGATTGTTTGTTGAGTTTACACCAATCAGGAGTAGCACTTTTTAAATTTCACTGTATGTTGAGCAATGACAATGTGTAAAAGCTATCCTATTCTATCCTATTGGAAAAATCAGACAACTCACAGGCTTTGACTGGAAATGCTACACATTGTAATAAAATTATTGCACTTCCTACAAATTGAAAGACGACGTAACAAAGACATAAATTATGCATAGTAATATAATCGTAATCATCTTTAATATCATAAATAAATTATACATTTCAAATAATTGAGCATTAACTAAGAGAGATAAATCCCAAAGACCTTGAAGACTTTTAATTTGAACCATCCATCCATCTTCCAACCACGCATTTTGGACAGGGGCAAAGGAAGATCCATCTCTGCAAGTATGGGGGACAAGGCAAGAGCGCACCGTGGCAGACAGATATATACACAATCCTCAGGTAGTTAAGAAAAGTCAATTAAGCTAATGCCTTTGGAGTGTGCGGGGAAACCTGCATGCCCCAAGGAGGACAAACAAAGTCCACAAACACAGAGAGATGACAGAATTCAAACCTCCAACCAACAAGGAATGAGGCAACAAATTACCCACTGAGCAACTGTACTGCCCTAATCTGAAACAGTGATACAAGAAATAGAGGACCAATCATACCACTATCAACACATAAAGGATGAACGGTAATTCATTCATATAATTCAGGACTGCAGCCAATTACTTCACTACTATGGACCATATCTATTACTATTAATGGCAGCAATAATCATCTATCTCTGTGTTATCCATAAAACACTTATCCTGTACAAGGTGACAGTGAGCCTGAGACTCATCTCTGGAAACACAGGGCACAAGGGATGCCAGTCCACGGAAGGGCACACACAGCTTAGAGAAAGTGAAAATGCTTCTGGGCTGTGGAAGAAAAGCCACACATAAAAGGGGAGAACATGCAAACTCCACAAATAGACAGTAGATTTTAGCCTACAGCCATGTAGATGTAAAGCCACAAAGCCACTGACTGACCCATAATGCCACTCCTTAAAATGTAGTGGGCAAGTTCTCCACACAGGAAGGTAAATATGGTGCAGATCATTTAGGTATTGACAAGTAAAAAGACTGTAGAGTCAATTCCAGACCACAGGAATTCAATGTGGCCTTCAGTTGTTGTAATTTGGACCTTGTGTCTGATAGCACTGTTTGTTTTCCAATACCGTTTAATGACTTATATCTGAATCATGTTTCTCATGAAGCCTCACAAAGGCTTCTAATGATGCCTCACATTACAATGATGGCTGAAATATTGAAGGCATTTGAGCAGCTAGCCCATGATGCAAGTTAAATATACAATAGTGCAAATAAAAATGCAATATGTGACATGTACTTAAGATGTATGGACAATGAATTATATTACAATTATTCTGTAATGCTTTCTTTTTGGCCCAGTGGAATATTGCAGAGGAAACACAGAAATGTGGTTCTGTTGCTTGTGACTGGAAATTCTTGATGACCCTTATGGTCAAGGGACATATGCTTAAAGGATGACAGTCCCAAAGCATTTAAAATATCACTGTCCTGCAGAGTACTATGGCAACAACATAATCAGCATCTCCATGCCAACAATTCTTTATTGCTAACAATACAGTCGCTAGCTGTTTTCCCCTGCAAGAATTACTGGTAATATGGACAGATCTATCTTTTAAGCATCACAATGAGAACAGCATACTAGCACGACTGCTCTGAGGGATAGAGAAAGAGAGCCAGGTGTCAAAGAGATGAGACCTGAATGAAAAGTCTGCCCATACCCCCATTAACGGGAAGAACATGCCCATGGTGCTTCATTAACCCAGGAATGCCGTAATAGGCAATCATATAGCATGTCTGATCATTTCAAATGCTGCTGCGATTACACCCATCAGTAGGGGATTACATTAATTACAATTGGATGGCACTTGTCCTGTCACATCTGAGCTGTCATGTTCCATTGTAGACCTCATCTTTTCAAGAGACGAGGGTGCACAAAATCCTACCCAGTTCTTTCTAACAAATAAATAATCTGTGCAAAGTCTTGGAAATAGAGAGCAACGTGAACTTATAGTTACAGTGCATGAAACCGAAATACAATCTACCCACTGAACTATACAGTATACGGTCATTCACAATATAATACAATCAAAAGAGCTGTGATGCCTTTATCCAAAAGTTTAAAAAGCATGCTTGTATTAATAATAATAATAATAATAATAATAATAATAATTCAATTTCTTCTTCTTCTTCTTCTTCTTATTATTATTATTATTATTGTTATTAGAGTTTGAAGGGAAAATATCCTTAACAACTTTGCAAGTCATTTTTGTTCCAAATATTTATCAGTGTGCCTTCACAATGATTTAATGTCCATGTTATATAAATGAACAGTTATTTATTTGGTCCTCTCCAGGCTCTTACTGTTATACATTATTAATTTTCTAATCAATCTGACAGCAACACGGCCTTCACTGCAGAGGTGAAGAATAAATAATTATGCAAAGGCTTAATTTAGCAATTTAATAACAAAAAAAAAACCCTTATTACAAAATGAACAATTACGAAGCAATCGATCTATGAACGAAACCTACGGTTGGGGATGTCTGACTTCAGCAGGATCAGGATGCCATTCACTCTGGAGTCAAAATAAAAATACTGCAAATAATATAAACCTAATATATACAACAGAGGCAGACAATCAGCTGGCGAAGTTATTCTATATAAATTTGTTTTACTTCATCTAACATAATAAACATCTCTTATATGCCTGAAACATACTTTTCACTAGAAGAACATTTAGGAAATAAATCCTGCAGAAATGAAGCCTGTGATAACTAATTATTTTTGAATATTTTTCTGAACAATGACCCCCAATGTAATGTAACCACTGAAGTTCACTAATCAAAAAACAAACATGGGTTTGCAATAAAAAGTAAAAATTGTGAACTCAAAAAATATTTCTATGTATCAAATGTTCCATATTTACAGCCTTCAAAATGCTAAATCAATGAAATGCATTCTCCAAGACCATTAATGGTGTCCCTGAGAAAAATAGCCAGTACCACTACTTATATGCTAGGAAAATCAGGTCATTACTCTCCTGTGTACTAATGGAAACTAACAGCGTAAGCAACAATATATCTGAGGCTAAATTCCCTCTCAGAGGTCTAAACCCGTCATTGACACATTGCAATGATTACACAATAGCAAACCATGAAATGAAGGTAGCAAGAATGAGTTCTATTTCATCCCCAACACAATGGATTGCCAGGTTTTGCGAGCAAATGGGAACGGTAATACAAGTAAATGAGCCAGACGCCCCACTTTGCTCCCATTCAGAAAGGATCCTGTGCAGTAGAACAGATGCCATGCCCCACCCGTCGCAAGCTTTATGCAAATCCAAGCTGTCATTTTAGGTTTATCAAAAGGGCGACCTGATAAATCACAATAGAGGGTGCAATGCAAAAAGTGTACTCTGAAATTCAATGTTAAATGGGGCAAGTAATTGGTATGATTGCAGATTATAACAGTAAGCTTTGAATACTGTGGCTGACACAAAGTGTCAAAAGTCAAAACAGATGGTCCAGTCTACAGCCATTCAGGTGAGCTATAACGCTTTAAGTAACCCCTGTAAGTCACATAGGCGTCTCAAACAGAGCAGTCATGCTTTATTTATCACTATTCCCGCTACACTGCGCGGCCAATTTAATTAGCACATACGATGTAGTCATGCAAAGTGCTCCAGACACTCATTTTTAAGTCAAATACATGAAATAATTGGTATATACCCAAATTTTATTTCCATATTATCAAAAGAAACAAATATAATAATAATGTATAACGGTCTTCACTGTAAATTGGGATTGGCTAATCCTGCTGTCTTAATTCATAACTAAATTAATAGGATTGTTAAAAATAATTCACTTTCTTCCGCGCAGTGTATAAAAAAAAAACTGTCAATATGCCTAAATGATGTTTATGTAGTAAACATACATCTTAATGTATCAGGATGGTATATTTCAAAAATGTGAATATCGTGCGTAAATGGTTACCACATGACTATGCGATTAAACATCCATCCATCCATAGTTGTAGTGCATGCAAACGATTGTAGGATGCACAGGGCACATGGCAAAGAATACTGTGGTTATATATATATATATATATATATATAAAAATACACACACACACACACACTGTGCATTGATTATCTAGGAGTAGAAAGGCTGATAATGCAACTACATTTGATGACCAGTATGATGGCTCCAAAAGGTCTCCTGTGGAGGGAAAGGAAAAAAAAAGTCTTTTGTGGCTGCTCTGTGACCTTGACTTTCAATGACACAAAATCTGATGATAAGAAACCCTTTGCTAAATGCCAGGGCTACAAAGTAGTCTTTGTGTGCTCTTTCTGTCTTTTTGGTCTATCTTTGACTTAAAAAAAAAACAGTACATGTAGCCTATTAAGGGCCCCAAAACAATATGGCATCAAAGATTAATTTGATATAATTATGTAAGGACAAGCCAGACTTTGGTTTTTGGAGTAGGTGATGAGTTAGTAGAGACAGAGCAAGATCTTTTCTGGTATGAAATGCTTTAAAAAATAATATTTACATTTCAACAAGAAATAATATCACTGCTTTTTCTCCATCGGATACACACACACACAGGTTTGTAATTATTTCTTTGTGGGGACTCTCCATTCACTTCTATGGGGAAAACTCTAATCCCAACATGACGACCTTAACCCCTTCCTAGCCCCAACCTTAACCAAAAGTAACCGGACAAAATACAAGACTGGCCTTTTTAGATTTTTGATTGCATTCACAGTTTTTTTTAATGGTCCCCATAATTTCAAAATAATGGGTTCCCACAATGTAATACAAACATAATCCACACACAGAAATAGTATGGTACAATTCTGATTACGCCCTGGGTGACACACCATTATAAAGACTCAGTGTAGGTGAACTAAGTGATGTTTTGTTCTTACTGTACTTCCTGTATGGTGCCTTGTCGTGCTGGCACCATGCAGTCTGAGAAATGTGCTGTATAAATTCAGTTTTGTTTACTTAATTACCTAAACTATAAACCCAGATATAAATCCGAAAAACCCACTAACATAATCCTATTAAAAAATAAAACTTTTTAATACCTTAAATTTGTCATATAATAATAAATTTGCTTGTAATCTTTACGTTTGTTGTATATCCAGAGTGGAGATGCCTAGATAACTACTTTACGGGATATACAAATCGTCGGGAAGTTTTAGTCTTCAAAATGTTTCTTGTGGAAAAAGAAGGAAAATGCTAATTAAGCTCAAATACGATAATTAAAAAAAAAAACAAACAAGCCTGCAGTTGTGATGAGAATGTTTAAACTTTTACCTTCTCATCCAAGTAGATGAAAGAAAAGAGGGATGTGCAGTTACACTGAGGAAGCCCTTCCTTCCATTAACTCTCCCCAGGCAACCAAAGCCCAAGCCGAATCAGCAAAGCAGAACTAAGTCTAACACTTCAAAGATCTCTCTGCTGTGCCAGAGACTCACCACCTAATTCCACTTTCTCATATATACTCCAGACAGCAAAACAAAGGCAGCTCCGAAAGCTGCTTCCTGTATGATGCCTGACGCCCATATTAACTGAAAATGGAGTTTAGTTTCAGAGTGTTACTATTACTGGTATTATTGTTTAGCATACTAGGACATCTCACTGCACAAACAGAGAACGTAAAAACATTTTAACTGAACCAACAAAATTCACACCTGACAGTTTAAATAAATTGGCTAAAGGTACATTTTCATATGATATTTAACGACCTATAATGATCAGTTATAACCTCCTAATAAAATCACATGAGTGCTTCTATAAAATTTAATCTCAGGAAACTTAATTCTATATCATACATGTGATATGTGCGTAGTACCACAGTCACAACTATAATACACTGAATTTACTTAAAAATTCTACTTATGAAAATCAAGGAGAAAAGAACTGGAGGATATACTAAATTATTAAATGCAGTCTTCTATATTAAGTCTTATTGAGTATATTGGTTCATTTTTTAACGCTACTAAAAAGCTAATCCATTGAACTGAGTAGGAATTAACAAAACTAAACTTTCTTAGACTGAAAGGTTGAAAAAATCAAAATAAGGGACTGATGATGATAGTGATGATCATAAGACTGATCGATCATAAAGCAATTGATCACAAAGTGAATGAAACCAGGTACAGGGCTGTACCTGGAATATGTTGGAAAGGTCCCGGAGGTTAAAGACGTAATGGAACTTGATGGCAGTGGGCAGGAAGGTGGCAGCCACTCTCTGGTGCACAGCTAGCGCCAGCTGGATGAGCTGGGGGCAGCTCTTCTGCAGAGCCACCCCAAACCCTTCACCTCGTAGGTGCTGGCTCAGGATGCTGCTGTAGATGGTGGTCAGGGCATCAGCCCCGGGGTTTGAAAGTGCAAACACGCAGAAGTGCCGCTGCAAAAGCAACCGACACTCAGACTCAGTCACTGCCTGACTCAGTACAGTTCAGTCCTGCTCTTTCACACAGGTAAATTGCATTAATCTCTATGTCAGTGTCACTGAATACTGCATTTTCTCAAATTAAGATGAAACTGTTATTTTCCAGTGAGATTACAAATCATTCCAAAGCGGTAGCGTTCTTCCTCTTAATTTTTTGTATAATTTCTCTGCAGTTTAAATGCAGATGTTTGTGAGTAATGTAGTTGAGTAGTGAATTAACTCAATCTGAGTCAGGAGTAGCTTTAAGTGCCAGTGTAAATGGAGAAGTAAGCTGTGGTTACCTGCAGCCGTGGGTTGATGGTAAAGCTCCCTGCAGTGGGATTCATGCAGGACACATACTGCACGTTGTGAATCTCCTTCAGCAACAGCTTGTTCCTGTCATACCTGGGGGGGGATACAGTGCTCTGCCACTCTCCGCAACAACAGACACCAAACTTTTTCAGCTGGGAAAAAGGCACAGGACGTTCTGCCTGAAGATGCAGCTCTCCCTCCAGCTGTCGCGATCCAAGGCAGACTACCTCTCATCTGTTTTCCTCGCATGTTTATAAAGGAATGGCTAAACTTGCTCAAATCGGGAGGTTGTTTAATTGGTCTGAATCTAGATATAAAGTTACGAAGGTATGAGAGCAAGAAGCTTTGGTCACTGAGCACGAGTGTTAACACTTACTAGCTGTCATGCAAAAAAACTAATAAAAACAAGCTATTTTGTTCCAGGAATTTTGCCAAATGGCTTCTTCTTTCTACTTCTCCCACCATAAATATTTTCTGATTTGCACAATGCAAGATCAATCTATTGTCATCCCCAATAAAACTGATATTTCACTGGCCACAATGCGTCAAATGCCACTATTGTGAATATGCAGTATTGCTTTGTGTATCAGTCAGCTTTGCGTAAAAAATTGCCATCTCGATGCATGCATTTTGAATCATGCACTGTTTTTCCCTCGTGGCGTCAGTCTGTTATTTACGAGTCATGCCATTCTTGCTCCTCCTTACTGACATAACTGCTCAATAGTCAGTAGAATACAATGGTTCACCATTGCCCTTTTAAGTACTACAGCTGGTGCACCCCAGGGAAAGGAACAAATTAAAAAAGACAAGAGCACGGGGGACAGAAACAAGCAAAATAAACCACTCTATAGCTAGTTTGAGTACTTAAATTGTAAAAATTCATCCACTGAAATTGCTTCTATATAAACAATACTGCAGCAGTAAAAGCACAAATATGGGATGGTTCATTCTTGTATATATGTGTATCTAAATACTAACCTGTAAATGTTTATCCAAATACTGACCTTAGAGAAAACAGATTATTTTCAAATTATGTCCATTGACTTTTTAGGATCTTAATGCAGTGCATATACTAATACCCCTGCATTACAAAGGCCGTGTAGTAAGAAATTAATTATTTTTAACTTGCTCTAAATTCCTTTGTGTTTCTGTGTTTGGGTAGGAAAGTAATTTTTCCTCTGTGATTTACCTGAAATAGTACAATTCAACAATACTTGGATGCGTCCCATTTTGTTTTGTTTCAGTAGATTGTTGGAAAAAAAGACTCACCTTTAATCCAAAAGCAGAGGCTAGATAAAACTGTCAGTGTGGTTTTAAACAGAACCATGACAATGAACTGTATTTTTATAAATATAGAAGTCAGACTCCACATATTGCACATTTGTTCACCAATTACACATTTGCATGATAATTTTTGAATGCTTGAAATGTTTATAGGTACTGAGAAGCACAATTTAAATCAGAAACATAATTATATCTGATAGATACATCTAAATTAATAATGGCAAGTGTGTTCATTTCCAAATTTGCCCTGCAGGTCCAAAAGGTGTGGTAATTTCTCCAGGGTGCATACATACGCACCAGTGGCTGTAGTCCATGTGCTGACGGATAAGCGTGTGCGGCTGCACAGTCCCATAAGTGTCCACCTCTGGCATGTTCATGTCATCGATGAAGTAGATCAGCCTCTTGCTGCCAGGAGGGCCGTAGTTCCTGCCAGCCTTCTTCTCCAATGGCTTTTCCAAAATGGCTGAAGATTGATATCAGAGTCACCATACATGGAGGCACAGTTATTCAGGCATCCATGGTGATGGAGAAAAAATGAGACGAGATCGCCCCTGATAGCTACTCTTGAGTTGGGTATATCTCGGATACTGGAAGAGTGCTGGCTTATATCATTATAATGTGCCACATTTTATTTTGGCAGTATGTGTGTGTTTGTGTGTGGAGGGGGGGGGGGGAGAGGAAGGCAGTCCAGGTATACATTATATTGTGGGGACCCAATGTGATACAAACCTGTCACCTTTCTGGTCCCCGCAAAGGAAAACTCAATTTTATACAAATTACCAAAAAGAAGAAAACAAGTAAAAAAACTAAAAATGTCTAAAGTTTGGCTTATAGAGGGGAATGGAGAGTCCTCACAAAGATATATGGGTGTGTGTGTGTGTGTGTGTGTGTGTGTGCGTGTGTGTGTGTGTGTGTGTGCATAAATAATTTTCTGTGGCAGCTCAGAAATTCTAGGATGGATAATTTTTTTCAGGGCCATTTCATATTCATTTTACTATACAGTGCACTGGTTCATGGCTCAAATTTGTGCTACATTCTTCACACTACTTAATATTTTGCAGCAGAGTTGTATTTAAAATACTTCATTAAGAGGTTTGACTTCCGGAATAAAATGGTTTTTGTTCCGCCTACATTAGCTTAATCTCAGTATAGCCAAGGCAATTAAAAAAGGGCTTAACAATGATTGAATTGCAAACAGAATGCTCAGCTGCTAGAAACATAACAATGAAAACCTTCCAGTAAACCATTCTTATACTGTGAAACTATTAGAAAGACACCAGGGCTGTTTAGCTATGCAAAAAAACACAAAATAAATAATAAGAAATATTTATTCCAAACGTACCCTGGAGCATGGCTGACGTTGTATAGTAGTTAAAGGGAACATTCTTGATCATGTACTTCTCAGAATCTAGGGAACCCAGTTTATCACCAACCAAAACTGATTTTCCAGTGCCTGCATTCCCCACAAGCATGACCGGCCTCCTCCTCTCAAGCAGCCGGTCCATGAAGTATCGAATCCGAATGGTCTCAGTCGTGTGCACCAAGCACGCCTATGACAAGAGAGCAATGCCGCATGCTACATGTCAGAGAATGACTTTTCATATTTCACAACTAACCTCCCAAAAGGATCTCAAAATTTACACTTTAGATAAACTTCAGTGCACAGCTCTTCAGTCCTACGCAATTCCACCAGATGCCACGTAATAACAGGGCAATTCCATATCAAATCAACAGATTTTAGAAAATATTCCCAACTGACCACCATGGATTTGCTTCAATACTTTATGCAAATAATGTCATTGTACCCAAAAAGTATTCTATAACATTTTTGCCGTGTATCTTCTTTACTTTCTGAGATATAGAGGTTTTAAAAGGGCTTAATAGCCCATAATAAACAAATGGTCCTATAAA
Source organism: Mormyrops attenuatus (assembly GCA_026777985.1). Classification (NCBI taxonomy): domain Eukaryota; kingdom Metazoa; phylum Chordata; class Actinopteri; order Osteoglossiformes; family Mormyridae; genus Mormyrops; species Mormyrops attenuatus. The sequence continues at coordinate 18,454,928 of JAODKC010000095.1, read as the reverse complement.
CTTGTTTCCGGAAGGTCTACTTGTAGTAAAACATTGTGTGTTTCATACCTTAATAAATATAATTTGGTTCAAGGTACCAACTTCGCATATTGTGCATTTACTAAGTAAAACATGCTCTTTCCAGTGGCATGATTGCTTTTATGGCAGACTTCATCATACATGGATAATATGGGCTTGATATGTAGGTATGATATGAGCTTCATATGTAGGTATGATATGGGCTGGATATGTAGGGTTTTTTGTTGTTGTATTTAATGGCTTATAAATCAGAAATTAAGACTTCTTCCAGAAATGAACTTACTGCTGAGAAAGTACTAAAGCATGAGTATTATATATAAAAATGTAAAAGATCTCATGTGGTTGAATGTGAAGTTTTAATGGTCAAAATTTGCTCCAAAGAATGTTATTTATGCAATATACAGTACACAGTTTAACTTTGAAAACATGCAACTGTAGGTGAACTGTTTTAGAAGTTGAAGGCATCTAATAGTGTAGAACAATCTCTGAACATTTCAAACATCTAGCATGAATAGTTCAAAGGTAATGACTTAGAGAACTTTGAAAGTTTTAGCAACACTCATTTACTATGGGCCATGACCCCATATCTCAGAAACTAAAGAAAATGCAAGCAAGAAATTTTGCACAGTAGTTGCTGGGTACAATGACATTATTTACGTAAAGTATGAAGCAAATTCAAGACGGTCAGTCGGCAGGCCTATGTTGATTTCACATTGAACGAGCCAACAACAATGTACAAAATTATTTTAAAGAAAAGGAAATTCTCAAGTGTTTCATGTAATTCCATTAAATGGTCAACACATTTATATATTACAAATTTATGCTGTATGCCTCCAATTTTAACGTATTCAAATTAAAATCGCCATGTTAACAGATTAAAGTTGAAATATAACAAACCTGGAGAGGAACAGCAGCATCAAATTCAAATGTCGGAATCATTTTTGACCATGGTTCAAATTTCTTTGTCTCAGGGTCAATATAGTAATCAAACACAGTGCCTTGGGAAGGGAATTTGATGGTCTTGAATTCAGTAAGCCACCATTTACTGAATTCCACTCTGTAATCAAGCAGCTGTCAAGAAAATAAGACAACATATTAGAAAATGCAATTTATGAATACAGACTAATAATGCTAATGTAAAGCAGAGGAGTCAACCACAGAGAAATTATTGTTTGTCTAAGAAAGACCTAGATGTAGGGGAAACTGTGTCCAATCCATGTTTAATACAAGATATAGATATTCTAAACAAGCATGACAGGAATCTTGGCTTATTTACTTGATAAAGTAATGGCAAGAGCGGGGCAACTGACAGACTGTGCCATATTTAATCGAAGATGTTTTTTAATGGTGAAGAATTCCGGAACATCGCTCATAATGCTAAGTGGTGTACCTATGCAGTACATTGTCCTGCACACATTCTCATTAACAGAGAGCAAAACAAACCAAGCTCGGTCACTTTCATAATTCAGAATGGCATTCCATAGCATGGCTAAGTGATAAAGCCTGCAGATGTGCCACGAAAACTAACAAATGCTTTTGTAACAGCACGACTTTGTTTGCCTGAGTGACTAATGTATATTAGTCAAGACTGCCGTCTGGCGGCGCCACTTTCTGGCTTCCTCTCGTTGTCATAGATGACATGCAATAAGATGAAGCTTTCTTGTGCTAGGAATGCCTCATTTGAATATTCTTCTGCATGGCTGCTGGGCTGCCGCAACCACTCGACGCACACTTACTGCAGTCAAGAGGTATGGGGATAATTTAACAGCAGGCTACGTAGAAAGAATTCAGTTACTTCAGTTACCAGATTTCAGAATGTTGCGCTTGCTCTAGTGAGAAAGCTCCAGTCAATTATAGTGGTTGCCGTGGTATCTACTGAGCGATATCTCCAGAGTCCAGGTTTTAATGGAAAAACCACTCTCGCTAGTGAAATATCAATGCAGCATTAGCAGTCAAGTGTACCTTTACAATGATCTGTGAAATTCGGAAAATCCTGCCTTCACACAAATGGATAAGCATTTATAATATTTTCTGTGTTACAGCCCATGTAATCTAAGACGCAATGACAAATTCATTCCAAACACAGAAAACTATCTCACTCCAAACATGAAGCATAAATGACTGCTTTACTACTCCTCACCAAGAGATGCCTACCTGATCCTGGAACATAGCCCCTCCAAATGCCCAAATGGCAGCAAAGACAAAGTATAACTCATACAATTCCTTGGGGCAATCCGGAGGCGTGTGCTCTGGTGTTAAAAGACATTCCAATAGGTAACAAAGCATCTGCACCATGCTTTGTTCGGGAACTGGGATGATCTTCTTAAATCTGCACAAATTAAGTCACCCATGTAAACAGACGAAGGTGACTATGCTCAGTGGCTGCTTAGTGGATGACAGTCCAAGCCTGTCCTGATCAGTGTTTACCCAGGACACTCAGGTAATCTCAA
>JAODKC010000095.1:18385614-18452360 GCA_026777985.1 Mormyrops attenuatus | reverse complement strand
GCTCAGTGGCTGCTTAGTGGATGACAGTCCAAGCCTGTCCTGATCAGTGTTTACCCAGGACACTCAGGTAATCTCAAACGACAGAAGAAACAGAGAATCACCAGTTTTATCAAAGAAGCGAAGCACTCAGAGGAGAAATACTGAGCAATGATGAAGACATACAAACTCTGCATGTGTTTTCAGTTAGGTTAAAGTAAATTATCAATAAGCAAATACTTATATATATAGCAACAGATATTTTTAACATGCAACTGTTATCCTTTGCATTTTTCTTATAATGACATGCCATATTTTAATTAGCATGCTCTGCAGGATCAATAGTTACTTAGCAAATATTATTTATATGTTTATTTCAATCTTTCTCATTCAGCAACATCGGAGCAGCAGATACCTTGATCTAAGGGTGTCAAGGCAAACAGGAAGGTATTTATCAAATAATATGGTCAAGTTGGCTTTCTCTGACTGGATTTCTCGCCTGTCGATCCAGCTGCTGACTGGAGGATTCCAGCCCAGATCTGCAGGGTTTATGTATAGGATACCTGAAAAGATTACGTAAAATCAGGATTGAAATTAAAGCCTTTAAAATGGTACACATGACATGCAATAGTACATAATTATGCATTGCATGAATATCACCATTAAACACTGGGAAAAAAAACAAAACTGACCAGCTCTAGACACAGTGGCCGGTGTGGCAGTACGCAGGTGGCTAATCTCAAATACAAGCCTCATAGTTGGATTCAGTGGTATTCTTTCATTACTGGCCAGAGTCAGCACCTGTTACAGAGGATTACATATGAGCGGCTCTACAAGAACATGCCCAGAGCTCTAACTCCTCCATGTGAATAAAAAGTCTACATACAAATGTATAATGGATGACTCACCATTGTGATTCAAATCAATGATATGGCTTTTCTAAAAGCGTATGAGTGAAGGGGTATACAATCAGTGGTTGAGTTTTACCTTGTTATCATCCATAACTGTATTCAAAGATTCAATCCACATTGGGTCAATATCTCCATCCAACACAATCCACTTTGGTCCATTATGACTAATGTTAGCCAGCTCACGCATGATACTGGAAAAAAGTCCTAAAAACGAAACATTTATTAGATATCCTGGACTTTTCTTAAAGTCGTCCCCACCCAAAATAACATCACATTTCATAAACGGCACCAAATGAATCTTATCCTCTCTGTACACTGACCTATCAGGGAACTAAAAGGCTTAACACCTCACCGTCTTTCCACTCCCGAGTGGAGGGGTTGATAATGCCAAAGAGCTCATCATTGGTGACGGCTTTGGGGTTGAGGTCAGCCCACACGGGTCGGCGCTTCATGTTCTGGTAGGTCTTACTTAGGGATTTCATCACCTGAGACTTTCCTGTGCCGGCACTGCCCACCACAAACACGGAGTGTCTAACGGCTAGAAGTTCCTCCAGCTGCACCACCTGAAAGAACAGTACAGCTCACTGTAACTCACACACATTGCTTCATCACAGGACAAGGAAGGATGTGGAAAAGTTGAGATTAAAAGGGAGCGCCACTCATGTATTTTATCCCTTTCGTACTTTCTTCTCTCATTGGCTATTTGCATTTACCAGAATAACATCAAAAAATGCCATTGTGAAATCAGATGATTTATTGGCTCCTCATCCCAACAATCAACACAACTGCTGGTTCAAACAATAGTATATTTCCTCTGTGACCACTAAGCTCAATATACTGCCCCCTGCCACTTTAATCAATTCTCTTCAGATCATCAGAACCAGCAATATACTAGTCGTCTCCCCACGTGTTCTGACTTCCAGTCATAGGTTACATCCACTTTGGCGCTGACTAAATAAACCAACACTGTTTCAGCTCCTTCAAATCTCCAAACAATAGGCAGGGCATACAACTGACATGTCTATTCTCTTTCATGTTTTGGCTACTCTACCTTCTACAGTATGTCCTGGCTAGAGCCAACACCTCCCTCTCGTACTGTCAACACAGACACACACACACACACACACACACACACATGCACGTATGTATCATTCCTCTGTATACATGCAATCCCCTTTAGTCTGAAACTCTACAGTGAAAGTTCCATATAAAACCCTCTCAAAAACTCTCAAAAGCTCTCAAAAACATAATCGTAAATAGTTTTGATTGCATTTCCTGAGGAACACTGATTTGAAGATCAGGGAAAAACTGCATCCCTCCATTTTTCAGCACGACTTGTATTTTTTGGGTTAAAATTAGTTCCGGGATTCTTCTAAGGCTTTCTTTTATGTAGAGAACAATTATTTTTCAGACCATTCTAGCCATTCCTGCACCTGCCATTATCAAATCCTCTGTACAGAATTTGTTTTGCTGTTATACCCACCTAGTGCTCCTAATTTGAATCATAAATGACAATTCATTCATGTACAACAATAAATATGACATTTATAATGCTTTGGAGATTATAAAACGCAAGCTCAAAAATGTTTTAAACATGGTGACACCTTTATCTTTTAGAATAAAAAATGTAAAAGGAAAAAAGAACAGTATTCAGGCTCTGTGTTTAGGCAGCACCATGTCAAACACCTTTGATGTGGCGCTACACAATTAGACTTCTACATCTATTGAAGTCCTTGGAAAACTAGGGGATAAAAAAACAAAATGAATCATTTCCCTCTCACACTGAGGGATCTACCCCACAATGCTGATGGCATGCTCAATCAATGCCATCGACTCAGCTCACCATCCCGTGGTTCAGAGTGGGCTTAGCATTTAAAAAGCCCAGTAGCTGCGGCTTCAAAATGATGTCTATGAATGGCCGCCATTACTGCACAGACATGCATTTTACAAAACAGCTTTCCATTCCCAAATCTGAGAAAACTGGTTGCATGCAGCTGAAGCAATTACAGCAGATGAAGCTATTGACCTCCTGTTCCACATGCAGATTGTGGCATGTACATCTCCATTTTTATTCCCCTTCAGACAACACCAGGGTTAACAGCCTTCAGGAAGGATGAATATGTTTGTTTGAATACTATTCTGAGTACTTCTTTGACCTTTCCACCTCACTGAAGATTGTACCCATTTCCCATGACTCTAGATTCACATCTCTGATATCTGTAACAACACACTAATGTTTGGAATTAGAACTTAAGATCTGGAAACTGAAGTGCAATCATAACTCATAGTATATTACTTTGACCATTTCTTCCGAACCTCTTGGAGTTTCATCCCCATTTGATGGTGATACAATATGTGGTTTATTGCTTTTGGGGGGAAATGTGCCGAAAAAAAAATTGTTGGACTAAATGGCAATAAAATATTAATCATCGGAAGTTCTACAGAGTAATTCAGTTATCTGGATGGTTTCTGTCTTTTTTATGAAAAGGTGGGTGTAGGAGTGATTGATTCCATGAACTGGAGTATCTGATTAAAAACTCACCTTTAGAACAAAGTTGTCTTCGGCCTGTAGCTTCAGATCAAGGATAGACTGCCTGACAAACTTCTCAAACTCCAGGTCCCTCTTACGGGGGACATCCAGCGCAGGGAAGAGGTCCCCAATGAGGCCCATGAAGACAGGCATGTCATCTGTCACAATCTTGGGAATGTTGAAGTCTCGCAGGGCTCGCATTAGTACCTGATCCTCTGGACGGTCTGGGTCACCCCTTTTCAGCGACCCTGCTACTACCAAGACTGATTTAATGGCTCGCAAACCCCAATCGTAGTGGTCCTGCAGTAAAGTAAGGCATACATAACGTGAAGCGGGAAATGACAGGAAGCATAAATACAGTACATTCACTGCTGCACTGCTGCCCCTCCAGTCCTTTCACTGATACACTACATCCTGTCAAACCCAGATGTGAGACCTCATCAACAACAGCAGTCAAAGGCAATGATTCCTTTTCTAGAATGATGAAGAGAAGTAATACCACTGTTGTGGAGTATGCCTGTACAGCCAAATTAATGAGGCGTTATTTGCCATCATTTGCAAAAATAATGAATCGGAACGGTAAATTTATTCATTTGTAATAACTGGGGAAAAAAACGTACTGTAGTTGTATAACTCACGCCACTTTTTTAAGGTGTTTACCAGTGTGGCCTCAATAGACAAATGCACATTCTTTAATAAAAACACATTAACATACAAAACTCCCAAACACCAAGTGATACTTCATTTCAGATCTAAATCTCATTCAAATGTTACATCACCTTCTGTGAATATTTTATTGTACCGATTGATGCACAATTTATGTACTCTTTACGATATGTGATATGCAGTCATTAAGGTGTGCTGTACCTGTTTTGAAAGAAGTTCTTTGCAGAGCTGATACAGAGTAATGAACTTCCTGGCCAGAAGCCTGGCTTCAATGAAACCTTCAGCCACCAACATAATCTCACAAATTAGCTCAAAGTCTGGAACCACCATAGCACACGGTCTAGGATGAAATAAAATGTGACTCATACAGAGCTATAATATAAAAGCAAGGCTTATTCACACAAATAAAAATATGCACAACAAATTAATTAGTACAACAATTTATAGTTCACTACAATCAAAGAACAGTATTTATAACTCGCCCATTTGTCAGGGAGATCAAACTTTAGTTCTGCCTGAGTATTATGTTGTAAGTATTATGATTGAGGGTGTAGAGGGGAATGATTTAATCCAGTTAAAGTTTCTATGATTGCGTTAATAATATATTCTCCATTTCTGAGCCACCATTCCACTTTTTAATGAGAACTGCTCTATAAAGTAATTAATTCACTTGTCAATCAGAATTCTAATCCAATATGGAAAGCAGTAATAAAGCAGAGAGGACCCAATTTTAGGACAATATACAGTATAGTCAAGCAATATGAAGTATTCGATGTATCCAGAATATTTTATCGGGCTGTAATGAGTCATGCATGTGGCAAACATGTGCATATTTTGTGCTGCTATGGGTGAAAAAGATCCCTGTATTCAACATTTGAATCGATTCCTCTACTAAAATGAATGTTCACTGCAGACTGGCTTTCTAGGCTTGTGTACTGAGCCCATCTTATTTAAAAGTCATTACAGTACAACACAAGTCAGGGTTTTCACAGATTTGTTCTCGTAATGTTTTATGCTTACCGAAAGAGTGCCTTGAGATTCTCTGGCAATTCGGTCCTCCCGGCATACCCAGGATTCATGGTAATAAAGATACCAACAGAGGGAGTCAAGTTCACCTCTTCTCCCATAAAGCTGAACCGTTTCTTCTTATCTCTGACAGCATCTTGAATGCTCTTAACCTGAATAATGTGAATTCAGTCTCAGCTAAAACAATGTGGTTGTCAGCCGTAGCACTGTTCTATCACCATAGACATAAATCGCGTTTAACAATATCTGTAACCCTTCCAGGCTGTAATGTCAGCTTCAACACATCTTCTAAATATAGGACAGTAATAAGGACTACCGGCAAAAACCTTAAGCTGGCTTCAAATTGTATAGCCGTGTTTTATGACAAATTTGACGTTCATAATATTAAGCAATATCCCACAGCATCTGGCATCACATATGTACTTTTGTGACTATTTAAGATTATTTTTACTGATGCAAAATACGTAGATTACATAACCATATGCTGTTTAAAAATTAAAAAAATGTTTTCCAGGTAAAAAAAAAGACATTACAAAAATGTTGTTAGCCTAATCATAAATTTTTATAATAATAATAATAATAATAATAATAATACACATTTATGCAGAGCTTTTCAAAACCCAAACATGCAAACAATATTCAAGAACAAAGAACACGGCAAAGGAGTAATTCACACAGAAACCGAGTCCCAACAAGCAGAGGATGGTGAGCAATACAGTAACGCGGAATAAAACTAGCAGTATGACGCAAGATGAGTGCGAGGGGCACAGAGGGATCAAAGTAAAGACAGCAGAGTGAAGGGAGCCAGAGAGCTTGGGAGCGCAGGACGGTTTTAAGGCGAGATGTGAAGCCTGCTAGAGAGGGGGAGTTACGGATATCAGAGGGAAAGGAGTTCCAAAGACGAGGGCCACCCCAGAGAAAGATCCATCACCAAAGCTGCAGATTTCGAAAAGAGGAACGAATATCACAAGCAACACCTTATTCTGTCTGACAGAGGCATTTCTATAACTCTATACCAATTCAAAAGAATCATATTTGTAATAATATTTGCTTAACATGGGTGAGTATGTAAGAAAGACTAAGAACAATTTATTTTTATTTTTATGATACATGGAGTTTATGTAGTATTAAGTAGCAGTGCCATTAGAGGTGCCATATTCAAATGAAACAGTTTAGACATATAACAGGCAGTCAGCTGTTCTTTATACTGTATGTATATCATTTTCTGACATCTAAATTTGGTGCCCCTTTCAGTTTTTTTTATTTTTTTTTGCCAATGCTAAAATACATGCTGCCACTCTACAGAAAACAACTTTGCTTTGTCCACAAAATTCTTAATACTCACAAGTTCTTGGTTTTCTCATAATTACTGACGTGCCAACAGTAGGAATCAATACTTTTACCATAAACCTAAAGTTCAATCAGACCTTTTTTCTATATGTCTCCCACCCAATTATCAATGAAGCCCAGTAATTTATGGATGCAGATGTTTGTCATGCAAGTGTGACTGGGGGGCAAATCCACCGGCACTGCTACTAAATTTAAATGCTACTAAATTTAAATGCTACTAAATTTAAACTGCACAAATATAAACGAAGTTATTTTTCTTAGCCACATATTGATTACATAGCAAACTCGTGTTAAACAAGCATTGTTACAAACAAGATTTCCTACATTAAGACAGAAAAACTTATACAGCACAAGTCCTTCATTACCTATTCGCATACCTTTTCTTTCGGAGAGTTTTTAGTTGTATTTATGTTTATATTCTCTAACAAGAGAGGTAGAAGTAAACTGAATGTGCCTAAAGGATAAATTCAAGGAGCAAAATATTTTTTGATAACTTTTAATAATTCTTTAAATCATGATCTTAATTACATCAGCAGCTTTGGGCTCACCTGTACAGCGACAACGGAGAGCACCTCCACAGAGATTCGGTTGAATTCGTCAAAACACCCCCAGGCTCCTGTTTGTGCTAGGCCTTTGTAAATATTCCCACAGGACTGAAACAGTGTTGGGGAAAGATGACAATAATAAGCCAATAATATGTCTTACTCTGCAGCACAGTAAACAACATTAAGTTGAGATTTATCCATCAATTTTCCATGACTAGGAATCCAGAGCCGGCTGACGGTGAACCCAGGGCCCGTTCCAGGAATGACGATCCCAGGGGTCAGTGCTTGCCAGGGAACACACTCGTACAGATTACGAGCAATTTAAAGGAACTAACTCGCCTAACCGCACGTTTTTGGGCCAAAGGACAAAAAACAGAGTAACCAGTAGAGACCCATGTGGCCAGAAAGAAGTTACAAACTCCACACAAAAAAATACACTCCGTGTCTGCAATAACAGACATTATACCTCTTTCTCTGCGTGCATAAGTGACTGTTAACTTGACTGGAAGATATCCTCTGGAAAAAAATGCAACCTTGTACACAAATTGCAAAGGCACCATTTTATATCAAGCGGAAAAGATGCATTTAAATCATTATGACACAAAAGTGCTTAAATTCAAACATTGCATCATAGTTTATATTCAATGATTGTGACTGACAAATATAAACTGGATTTAGAATAAATCAGCATATTTAATGTATCCGACAATCAGGGCCAGGTCTAGCTATACCTAGTACAGGCAGTCCCTTAGGGCCCGAAAAACCTGCATTGCAGAGGAAGTGAAGTGATCATCAGTTTTCTTGATGGGGGGGGGACCAACTGATGGCTAGGGGCCCTGAAACATTAGAGCCAGCCCTGCTTGCATTTCACATTTGTAAAATCTGCAGCCCAATTTAAGTTACATCAGAAGATTGTAGTTATGTCTCTATTGACCATAACATATTTTTTGGGGAATGGGTAAATGAGCAAGTCTTAAACATGATGGATAGGAACATGAAAGTCAGTCCAGCCATGAACGGGGAGATAAATGAATATATATTTATATATATGTATTAAAAATTTGTCGAACTGATGAATCTTTCTCATTTATGTATAAAGATATCAGAGCTTTACACAGCTTACTAAACAGCTGTGGCTATGGCTTACATTCTTGGAGAAGAAGAGGGAAAAAATCAGAAGAACTAACAGATGATTTTAGATAGAAAATACAGAATTGTCAAAGCTTAATTAATGTTGGCATAATTGAGTCTTTCTCTCATAGTCATTGACAAGAATGTTACGGCTGAAACGTCACGAGGACTAACCAAATTGTATTTTTGAAGAAATCATTGAATACTGTCATCAGCAAGTAAAAACTGTTTCATCAAATTTACTTGTGTCCTAAAATTGTTTTCCAAATGTATGTCTCTTGTACTAAATGTGTTAATCATAGGTACCAATAAATCATCAGTCTTGCTCTCAATATGCATGAAAATGAGTGATTCTGGCCATTTTTCCATCAAAGAATGTTGCTTTCCTCAAGTTTTACATTCAACTGAAAGCCATTTATTTAAGCAGTGTTGCTTGATTTGCATAATGGTTCAGTATGCAAATTAAGAGATGCCAGAGCATCCTAGCTTCACACAGTATAGCCAGTTAGATTTTTTTCATCGAAATAGGGTTCTTAAATATCTGCAATATAAATGTAGATTGGCAGTTTTGTGAAAGCTTTTGCTTTCCTTATAGACAGAGATAAACTTGATTAATCTCAGAGATTAAGCAAATGGCAGTCATGTGCAAAGTAGGGCAATTAAAAGAAATAAACATGAAACATTTAAACATAAACATTATATAACAGAGAACATCTGAGAGAATTCAACAATCCTCTTCACATTTCTGTTGCCTTCATACATGACAGATTGGTGCATCTCACGGCGATGCAACAGTATACCTTGTAGTCCATCTGTTCAGAGCAGTTAAAGACATAGACCATAATTCCCAAGGCTCGGCCTAAATCCTTGGTGGTCTCAGTCTTGCCCGTGCCTGCTGGCCCAGCTGGAGCCCCGCTCATGGTGAGGTGTAGGGACTGGGTCAGGGTGATATAGCACCTATCAACACAGCCACACGTGAACACAGATATACACCATGTCAAGCCAAAAGGGATGGAAAAATGTTCACATACTTACGTTAGGATTGAACTAAATATTAATTTTACATGACCACGCTGTGCTAATTATCCACTGAAAATGATATAAACAAAGTAATCTTCAAAAAAATAACTTAATTGGCTGGAAAAGACATAAATATGATCCTAATAGCAAGCAATAACAGCAAATCATCTGAACATATTCAGAGACAGAAGCCAAAACTGCAACACCTCCAATCTAACTATACAGATAATGACAACAAATGAACTGTTTATTACATGGGAACTGATCTTTCAGGCATTGAAACACACAGGTTGCTTGACAGCATATGAACTTATGCAAGACAAACCAAAGGTTACTGTCTGAACCATAATCTATATTTGGGTAAAATAAATGTACTTCGTGATTTGCACTTCTATGATTTATAGAACTAATTCTACATCTATGCTTAATCTACATTTTCAAGTAGGTTTAAATGGAAAATAAAATGTCTTATCGCTTCAGGACCGGTCCACTCCGCTTCCAATATAGGTCATAAATCTATGCTTAGTAATTAAAAAAACACTTCTACCTGTCTGTCAGTGGGGTGATAACCAGACGTGGCGTGTTACCAAGGTATTCATAAGAGTACAAGAACTGCGCATCGCAGATATTGGCAAAGCAATGCTTTTTGTCGTCATCCCAGCGATGTCGCAGCTGAGACAGCCACAGAAATGCCTGGGAATTCTCCACCTGCGAGCAGGAAGAACGCAAGGCAAGCATTTATACTGTCTCAGGCAAAAGCATTTACAGGCTGCAAAGGAAACGGACGGCATGCAGAAAATACATACAGAGAGCCCAGTGCTCCCTGGTCTCTACTAAATGCGATTCAGAAAAAAGACCTTGTTATTCACATAAGATCCCAACTGTGATGATGTTTTGTGCAGAGAATAACAAACAAAATGCCTTAGGATTTAATTGTGACATTAACCACAAGGCAAAAATGCGCAAATTAAAAGCATTGATTTTGTAATCAATCAGCAAAAACTTCACAATCCAGTTCTGGCAAGCTCTCACAACTCTTACTATTTCGGATTATACTGTATGCTTGAATGCCCAGTTCTGAATTCTCAGTTGAGTCATATTTTCATGTATATGCAAAGAAATCTAGAATATAGCAATGCAGTGTGATGCTTTCCTATACCTTCTGAGACATGATTTTCGCAACTACATCTCTGGCATGTACATCTATGGTACAGATGGTCATAACTTTCTGACGATCTCCGGCTGAGAGCTGGCCAATCAGCATAGTGATGAGAGTATTCAGCTGGCTGACTTGTTTCTTGTAGTACTCCTTCATGGCATTCTCGTAACCTTCTTCGAGACGAGAAAAGGCAATGCCAACCTCTGCTGTCCACCATATCTGGGTGCACGTTAAAGCCACCTGTACAGTCAAGAAAAGCACATAGGGCAAATGAATACACTGAGAAATTGAAACAAATCTGGGGTCTATTACTTTCTCCACAGTTCTTTCCTTATTATTCATAATAATACCTAAGAAAATAAATCACACCACTTTCATTTTACTTCATTCCTGAATGTAATTAAAATGACAAAATGGCCATTATGATCTAGATTAAAATGTCAACATTTGAGCCATTTAGGTAACTGATATAGAATCCTACAGTCCAATTTCAGACTGCTATCCACAATAAAATCATGTCAGATAATTTATGGCATTTCATTCAGACCCCTGCCAAATTTAAAAGTGTCCCAGCTATAAAACACTGCATTTTCATACATCTAACTTGTGAAAAGGGAACTCCATACAGTCAATTACAAACTGAATCTACAGTACTCTCCCAGAACATCCATGTATATTCAAAAAGACATTACGTCTCCAATTTTCTGCTGAACGCAGGAAGACTGAGTGTTTAATACAATCTGAATACATGTGATACTACAGCAACACTTTCAATCACTAGTAACACCATCGTTTTAATTGCACACTGTTTAATCGTAATCTCAGACGGCACCTGAGCAGGATAATCGAACAGCCATTGCTCCCTGGGCTTGTCCTCATAGGCTGCCACAGCCTCGGTCATTTCATGGCGCACCGTCGACCTCATGGTGTCCAGCAGTCGATTTAGCCAGGTCTCAACCTTAAACCAAAACGTGTTTTATCTCAGTCACATAACCTACGATATACAAATACTGCATTATTCATGCATTTATATGCGAGAACATGATGCATATTATCCAAAGAATACTGGCACAACCTGTGTATATACATGAACAAAAATTAGGAAATAAATGGTACATAGTACAGTCTTCAGCATCTTAGTAATTTGTTATTATCTGTTATAATCAGTTACAATTACCACCTCAGCAGCAATAACATAGTGAAAATATATTAAAAATAGATTAAACTTCCTGAAGGAGACAAAAAATGTCTAACATTTTAATCTGCCCCCAGCAGTCAGACACCTGTCATGACCTACCTGGCCAGTGCAGTCACATGGCTTATTGAAGGCAACATATTCTTCCTCTTTACTGTACATTCCCAGGCCAGTCTTAGTGGGATTGCCATCCTGGTCCAGCTGAAACTTCATCTTTGCTGTGTTATCGAACAACTTGGACAGATGCCGCTGCACCTGGGAATCCCATCCATATGCACATACATTTTTGAAGACACATGGCAACACAATAATACATTACATGACAGTGCCGTGCACCGTAAATAAATATGTATGTATGTCAATGCCATGCTAAACTTACTGGAGTAGATATATTCAATCTTGCTGAATATACAATGACCTTATGATTTTTGCCCTCATTCGGAGCAGTCACAGTTTTTACATTTCATACCTGATACGGATTGGTGCCATTGGAGAGAATATCCAAGAGATCCGCTGAGGATATAAAATAGAATCTGGGGAAGGCCAGCCTTTTGGTGTCCAAGTACTCTGCCAGGGCCTTCTCACACAAAGACAGTCTGAAGGCAAATGCATTATTACACTGTTACATTGCACTGGGGTATTTGAAACTCTCATATTTACTTTATCTTCTAAGATAAGTTTTTGCTATTTGTTTATTGCTATTCCTTTCTCTCAGATAGCAGCACAAAAATAATTCACAGAAAGGATTCTATATTATACAGAAATGATATGACAAATTGCTTCTAAAATGTACTTGAGAAATATAGACTGAAAAATATATTCCACAGAAAAATAATTAAAACCACAATGGAAACGAATTATACCACCTACCTGCTTTGAAGATCCTCCAATTTAGCGTAAAGGCCAGGCTTGTTGCTGGCTTCCACCACATTAGGAGTGTTGTTAGCATCATAGGCGAGGTCTTTGAAATCCACATCTATACCTTCAAAGCGTTTGGAATCCTTGGGAGAATTTCATGTGGGAATACAGCGCAATTAACTATGACACAGCCATGCTGACATATTAAAATCTTACTTCATTAATAAAAACTGTAGTACAAGCAATTTCATTCAAAGATTCAAATGAAGTAACTGAAGTAAAACAGTGAAATATAGTGCATGACTAGAAATGTATGAAAATTAGTAGGTATAATTAAGTAGGTTTTGAAAATTAAGTTTACATAAATTTCCAGCACAGAAATGATGGCTATCGCTCTTATGCTGAAGGATTCAACATCTCCGTTTCCTGAACCAACCTCTGGGAGCTGAGCACGTATATCTTCTGAGCCAATGAAAATACTCTCCAGATGAGACCAGGTTCTCTGCACTTCGAACCAGATTGTGATAACAGAGTCCGCAGTGGACAACTTCTTCTGCCAGGCAGAAACTTCCTCCAGGAAGAAGGCGATGTACTTAGAAGACATGAGATTTTGTAGCTGCACCTGGTTATCTTCGAGAATCTCAATCAGTTCTTCATCAGATTTGATTAAGGGCACATTAGTACGGTGGTGCGGCTCATACTGGAACTTCATGCCTCTCCAGGTGGTATTCAGCTCTGTTAGGACCTTCTCCATGCCCATCTCCTTCACTGCCTTGTCCACGATGCCTCGAACCTCCTCCTCAAAAAGGTGCAGGTTGAGCTGCAGCAGATCCGCTAGGGTGGTATCCTGGTCCATAGTGAAGCGCACTCCCGTGGCCTGCATCAGCTGGTGCCAGTGTCGTTCCCGGATTGCGGGGTTCTGCAATTCTGCCACTGCCCTCAGTGAAATTAGGATATTCTTCACCGAGTTGTCCAGTCCTGAAAAGGCATCCCACGCTCGAACTTCCTTGTCCAGTGCCCGAATGTCCTTAGAGAAGCGCTTGCACTCCAGTTCCATGTCTTCCACGTTTATTTCGCGCCACTTTGTGGTCTTCCAGTCGTTCATACTAGAATTCACAACAGTGATCATATCCCAGAGTTCCTTCAGCAGTAGCACCTCTTTGCGGCACTGCTTCAGTTGGCGGTAATCTGGGACGTTCACCTCAAAGAGGACGGCAGATTCTATAATTGAGGCCATGGTGAATTCTTTCTCCTGAATTTGCTGGTGAGCTAACTTTAGCATATGATATGGGTTTCCACTGTCAAACCTAAGAGAGAAAATAAATGGAAGGCCAGTTTACAAGTGAGAGCATGACTTAAGGTGACTGGGAGTACCCAGCACAGACTTATATTCCCGGATTCTAGCAGTGACAAATGTACACCTCCAAAAATTAACACCAGTATTCATTCGCACATCATTTGAACGTAATTTGCACAGAATCTAACAGCAAGTAGCGTATCATTACGGGGGTCCATCTGCTTGTCAAGTATGATAAATTACTACATTCTGGTGTAACCTTGCAGAAGACTGTTTGTAATATTCTTTTCAAGGAAATTACATGTTATTAATGATCTATCTATCTTTTTTATTTTTTTTTCCATCAAGCATTGATAGGACTACTACTTTCTGGCGAACACAAAAACAGACCCTTTACCCAGTGACTAAAGTCTGAAATGTCAGTCTCGTTAGGGAAGTGATGTCTCCAGCATTTTACCTAAAAGGCCCTTCTTTGCGGAAGCTCTCTCGGAAACAGTGCTGCTCCACATCAAAGGACGCACATTTCCTGCGCAGTTTGGCCACCTCATTAGCCTGTAGCGGTGCAACATGCTGCTTCATCGTGACAGTCTGCTTCTTCACATTGTTCCACTTTTCTGGCAGCTCCTGCAGAGGAGTGGACCACCACATTCATGGGGCATTCGGCGTTTCACACTTCTGACGTGGCAATAATTACATGGTGAGTGACTGGTAAGTGACAAAACAAGCACGCAACACAATATACTGTCACTGACTAATTGCTTTTATTCAATTCAGCCGAAAAATGTCATACATTTACATTCCGCTTGTTAATGCTTCCACTTTTGACTTTTGTAATTTATTTTGTAAATAATACCACGTCATTCATCTTGGGTTCCCTACTCAACATAATTCACACACACAAAACCCAATGCAATATACTGACATTTACTTACTATACATAATGCTAATTTGCTGCTATAGCATGAACTAATATAAAGCAGTATAATATAACGTGAATATAATATAACAGGAATGTATTTTTTACTAATGTTTTGTCATATCAGCTACTTGAATCATAACAGCGCCTGCCCCTTAATAAATATTTTATGTATAAATGAATGCATACATTACACAATAAAATTTGAGATTCTTAAAACGATGGTACCTCCAATTGTTTGTACACCTCCTCTGGCAGTTCTTGCTCATACGTCTTCAAAAGCTCTATGGTGTGTTGTAGAGGCTCAAACATCTCATCTGTGCTGTTCTGCCTCTCTCTCACTGCCATCAAATGCCCCATCACTTCCACCAAACCACTATAGTCCCCTTCCTCCACTTTTCTGCTCAGCTGATTTTCAGCAACTTTGATGAACTTCTCCAAGTCAGAAAGGCTACAAGTGAAGCACAACAGTGATCAAGCGGCCCATTTTTGGTAACTACTAGTTGATTCTGGACATCTCCAAATTGTATTGGAGCACGAACACAGTAGAATGCACAATTTTAGAACACTAACACACCAACAGTGAACACCGTGGCCTAGGAGAGGCCACCAGCCATCCATTCATCTATTTTTTATACCCGCTTGTCCTATGCAGGGTCACTGGGAAGACAGAAAATGTAATCTAATATTATCTAAACACTGAAGCTCTCCTGGTTCTTTACCTGTTTGTGACATGGTCAATGAGGTGCTGCTTAAACATTAAACTCCACTTCTTGATAATGTTCAACAAGGCACTTTTAAAGGGGCGGGCATCAACTCTCATCCAGCTATCAAACACGACAATGGGCTCTAGATGCTGGACTTCGTCATAGATCTTCTCGTAAGAATCCACTTGCTCCTTGAACTGTTTCAGCGTGGGGGGGCTCTCAGGAACTCCGTGTTCTGCGTGAGCTTCTATTTCCTCGCCAGTGAGCACATGGCCATACAGCAGAAACTGCCGCATGAACTCCTTTCTGTCGTCAACGTACAGGTAAGCGTACTGGTCAAAGACGTTGCAGTATTCGCAGCACTTGGACATTGCATGCCGCACATGGTCCATCAGAAGCTGCCTCATATCTGCCAGATCAGCCATATCCTCCACATCAGCCTGAAAAAGTCAAAAATGTCAAAAACATTTCTACGAAATATTATTAAATCATAGCTCAACTACTTATCAGTATCAAGCCTAAACCAATCAACTTTTAAGTGCATAATTACTTAAATAAGTATTGACACATTATTAATAATTACTTAATATTGTCCGTACGTAGATATATAGCACTTCTGTGGATAAGGCTATCGACAATGAGAGTTCTGCTTAAATTGTCATATGGCCTGGATATTTGTCACTCAAAGACAGTTAGCAAAAATATTGCCAGTAATCTGATTATTTTTTCTTTGCAATTGCCCATTACCTGGTAATGGGGAACATTGTTGTGCTCAGCCAGTCGTGGGATCAGTGAAGATATCCTGTAGATATCATTAGTGACGCCTTCAACCAAGTCAAAAAAGCCATTACTGGCACCAAACTCCAAGGAGGGAAAGAAGACCATGTCTGGAACACGCAGGTCTAGCTGGACTTCAAAAAGAGGTGCCAAACCAGCCCTGGAATCTAAATAGGGGGTAAAAATGATTGCTTTTTTCAAATTACATCATCAAAATCAAAAATACAAAAGGTTTAGAACATTCTTACCTGTATTATCTAGAAGGAACTTCAGAGAGCATTCGATGCTGTTATAGAAGCCATCAGTAACCATTTCATCAATATAATCAACATACACCCTCCATGTCTCAGAAGAAGGATCAGCTTTAAAAAGGGCCAGATTTTCCTGCAATGGAAAATGCAACACAGTTAAACAAATTAAACACTACTTGGATGTTTGCAATCCTTGTTTAAAAAAAAGCACAAGTTTCCTTGCTACACAAGTATCTCTAATTGAAGTGCCAATACTACCAGTACCTTTAACAAGGAATGGATCCTGTCTCCTGAGTCTCGAAATTGGGTGTAACGTTTTTCAAGCCTGTCCGATATGTCATCAAGGTTGATGAGGGTGTCTTTCTTTCCCTCCTTCCTCTCAAAGATGTGAGACACCCAGGTCTTCATAATATTCCGGATCTCCTCGACATTGTCTTTTACCTTCTGTAGGCATTTCTCAAGGTCATGGACAGCTTCCCGAACTTCCTGAATGTATTCCCAGATCCCTGTTCACGTTAACATAATGAAGTTAGTAATCACAGGTAATTAGCTTGGGATGAAACACAAGTAATGAATAAATTGCAGTAAGGTTTTTCCTTTACCATTCAGCAAATTTTAACATACAGACTGTGAAAGTATTTACAGGAGAACATGAAAAATAACAATTTAAAGCTCCAGTACAATAAATAGGGTGAATGAATGGAAAGGTTTTTTTTTGCCTCCTAGTTCAAACTGCTTGTCAGTTTCAAACTAATTTTGATAAATGTATTTTCTTTCCCTCCAAAAATGACTACAATAAAACACAAGAGTTAAACCCTTAAGGGGAATTACATGGACAGGATGGATGTTCAAGTGTGTTCATAACCATCTGTTCTGTTCAATAATTTCACCATTTACATTTTCGGTTTACCGGAAAAAAGAGCACAAATGTTTCTCTTTTGGATGTATTGTTATATTGGTCCAAAGGGTTTAAACTTAAGAAGGAAACTTAAACGTGATCTCGGTATTCTGATTTCCAAGACTAGCAACCTTAAAACTTCTCGGGTGGTGGTCCCTGTTCACAGTTATCACAGAGCAATGCATGCTCTTCATAAAACGAATGCTCTCACATCAGCTTACAGTTTAGAGAGAAAGAAGCTCTTTGAACTCCCCTGCTAAACACGATATTATGCATCACGTCGGTGTTATTGCATTCATTCATTTTGACAATCATTTTCGTATGGTGGGAACAGTAACTCAGCCTACCTTCACTTCTCCAGTTGATGGACTTCTCGGCCTCCATTAAGCGAGCATCAATTTCTTTTATTTGTCCCTGTACCAGTGGGTACTCCACCTCCAGTACTGTCTGAATCACCTTGTTGTACCAGCTAGCAGTGAGCTCCAGATTGGCAACATACTGCTGCAGAGTTTCTTTGCTGGAGTAGATTGCTGCGGCTGCTTCTGGTACGGCCTCCGCCTGTCTCGATTCCAAGTATTTTACCTCCCTCAATACAGATACTAACTGTGGGACACAAAAGAATAAAATTTTTAATTAAGAGAAGACCTATACTGGGGGTTCCCCATTTCCAGTCCTGGAGGGCCAGAATCCAGCACAGTCTGCAGATTTCCCTGCTTAGACACATTTTAATCAGCTAATTACCAGGTTTAGCGGGACTGTTTGCGCAGGGAAATCTGCAAACTGGACCAGAAGACCGGAACTGGGGAACCCAGGCCTACACCAATGCAATTTTTATATATTACAGTGTAACGTAAATTATAAACATATGATGGGTTGCCAAATTGAAACGGCCGTGCCACTTATTAACAAAAATAATGTAACTTCAAGTGCTTAACTATCAGCTCTAGACAAATTATAATTACAAAAGATCCACTAAAAAATGAAATGGCAGTTGAAGTTCAATGTGGTTTCTCCTACCTGGGGGTTGAAGTTGACCGTGATGAGCCTTGTTTTGGAATCTCTAGAAATTATAGGCTGAGTAAGGTTGTACTGAGACTTCTCACCCACTGCTTCGGCCCAAACGTCGTACAACTTACAAGAGTAACTGGGGCAACATTAGAAAGAAACATCTATAAGCATATTTTACCTACACTATATCACAAAATCTTATTTGACATGCCTAACCACAATACCGACTGGTCTAAAATACACTTCAAGCAAAGCACTAGGAGAATAATTAATTAATATTACAACATCATGACATAAGCCTTGATGCTTATAAATTGCTGCCAAAAGTGATTATTGTACAAACAAATATTTAAGCGTTTTAGCCATCTGGTCTGTTGCAGTAATGTTTATCCTACTAAGAAAGAATAAGGACAAGAGGAAAAAAAGAGATAAATCTGTGCTTGCTGCTATGATTTACTAGAGCGACAAGTATCAAACATAACATACAAGACCATTCCAAGCAAGCCTGCTAAAGTCACTAAAAGATATTGAAAGAGAAATGTACAGTCTGCATCTTATTGAGCACAGCAGCAAAGCGTATGACAAGTCCCTGAACTGCCACATTAATCTGTAAATAACCTAATTACAAGGACTCATATAAAGAGGTCTATATTGGATTCCCTAACCCATCTGGATTTAGCTTTATTTCTCCATAGCATCAGAACAAGGGCAGTAGCAATCAAATGACAACATAATAGCGATACATCAAACGCCTCTTTGTTGAGAGGTAATGACTGCAGATGCCCCTAATTGGCCCAGCTAGAGTGTTATAACTCGATAGTGAATGCTTCCTTCTAACAAGGGTTCTCATATTCACAACACTAAAAAATTTGGTGGTGAGCCTGCTTGTTATTTTTCATTTGTTTATTTATTTATCCCGCCAGTAGAGAAAATGAAAATCTTGTCTGGAAATCCCCTCGCGAGGCAGAACCACTCACTCGCACGCACACATTCACTCACAGAAATGTACAAAAGCTCCAGAAGTAGAAGGCAGAAAGGAGGGTGCTTTGTCTACCAGGATTTTAAGCTTGTTAGTTTTTTGAGGGTCATCCCTCAGAGGACAGACACTGAGCAATGTCAGTGAAATGAAAATACAAGGCTCTTCACAGTTTGCGCATTTAAGCGTGCCGAGTATTTCCAACTTTTATCGTTGTGTATTTATTGAACATTGCCCTATGAAAAGATCCTTCATTTTAAATTTATCCTTTAGGCAGTTTGACTGACTAAGAGCAACAGTTCAAGAAGGCAGTGTATCACTTAATGAAACAGAAATACCACAGACATTGACCTAAGGCAGGGGTGCCCAAGTACTGTTCCCCAAGGGCTGAATTCAGCCAACAACATAAAGCAATGGACCAGTGGGTCAGCCTCTCTTGGTTATATAATCATTTTTTGTTGTACATGCATAATTATAACTATTAGTACTGATTTGTTATTATGAGTGGAGCTCTGTCAGTGATGACAAATATGTTTTTGGCTCAGTTTGATTCTCATGAACATCAACAGCCGTTCTGTGCCAGTCCTGTCAGAAAACGAGTCAATAAGGAGTAACATCAAATCCACTTGCTTTATGTGGGTGAGCAGACTGGACCGGCAGTCCCCCATCAAAACTTCTACTAGTCTCACTGTACTATTAACTGATAATGGTACTTGCTTTAAAGGGGCAGTTTACCCCAAAACTGCAAAGTGTTATTTATCGATCTAGATTGTTCTGCTGGGAGCTGCCGAGCTTTGGAATAATCAGCTGTAGAAATGTCGGCCTTTTCTCAAATATAAGGTTCCACACACCAATCATATCACAGCGCAGAAGACACGAGCATGAGCACCAAGGTAATATCTTCTGTGCAGTGATACAATAAGTGTGGGGAGTTCAGTACAAGTAAATAGTTCCTACATTGAACTGCTCACTACAAAGTCTGTGGATTATTTTGAGCAATCAGGTCATGATTTCTGGTAAGATACATTGTTATTTAATTTTTCAAATGTATTTTTTTATTCACTAAAGAAAGAATGCCATTCAGTCCCATTATATTCCAGAGAAGACCAACACTACTACAGCTGATATCTCCAAAACTAGACTCCCAGAAGTACAACCTAGATGGATAGATAGCACTAAAGACCTTCTAAAACATAACTTTTTTCAGTTTTGGGGTGAACTGCCCCTTTAACAACTATGCTACTGTTTTTTGTTTGTTCTTTTCATTGTGACTTAAAACTTCTTCCACCACTTGTTTGTTTACTTTAAATCAATTGTATACCCCATCATACGAACAGTAGGCTACCTCTGCTGCTGAGTTTTTGCAGTTTTCAAGGTAGGCTTAATCAGCCTATTTAAACTTATGTAGGCCAAAGTGTTAGCAGTGGGCCCAAGGTTATTACCTTATTACCACTTATTACGGAACCCTGACTTCAAGCTATTCAGGTTCAAAATTTTAGTCCTGCTTGTACCCCAGTAGAACTTAAACAGAATTACTCTAGTAAATAAACATCCGCAACATGGGAAGCAGTATGATTTCCTTTGAAGAAAAGGATCTACTAAGTAAGGATGTAAAACATTCAAATATTCCTTTTGAGAAAACATGAGAAACTTGTAAGCAAACAATTACAGCTCTCTTATATCTTTAAAAATAACAGTACAATGCTTCCCACAGTATCTCTCTTTGTCCTCAGCCATACATGAACAACATAATGCTATACGGAAAGAAAATCTGTAAAAATACTGACTCATTAAGTAACCTCGCCATTTCTTCATATTTCTGGACTGTTCTCTTCCCTTCAGCAGACTCAATGCACCTGCTTAAAAAGAGTAATTGTGAGACTTTTATAACTTTATAAACTGAAACCTAAGCTCACTGTCAATGTTGCAACAGAAAAAATAGCATACAGCTCTGGAAACAATAAAGAGACCACTGCAAGTTTTTTGTTGCACTAATTTCCCAGTTTATGGGTGTGTGTCTGTGAATGATATATACTTTTTGCAAACTGCACCCTGGTTCTTCTCTGTTTCTCATTAATGAAGGGCTTCTTACTTGCTTCATGGCACTTCATTCCTGCTTCTAGAAGCCTTTTATGAACTGTCCTAGCAGTGCACTTCACACCTGCACTTAATGTTTCCCATTCCTTTTGAAGGTCACTTGACGGACATCTCTGGCATTAGAAGGTCATTTCCGCCCTTTTACCTGGCTGGTTTCTGGTCGTTCCCAAAGTTTCCTGCTTCACCTCATTCTTGCATACTGCTGCCTTAGAAATTTTGAACCTGGAATCAACCTGCTGCTCAGCGTATCCTTCTGCCAGCAGAACCACGATTAAACCAAGATTTAAAAATGCAGGTTTTTAATAAAATATAGAGTGGTCTCTTCATTTTTTTCCAGAATTGTATATGTATTCAAATCAGAGCTTTTGGATAAAAGTTAAGAAATATAAAGAGGTCAAACTTACGGGTGTGCAATGTGCCTCAACTTTCCATATGATATCTGAATGCGTTCCTGCAAATGCTGAGCCCACCTCAGTCCCCCAGCGACAGCGGGCATATTCTTATGGACCGGGGTGTAACCTGGGTAGGATAAGTTGTACATGCAAATAATAAAAATGTACAAACACAACATAAAGCTTAAGAATTTATTACCAGCTTGTAAGCATTCCAGTATAAGTAAGTTATACAGTATAATATTAAAATTTTCTCACCAAGTTCCTCTTCCCTTTGGATATGCGTGTTGTACAGCACTTTACAGTTGTCCAGATCTAAGTCGAACATCCTGACTAGTTGAGGGTATCTATCTTGAACACCAGCGCTAATCAAGGGTCGCTCAAGAAGGCTGCCAAACATATCTATAACCTATGGGGAAAATGCACAGCAATGCGTCTGACCAGCCCTAGGCAGCTGTATGTTATTTCTGTTGGAATGAAGATCTGTCAAATTCAAAATCAGGTATAGAACACCTGTACAGACCTCAACATGCTTCTTTTATTAGTATGAGGTTTCAGCGTAATATATAAGGAAGAGATTAAAGGATTAACAGTGTACTTTCACAGCAATCCTTTTACAGTTCCCTATCAAAAAAACAGCACCAAAACCCTGTGTGTGTGTCTGTGTACGTGAGATCAATCTGTTGCTACGGTAACATTATGCTTACCTTGAAGGCATGCTCCAAGCCTGAAGCGTCATCAAAAGCCTGGCAAAAGACTGAACTCAGTCGCCGATCCATGTCTTCCACTTTGTTCCTAAATTCGTGAACATCTGCTTCAAAATCCTACAAGGCCCACAAAACAGACACTTCCTGAGTTAATACAGCAGTGGGATTTAAAAGGCAATTTCTTATTTTTTTTATTGCAAACAAAGATACAAGGTACAAAACAGAAGAATGAATCATTGCAAATACCAAGTTAGCAGCACTGAGAGAATCATAGGGCTTCTCCGTGAACACTTTGTACTTCTCCAAGAACTCCTCATACATGTGAAGGACCTGCTGACTCAGTATCTTTCCACGTGTCCCTCCAAACTCAATCTTCTCCAGCTTCATCATGTCCAGGACCACCAGCAGAAAACCCTATAATGTAAAATGGAATAATCAGAGGGATAGTTATGCTGCATAGATTACATAATAGTAATGTTACTAAAGTGGAACATAAAACTTTTGTTTTAAATTTAAAAAAATGTGTTTTAGCTGCATTAATTTCAAAAATTTAAACGTAATTTAAATATCATTATTTAAATATCAGACTTGAAAACTCTGTTAACAAGTATAAAATTCATTTAGGAAAGAAATGATGCAGAGATAAATTGCATAATTATCTGTGCTGACCAATTAAACATCCATAAACACCCATTATGATACCCATTACAGATTATTAGGCTTGCCTCAATAGTCTGTAACCTCCCAATGAACCGATCCATTTTAGTGAAGACCACGGTGGGGGAGAAGTCCCATGGCCTCTGGTGCTGGCGGTTCTCCTGGTATTGTCTTAGACTGGCCCTTCTCTCATCATAGCTTTGCAGGAAGTGATATAAGACGTCCAGGGTCTCCCGCACCTTGGTCAGGCTCTCATCTGTCTCTCCTTTTAGCAAATCCTCAGGATTCAAATAGGCCTGAGCCTATCAAATTTTATTTACATTGATTATTCCAAAAATGCTTTCAACATAAAAATAAAGTAAAATGCAAATCTAAAAACTTTCAGTTTCAGTAAATATTAAACAGTGATATTTGACTTACAGCCCAGCTAAAAGCAAAACAGAACATTGCCTGATGAAAACAGGCTCTCGGTGTCAGGCACTGAAATAAGCTTTCTTTTAATGTTAAAAAAATGAACACATTCTTTGTGGGTGGCAAAACATGCATAAATAAAAAATTAAGTAAATAAAAATACTGTACTGTGAATGAGGAAGCTCCTGAATTAATAACTATGAATTAAGGGCATGGTCTGCTCAAATTGCCCAAACCGAAACCCTTCTTACCTCTTAATTATAAAGAATGACCAATTAGAAAGGTTAAGACCATGGTTGTGATATTAATCATGCAGCTCTTCAGCAGAAGTATGAGAGTATGATTTGAAAATACAAAAGACTTTACCTATCCTTGGACAGCCAAGGGTCTGACAAACTGTATGATGCATGTATACTTTACCTGCTGTATGAGGAGATTGCAGATCTCCTGCAGCAGAACGATGATTCTGACAGGGACGTTGTAGTATTTGCAATGCACCCACAGTAAGCAGACTGTATGCATCAGAGTTGCAATCTGACACTTCATCTCATTGAAGTCTCTGCTCTCCATATCCTCGAAGATCTGCTGAAGCGGTTTCAGGTGAATGTTGATGTCCCTGGCTTCTTCCAAAGCTTTAAACACAAAGAAACTAGATTAGACTTTCACTGCTTATCTCCGAGTGATGCCGGTTTGATAAAAAAAAAAAGTGGCACTAAAAATTTTCATTAAATACTTATTAAAAGCTAAATTATTATATATAGATAGCAGAGCAGTAAGTTGAGCGGTAAGGGTCAATGAACGACGGGGCAACAGCTTAAACCACTGAAGGGGTCCAGCTGTTATCACCTTAAGAAGAAAAATGATCTGATCTATTTCAGTAATAATCTGAACATTCATAACCTAGATTGACAGCCTAGCCTGAAAACCTTGCACTGACAGCAGCTCACCTGATATAACATCTTTCAGCATATTTTGAAAAGCAGGAAAGTAGCTGCTCTCCATCCTCTCAAGCAATTCTGCCATTTTGGTAACTTTTGTTGACTTCAGTTGGCCGTAAATGCATTCTAGGTCAGCAAATCTAAAAAAAAAACACAACAGCAAATCAATAAAACTAGTCAGAACCCACTATCAATAAAAACACAAGTTGTTTGTTGTTTTTTCTAAATATGACAAGAATACCATAGAAGTCTCCAAGTTAGTGTAAAAAGAGTGCTAACCTTTTGAACTGAGGGTACCACGTTATGCTAATCTTTGCAGCAAAGTAATCTAATTAAAGTGACAGACAGTTCTGATGATGAGAGCACTGGGACACATATCGTTCCCACATTCTAACCATATGTTTTTTTTTAATAATAAAAAAGAGATTACACACAGGGGCATAATAGGCCCGTTCGACCTGAGTGTCATTAAATGGAAATTTGTTCACGCTGTGATTTGTTACATTACAATTGGTAATATATTACTGCTATTACTTTAATAGCAACTTGGGGGCTTAAAGTAAGAATATTCACAATTTTTGAAAGAATAAATCCTTACTCATTAGTATAGTAACATACCGATGGATTCAGAGGGCAGCAAAAACAAGAAAAGGACCATTAGATGAACTATTCCAGATATTAAGGACTTTTATTACACTGACCGATTGCTCCAAAAGAGCAGCTCCACGTGAGGGGTTGGATCCTCGCCTTGGAGGAGTGGCTCTGAGGAGACCTTTTTCAGGACACCACGAATTTGATGAATCCATTCAATCACCACAGACTCAATTGAATGGATGATACTTTTGTCCACGAGGTCCCCACTGTGCAATTAAACATAAAAAAACACTGAGATTTCAGAGTGTGGTGCCCTACTCTATCCATCTTCTATCTGTTTCTGCAGGTCAGGGTCAAAGGTGGGCTTGGAACCTATCCCAGGCAGCTTAAGGGACAAGACCTGAAACACCCTTAACAGGATGTCAGTCCATCATAGGGCACATTCACATATACAATCGTATACTACAGGCAATTTAAACATACCAAGATATCTTTGGACTGTGGAAGGAAGTCCACGCAACACAGAGAGAACACGCAAATCCCACATACACCCCAGAGGCGGGATCCAGACCGCTAATCCTGGAGGCTGACCACTGAGCAACCATGCAACCTCATGGTGCTCTGCTCAATAACCTCACAGATCTAAAAGGTAGAGAGATGTGAACAGCAGAAAATTGCACCTCAGAAGCTCAGTATAATGGCATGCTTTTTACCTCTCTTCCCACTCCAGGGCTGCTTGTTCCACTCTTCCTGAACCTGCAGGTAGCGAGAGAAGTGTCTTGCCCCTGACTTGTCCCGCCACCACAAACACATTGGCCTTGAGAGTGTGAACATGCCTCTTCACATCCTGAGTCACAACATGAGGCCACTCAAAATGGTTCCTGTTATTCGACAGGACTGGCACCACTACCTAAGTCGCATAACAAATAAAGTGGGTCCTTAACACATTTTCAATAAATATAGCAGTTTATTAATAATGCACCACAATACTTAGAATGAAGTGAGCTGATGTCATTATATGCTGTTTACTGGTAATATATTATTAAAGCTGCTCATTTATTACTACATATCCTCTTAAAGGGCTATAATAATTAATGTTAAGCAGCGCTATGTGGACACAGAAACCAGCCACTCATTCATTAACAGCTATTCTGGCAGAATCAATTTATGTTGGACAAAAGAAACCTGGTTCCTTTTGTTGAAAATTAACATTTATACACCTTGGTACTATTGGATGACACTCCACACTCAAATCACTGAAATTTCCATCACAGATTTTGCACATTCATCCATTTAACAGTTAGTTACACGGGGTCTTACAATGCATACTAAAACTTGATTCAGTCTTACCTCTTCTACAAGTGCGGAAAACTGGTCCAAAGGGGAGTGAGATAAATCTCCATATGATAAATTACTTTTAATAGAATCGGCATTAAGGACATCTTTGCACCGCTTCACAAAGTATACAGATTTGTTCCTAGAAGTCGGAGGAAATTCAGATGACGGCAGCAAGTGCCCCGCCGCATTCAAAGACAGCACAAGAGTGACCTGATCAGGCCTGTCTAAAAAGTCTTGTATGACTTTCTTATGCTCCTCTGCTGCGATGCATTTCTGCCATCGGTCTGCTTTTAGCTTCATGGTCTTTAGCACATATTCCTCCAGGAACTCTAATCTTTTATCAGTCGCTAGCGTGTCCCCCATTTTACTTTTCCCGTTGTCCCACTCGCAAGTGTCGCAGCGTCGCACGCTGACCTGGGTTTTAGTTCCCCGTTTAACGCTCCCATAGTAACTGAATGTTTGCATTAATGAGCATGCTGTTGCTATAGGGAAAGAAAACTCTCGGCGCCGCACTCTTTTCTTATTTCCGCATGTGTTTGCGTGGAGACATCGCTTGGTAACTCATCACTTACAAGTTGTACAACTTCCTCGAAACGAATCACACCCGCGCGTCTCGCAAACGAATTACGTTGGCCGTCCCTAGTGATGACAATAATTGTACGGATTCGCAAGTGTTATTGCACCATAAAGTAATTATTCGCCTTTATTATCTTACTGTCCACAGAATACAGTATACAGTGTAAAACAGTGTAATGCCTTTGTGATTACATACCAAAATTATTTACTGATGTTTTTCACTTGCAGTGCAGTTATACATTGCAGTTATGTTAAATTAAAAAATAGATAGTAAGCAAGATCGGGTTTAATAATCGTCAAACACTAAATGAGTCGGGTTTTACCCATAATGCAGCTGAATACCAGGAGATACATAAAGCCAAATTAATAAAACAATGTCTAAATATAGGCATATATTTAAATTAGTATTTGCATCAGTGTGCATTTTCCTACTTATACCACGGTTACTACACATTTGGCTTACAAACATCTGTACATAAAGGCTGGCCTTTCTGCTTAGCAGTAGGCTATTTCTCCATAACAACTGGCTTGTTTTCTTGGCACCAGACTGTTTTCAGACAGTGGGTCATTTATAAGAGTAGGGGTGGTAACCCAATGTCCTGACTAAAATTGCCCACTGTAACCCTATCAGATCTGGCCTCCTAATCATCCCCTGTATCTAATTAGTGAATTTCTTCACCACCTTAGCTACTGTGTGGTGAGCATATTTTTGCAGAATGGCTACCGTCCCATCATCCAGGTGGGGGCTACGCAGTGCTGGTGGTAGGAGTGGCTCCCCATTGCCTCTGTAAAGCGCTTTGGGTGTCTTGAAAACCGATAAATGCAACTTTCAATCATTCATTCATTCATAACCAAAACATTAATAATAGTTAGGGTTGCCAACTTTCTGACTGCTGTCTGACCAAAACAGCATGAGATTTTCTGCACACACATTTACGTGCATGTAACAGTTTTATTACTTGGTAAATAGTCTGTAAGGTTCACAAACTTCCCCAATGCTTTTGATGTAGCTAATTTTAGGCTTATAATGGAATAATATTGATTTGCCTTATGATTCATTACATGAGCATGAAAGGCTGAAAGCGTGAGTGTCACGCCAGGTACATGAGAGTTTGCAACCCTAGGCAGTAAGCTTGGGCGATATTTAATTTTTCATACAGTCCAAGGCATTACATTGCAGTATACGGTATTTCACCTGTATTTTTAAAAGCAACGTTATTGCAGTAGTTTGAAATCCACAAACCCCGATAACAAGTTTTAGCAACACTCTAGGAATGTTTACAGAATGTTACAATTAAGATATGGAAACGGCTCAGTTTCCAGTTTTCCTTATCTTCCCAGAACGTTATCCACTACTACAACTAAGATTAATAATAGGTCTACATAAGTAAAACAAAGGTATGGTACAGCAGTAGGTAATGCAGGTTCTTTGCATGGCAAATGTGATGGGTTCAAGGTCGGATGCTGTGTTTGTAGTACACACTTATAGCAATTTTATAAAATAGTATTTTATTGTAAAATATTGTTTTTCAACAATTTCAGTTAAATGGTATGTTCTGGTAATAATTTTATCATGCTGACATTAACAGAACCTTTGTTAAAGTATAAAACATTTTAAAAGTCCATTAACGTTACTATAAGAACGTTTTCTGCTAACCTTGAGAAGACCTTCACGTAACGTTTGGTAAAGTTCTGGGAACGTTCCCTGGTAGCTCATGGGAAGATACAGTTTTGCTGAAAGGAAATACAGCGGCATATGCTGTGTTACCATTACCATTACCCAAGTCCAAGTATTATTTCTATTAATAAATACAGTTTTGGTTTTTAAATGTAAAAATAATGTCTTCAGATACGTGTAAGCCAAATGTGCGGTAATCGTGGTACAGTATGAGCAGGTTAATTCACGACAAGCTGGGCATTATAAGCTGTTAAAACTCCTCCGCTTTGCATCGGGTTGTTCTTCACCTCAGTCGTACGCGTCTTTAAAAATGTATAAGCCGTGCCAAAATCCTTACATATTGTATAATAACTTATCTGTTAAACATACTTTTCCAACTTTAGGCCTACTAATAACAGTAAAACATTTAGAAATGAAAGTAGATGCAGATGACAGATTGATTCTACAACATATTTTGCTATTCTGAAATTTTGAGACGACGCAGTTGCTATGAGCAGGCAATGAAACAAAAGCAAAAAGGCAAACACTCCATCTTATAAACTGTAATGTTTCAGCCTAAAAGCTCTATTCCTCTTTCTCATTTGTGATTGTTCGCCAGCCACCGAAGGTGTACCACTGCCACCTAATGTTATGCTTCTAAAAGTGTAGAAATTACAAGCAGACTAGAGTGCACACTTTCTCAATTTGAGAATGTCAGAAAAAACATAAACAACAAACGTAAAACAAAATGAAATTGACATACAAAAACTGTAAAAACTGGGTTTTCTGCCAATAAAAGCACCTCCAGCCTTTCATTGACGGGCAACATTGGAGTCAATGCATCCATTGTTACATAGCAATGGAACTGAAAGCCAGCATTATAAAGGGCAAGATGCATAGAAACAGCATGTAATAAGTAACCTTTAATATTGCATAGGAGAAGACCTGGAATAATGCAGTCAATTTTTTCACCTTTCACATTCACTGTAGCATGGAAAAAAAGGTTGTCTTAGAAAAAAAATCCTTCAATCACAAACCATTTTCTTTTTCTAGAATTACCCAGAATACTACTTGATTCCTCTTCTCAATGGCAGCTGTGATATTAGAATTCAAATCCCACTCCTCATTGAATATGCTTAAATTAAAACTACCACTCACAGAAAGAATTACCTCCCCAGAATATGCCAGTTGCCGACCAATGGAACATCAACAAATGAAAAGTAATATGCCTTTAGAAACCCAGTCATCAATGAAAAGAAATCAACTTTACTGCAGAAATGAAACTTTAATCTATTAATAACAATGATCAGCAACAGGATTCTTTTCTAGTATTTCATCATAAATGAACCGTATAGTATCATAAAATCATATGGGATCGTATGGAAATGTGGTGAAATGCCTTGTGTTGTTTTTCCTAGCAGCTGTGAAGAACATGTACAGTATGAGTTTAGGGGGGATATAATTGTGAATAGACTAGTGCTGGTAGGTATTTTCACATGCATATGCTTTGCACACTTACACACATGCAATTTAAGTTAATTTGATCATCAATCCAAACTGTTGCATCAACATGTCACCCAAATAAGGCACAAATAATATAGTTAAAGGATCCTGAGAGAAGAAGAGGCCTCTGTGTTAATTTAAATGGTTTTTAAATCAGCAGTCGCAAAATAGATTTTTCAAACTTCATGTTTTGTGCATAACGTCTGAAAATTCTCTCATTACCACTGCTGTGACAGTTAAAATATTGACTGCTGGTGTGGAAGACCTTTGCAAAAAAGAAACTAGCAAACGCATTCTCTGTATAATGACTGGTGTAGGGTAATCGAAGCATAACACCAGGCCTCTTCCGTATTGCATTCTTTCCTTTTTATTTTTGCCTCATCTTTGAAATCGATTGACTGGGCCAGTCCACTGAAGATTTCTTTTGCTTTTCCTGTTCCATTCTTCACTGGAACTTCGCTGAGATTAACATTTTTGTGGGCCTGCTTTAAACAGAACCTTTTTAAACCATCCACAGGTCTAAAGTAACTTATTGTTAGCAATCTCTTGCTTCTTCATTAAAAATTAATGGTTGTCTTAGTGATTGTTGCTAGATGTTGTATCATATCATTGTTATATTTTTTATATTCCTCATTTTATAAAGTGTCTGTTTTGTTTGGCAGTGTACTGCTGCCACCATGACAATATACTATTTGCCCAGTCTCTCCTTATAACAAGAAACATATCTCATTATAACACTGAAGTATGATGTTAAAATGTGAAAATGATCTTGTTATAACGAGGTACATATCTCATCATAAGGAGCTACAAAATTATCTCCTTATACCGAGATATGAGATTATCTCATTATAATGAGATACGAAATCCTATTTGAACTTGAGAACGCTCTTCTATATCTGACAAGTAGCCTCACAAAGTTTCATCCAATACTATGGTGTTGGATGAAACTTATTTATAGGTTATAAAAAGAAACGGCTTCCTTCCACGCAGCTGTCCGTGAGCTCAGTCGTATCTTACAGTTGATTCCCCCCTCCCCCCGAGACACACACGCAACTTGGTTTTGTTTGCACTATCCGCTCATTTGTTTGTACTAACTTCTCATTTTGTACAATATATATCTCCAGTTTGAACTTGTATTATTGCAACTTGCCATATTTCCTAGCGAAATCATTCTCACCATACTTCCTGTACCTCAGGCATATTTTGCACAGAACCATAATTTAGACTTATAATCATAATTTATTATAATTTATTGAATTTGTCTATATTTTATTTACACCTGGTTAGAGGCTAACTGCATTTCATCGGTTCTGTAAAGTTAAATCTAATCTAGTCTAATCTAATGTAATCTCATCTAATCTAATCTAATCTAATTATAGTCATTCAGACTTTAATATTGTAATAACAAATATATGGATGTATAGTGAGCCTCCATGATCTTTTTTTTCATTGTAATGAGAACCTGGGTAAATTTTATTTTGTCATGGTGGAAGCAATATGCTGCTGTAGTATTGAAAACCGGGACTTTTTCCAGTTAATTCTTAGGCCTACTATGCTCCCCAGGCAATCATGATAACCGCAGGTACTGAAATGACTAAACATAATATTATAGAAAGTCACACAGATAACAGCTATTGCAATGTGTGCACATTAATATCTAAACAGTGTTATCAGCTGTAGCCTTTAACCATTTATAGTGTTGTCTGCCTGTTACATCATAAACAAGTTCCTACCTATGCTAAATATAAGGAAGGACGCCAGGTATGAAAAAATAAGACTGATAGACCTACAGGAGAGAAACATCTGCACTCATTCTGGGATTAGCAGATATGACGTGCAAGTGAGTGGTGTGTGACTCATTGGGATAGGGATCTGTGCCCACGTCTGGAAAGTCTTAAGGTGCTTTCCGACTGAAGTTCGGGAACCTAGCTGACCTAGTGACATGGTTAATGAAAAAGGTTCTGGTTCCTGAAAAATGGTTCCTGCAATGGGAAAGCACCTATAGGTTCAAATCCTGTGGCCCTCAGGGTAATCATATTGAGCAAGCCCCTTAACCCCTTATCACTCAAGGAATGCTGCCTTACTCTGCTTGCCAATCCTCACTTGTCTGGTGCTTTGGACAAAAGCATTGCTAAATAAATAAATGTAATGGCAGTCATTGTATCTCCCACAGGTAGCCTAAATGATAGTAGGAAAGCAGTGAAATTGTTGGTATAGTATTGGCTACATCGAGGTACTAAAGGGTAACAATCTTAAGCATAGTTTTGCTACTGTATGGTACTTGTATGGTAATGGAGTTAAACAATGTCACACTATTGTTTGAAGGTGAAGAGAAACTGATGAGGAAAAAGAAACATGTTTGCAGAGTTTCACAAGTAGAAGAAAAGGGGTGAGTAAAATACCACTGGAAGATCCTGAAGGTGAATTTCATGATGCCCTCAATGGATGAGCACATTCATTTACTCAATTGTTATAAGATGTAGTTCTGTTTCATCTTGGCCCCAGGAGACACTCAGAAGTTCTGATTCCTGAGTTTCCATTTGTGTCAAAATGTTAGTCCTTTGTTCTCCTTCCTTCTCTCTCTTTTTAATCCCATCTCCATCACCAAAACCTAAATAAAGTCCCCATGACTTTCTCCCATATTCACATAATATGGTTCACTTCTCTGTTTCACCAAAACAAGTCTTAAATAGATATAATTGCTTGTCATGTGGTCAGGCGGTTCAAATTAGTCTGTTCTATCCAGAGAAAAACATGACATAGAAAGAGTTGCTGTTGGTTAACAGAATGGAAAGATAGAAAAACTAAATTGTTATTCAACTGGTGACTTCTAGAGTATATGTGAGTCAGGCTGATATCCACACTGAAGATACAAAGCTCTGTGTCTTCATAGGAAAGTTTTTGGTCATCCTCTCATTCCAAAGATGGCTGGTAATGATTAATTGCTTCCTGGATTCAAGGACAGAAGTTAGCAGTGGCCCATATATCATAGGAAATGATTACATTAAGTTTGCTTATAAAGTTGTTTAGTTATGGAGTGCGAGTATAGGACCAATAGTAGATTTTATGTAGATAAAGGGACATTTCCCCCCACTGTACAACTGTAAATAATTTAATAGTCTTTAGTTAGCTTACTGTAATTATGCTGGTTTAAGGCATTCTATTTTGTTACCACACTCTTGTTGTTGGTGTATTCACTCAGCTATCTAGGCACCTAAGGCAGCTACAGGGTCCTGAACAGATTTGGTTAAGTGATTGTGCAGACGAGTTGCCTATGCGTGCACTGTTTGGTAATTGCCGAAAGTACTGAGAGAAATATACACTCAATGAGAACTTTAATTGGAACGCCGGTATTCACACAATTATCTAATCAGCCAGTCGTGGAAGCAGCACAATGCATAAAATCACACCAGAATGGGGGAAAAATGTAATCTCAGTGATTTTGATCGTGGCATGATTGTTGGTGCCAGACAGGCTGGTTTGAGTTTTTGTGTAATTGCTGATTTCCTGGGATTTTCATGCATAACAGTCTCTAAAGTTTACTCGGAATGGTGCAGAAAGCATCCAGTGAGTGGCAGTTCTGCGGACAGAAACGCCTCTTTGATGAGAGAGGTCAGAGGGGAAGGGCCAGACTTGAGCTGACAGAAAGGCTATGGCAAGTCATATAACCACAACTGTGGTGGGCAGAAAATTATCTCAGAATGCACAACACGTTGAACTTTGAGCTGGATGGGCTACAGCAGCAGAAGACCATGTCAGGATGCCCTCCTGTCAGACAAAAACAGAAAGCTGAGGCTACAATGGGCACAGGCTCACCAAAACTGGACACTTGAAAACTAGAAACCTGCAGCCTGGTCTGATGAATCTTGATTTCTTCTAAGGCACGCAGATGGTAAAGTCAGAATTTGGTGTCAACAGCACAAATCTGCCTTGTGTCAACAGTGCAGGCTGGCGGTGGTGTAATGGAATGGGGAATGTTTTCTTGGCACACTTTGGGCCCAAAATTGATCATTGCTCCTGCCACGGCCTATTTGTAGTATTGCTCCTGACCATGTACATCCCCTTCATGTCCACAATTTACCCATCTTCTAATGGCTATTTCCAGCAAGTCATCTGCAACTTGTCTCATGAACATGACAATGAGTTTAGTGTTCTTCAGTGGCCATCCAAGTCATCGGATGTGAATTTAATAGAACACATTTGGGGTGTGGTAGAATGGCTGATTGGCAGTATGGATATGCAGCTGAAAATTGTATAAAAGTTGTGTGATGCGATCATGTCATCATATACCAGCAACTCAGGATTAGTAACAGGAAAATGTTATAAATCAAGGAATGTTCATTTAAATTTGAATACTTTGACTGACAGAAGACAAGAAGGAACACATGCTGAGGACAATGATACTGTAATCAGAAAAGTACTCATGCTTTGCAGTATTCTTCTAATGACATGAGATTCTACTTAAAATAGAACAGCTCATTGTGAAGTAATCATTTGGGATGGATGTATGAAATCATCTTTGAGGAACACCAGGTATATTTAATGGGTGAAACTTCTTTTGCTGATCAAACCAAGACTTCCCATGCACCTGTCACCCTGGTGTACAGATGTTGTGTAGCATATAATAGAAATTACCATTGTCATTCTGTCATGTAACTAAAAGATTAATAATTAAATGAAATCTGTCCATCCATTTTCCATAACCACTTGTAAAATATGGGGTGAGAGTAATTCATTTAAATAAAAAAGAAGCTGATGAGATTGGATGTACTTGCTATCATCCTAAAGCAAGAATGGGGATGTGTATCTGTTCCTAACAAAATTATTCATGACGGCTGATAAAGCTGACGAATCGCTGGCAGTGACAGTTGTGCCAGTACAAAGCTCTAACACCCACAAAGATTTTTGTGGCAACCTGAAAATTGTTCATTTGTAATACATTGAGAAAGGCAGTAGGCTAAAGCTCGCCCTGACAATTCGTAGGATTTTCCACCAGAGGATCACGCTAGTCATCCTGATGGCGTTCCTTGATGTTTTCACTCTTTCTTGTTTTATTCATTGATTCAGTACTTCTCTTTTTTTAGAAACCTTTCTTTTAGTATATTTCTTTTTTTAAAATCAAATGCACCATCTGTTCAAAGCAGATGGACAGTTCTGACCTGGGTTAATGTAACCAAAGCTATTAAACACACTCTGTATTTGTACTATACTGAAGCTCATGGTGTGTAATTTGGTGACCTTGTAATTGTCCTTGAAATTGTTCTTTAAATGCTGCTCCTGGGGGTAATATTGGTAATATATGTTATTACCAATATATATTGTTAGTATATGTTAGCAAGGTGGTTTAGCGCTCTAAGCATTGAATTATGCTCAAAAGTACAAGAGCAGGATTGTACTGGCTCTTTCATTTCCTTGGTCAGACTCTTTTACTCATTTACGTTTTTCCATTTTCGTTTGAATTTGCATTTAATTTGTGATTTTATTTCAAATTATACATGAAACTATCTAGCACAATTGTGGCATCGTATGCAAGTCATAAACATCTTTCATCTTTCCGACAGTTGCAATGGAAATGTGTCACCAGTTGATGGCAGCAGTAGATGCAAAACCCTGCTGTAAGAGGAAAGTGGCCCATACTGCCTGTTGGTATGTATCACCAGGATTTCAGCCCCGCCACCAGAACCATGTGCTGGGTAAGTGGCTGAAAAATGGATGGATGCATGGATATGAAACAGAAATGTCAATAGAAAAACATCAATTTCTAAGCATGGTAAATGTTCACTATTTAACGTGATTAAATTAAAATTCAATTCTGACATTTGAGCTTAAAAAAAAACAGACAGGAAATCTTAGATCCATCATTATGTGACAAAACAGATAGTACAGTGGATCCAGACTGGCATGACTACTATATATGCTTTGTGTGTTACCACTCCACTGAGCCTTTGGAATATTTCTGGCATCAAGACTTATAAGGACACTATTATCAGAAATTATACATAAAACTCTTACCTTAAGCAAATGTGAGAAAGTAGTGACACAACAGGTATTTGCCTTGCTTGTACACCACTTTGGACAGAGGTGTCCGTTCAATGAATAAATTTAAATGCCTCTTTTGTTGAGATGCTACATATTAGGAGAAAAAGAGATTAATGTATAGATTGTATAATTCAAAAACAACATCGTCCGCAGTCAGCCTTGTAAAAAAAAGTAACAAAAAAAGGATCAACAATGAGAAGCTCTAAGTGCATTATATCATGATAATATCCACCACGTGACAGTATATTTTATCAAGCCACCATGTATGTTTGATTTTTTCTTTTAACATAAACAACAGAAAACAAAACAAAGCAGGTTAGCCGGTGAAATGTGTATGCAACACACTCAAAACTGGCATCAGAAGAGAGAGAGTGTTTATTTATTCATTGCAATGGCCAACAGCTGACGAAAATGTCTTTATCGTTATCATATAAAGCAAATCACATGAGATGTTTTTCTTGTGCTCTTTTGTCGCAGTTCAAAGAAGGAAACCATCCCTGGCTGACCATAAGAGGTTGATGTATAATACAATATGCTGGGAATCCTGCAACCAAGGAGGAACATCTTTATCTTTGAAGATTAGTGTGACCAAAAGACCAAAGAGAATAATCAGGGACTCATTTTTCTGCTACAAAACAAATATATTGCTTGAGGGTGATATGAATGTGCTGGAGGTAACTGCAAGCAGGGTGGCTATCTTAACAGTTATGTATACTAACTGGTGCCTTAAAATCTTAATCACGCGCGCTCGCACACACACACACACACACACACAACAAATAAATTTCTATATTATTGTCCTAATATAAACACACTTGTGTTCCTACAATTTTCTAAAGCCCGATAACACAGTGATTCATTTATCAGCAGATAATTTACTTGGAATTTTGTAAGAGCTACACTTAGGACAATACTTCCATAAATAGCAACTATACAAGGGGAAAGTTTTTGTCTTGTGGCTATTTATGGAAATGCAGTCACAAATCCCAGTTCCAAATATCACCAGGCTCAGGGCACTGCTAAAAGTAATCGTAGTTATCTGATTCATTTATATTCCTGGTAGAATCCCTTATCAACGTTCACTTTCTGGAATGCTTCTTTTGCACTTTATCATGTAGATTTGTATGTGTGAAGACAGGTTACACTGAGCGAGAACATAAAACTCCGCCAGAAACTCAGTCGTTAGTGAGCATCAATATTTGTCAGGTAACAGCTCAATCTCCGAGTTATGTTAGCAAATAGTGATTGGAAAATGCAAGTTATAGTAATTTATAAGATAATATTAATTCATATGTTACGTAAGGTAAAACTTTGATGAGATCCTACAAGAATAAAACAATAAGAAGTTGTTGTGGAAGATACATTTACCTTTCAGTACATGAATTTGTTTTATCAAAATGCAAATGCATTATGTTAATAAAACATGTAGAATTGCATGCTCTTTCTATGTTGTGAGGGTTTCCACTGAGTTTTCTTTTGAAGTCCAAAGGTATGCAGTTACACAAACTGGTGTGTCTATGTTGCCTAAAGTGTGTAAATGTGTGTGCATTGTGATGGTCTAGCACCCCATCCAGAGTGCTCCTCTGCCTTGTTCCCCATGCTGGCTGGGATAGACTCCATGAATCTGTGTATTGTGCTGGAGATGGGTATATATCCCCCCCCCCCCCCCACATCTAATACACAGGATAAAGTAGCTAAATCACCTTACTGTATGCCTTCCATATGGCACTCTTTTGTTTTTACTGAATTTATAGGATTTCAAATTACTTCCACACACATGTGACCTGCAAACGTTCACCTGCAACCAAACTATATGTTCCCAGACTTAAAAATAGTAAAGCACAGCATCGATATAAGTTATGTAAATTTTGAAAATTATTTTAAACCATAGGGGGTGCTAAAGCCATAGCAACGTGCCATGACTCCAACAATGTCCAAGTAGAGAATAAGAATACAGTTTGTCCTCCATAAAGATTCACTGTTGTCTTAAAGCAACCATATAGACCGTCTTTCACAGGTCAGTCCTGCATTATGACTGGGAAAAGATTATAATCTAAAAAGTTCTGTGTTTATCTACCTCTTCCATTCTTCTGACCACACACAGGGGTGCTGAAAAGGTAGGGGTGCTGGTGGGGGGGCAGGGGGTTAGGATCAGTGTGCGAAATACCCGTCAATATTCGAGGGGGTCCCCATCTCCCTATTGTTGTGTAATACCGATCTTGAGACCCCCTTAAAATTTTTGCTTTTAAGGCTTTCAGGGGGTCTCATGGGTTAATCGGGGGTGTCGGACCCCCCCCCGTATTTCGCACACTGGTTAGGATGACACCAAGGACCCCTGAGTGACAGAGGACTTTGGAACGTAATTGGATCGGCCTGGGTTGGGAGCATGATATCATGTGCTTTCATGGGGCCCAAAATTTGTAGCAGCAGTCTTGGCTATATACTCTCTTGACAATAGGTAATAATCAACAGAAATAGGTATCTGCCCATCTGGGAACTGAATCTGGCTCGAAAACCCAACAAATCATGTTCGTAATGGCGCGCATGTGATCAGACTCGCCTGTAGCTTAATGTAGGTTTTTTCGTTTCTCCAAGGCAGCCAAGCCTCCCATCAAAACATGCCAAAATATGTCTCATGCTCTCCATGTACCATTTTGCACGCCAGATTATGAAATAAACCAAACTGCAGGTTCATTGTACCGAATAAAGATATTCACAATTCAATTTAGCAATTTAACAGTTACTCAAACAAGCAGCATCAGAATATAAGTGGCAATTTCTTTCAGAATTTTTTTTTCCTGACGGGTTAATTCAGTGTATCAGGATTACAATGGAAAACAACAAACGCATCACAGCAAACAAAAAAATGAAACTATGCAGGCCATTATCTTCAATTAATATTTAACTTTCCTGTACAAAGTCATGCATGCACACCAGGGTATTAATTTGGACTACATTAACCATACAACATTAACATTTATTTAGCAGATTTTCACTTTAAAACAAAAAAACAACTTCAGCAGTATTAGTGTTGCTTGTGTCTCCCCATTTTCTGCAGAAAAAGAGAAAAAGGGCCTGTGGGTTATTGGTGTTCACTTGTGGATTAAGTACAGTCAGGGACCACCCAAATTGCAATGGTAAAGTTTACCCTTCTTGCAATGGGCATTTTTTTCATACATTTTATTTATTATTTTTAAAATTAATTAATTCAAAATTAATCCGGTGAATTCAATGAATCAATACCAATGAGGTGTTTAAAAAGAGTAATACATAATGTTGGACAGCCAAAGTCTGGCCTCTGCCCTGCCTTTCCTGTGTCTGTGTGCGGACTGGGCCTCCTGTTTTGCCAGGAGAACTCTCCAAAGGCCTAACGTCACAGTACCCCAACACATACAGCTTCCTGACATGCAAAGTCAACAGCTGTCTCAGTGGGTGAACAGAACTATGGTGAGCTTCACTCCCTTGGGATTGATTGTCTGCCACAAGTAATTCAGATACAAGTTCATGGGGGTCAACAGTGAAATGTGTTGTATCATATCTGTACAGAATGCCTAATAAGTGGTGAATTCTTCAGTCAGAAATTGTGGATTGGTTATTGTTACAGTATTACAAAGAGGCAAAAATGCAACCAAACATACGAATCATAAAACTGTATTGTATGGTTACATTTGACCGTATAGGTATATCGGTGTATTTATTTATGCATATAAAAAATGTTACATTTATAA
Source organism: Mormyrops attenuatus (assembly GCA_026777985.1). NCBI lineage: Eukaryota > Metazoa > Chordata > Actinopteri > Osteoglossiformes > Mormyridae > Mormyrops > Mormyrops attenuatus. The sequence continues at coordinate 18,412,526 of JAODKC010000095.1, read as the reverse complement.
TGTCAGAATTACACATTGTTCAGTAAATTTGAAAATAAATTATATCTGTTCATTTATGAGTACTTCTGAACAACATGTCAGCCTTTTGATCAAAACAAAAAAAAATGAAAAACATGTATGAGCTGTTTTCAACAGGAAACAAATCGATTTGAATTCACTAAATTACATCATATTGCAACTCATATGAACTGAAAACTGAAATCTCCGCATTTTAATAGAGAGCTATGCATGTTCTGGTGAATTTTATGGTCTTTGGTGGTTAGAAACATGCTTGACGTCTCTCAGAGGTAATATTATATATTAAATGTACTTATTACTCTACCCACTCATCTTTCAACCACTTATTCAGCACAGGGTTGTGGTGACTATAGGGTCCAAATGCTTATTGATCTGAATATATTTGTGGTTTGTACAATGGTTACGTGTCATTTATTTTGAGTTCTATTTTCAGGATGTAATCAGTGAGTGACGTGGGGTACGTCACACTGGTAAACGGTTTACATGGTTACCATGGCAGCGTTCTGTCAGTCCAAGCTTCCTACATTGCGCGGGTCATGTGCGGTGCTACGTCACGCAGGTAGATTGTTTACATGGTTATCATGGTAGCCTCCGTAAGTTTAAACTTCCAGCATTGGATAGCTGTTTCTGCTCAGGCAATTGTACTGATTGGTATCACGGAGGATAAAAGTCAGGAGAAGCCGGTATGATCTGGTGTTTTTCCTGCATTCGTTCAATAGTTGGGGATCCTGGTGTTCTATTGACCAATGCTACCTATGGAGAAGTGCTACTGAGCCTTTCTGCGCATGTGCAGTTTCACTGTCTTGGGATTAGGGTTAGGTTTTAGGGTTTGGGGTTAGGGTTAGGCTTAGGGTTAGGGTTAGGGCTAACGATTAGCGCTACGGTAGCCCAACTCGACAAAGTAGCTCAACTCCTCAGAATACCAGTTCTCCTGTGTTTGGCTGCAGTGCAAAGTATTTTAAGTTATTTTGCTTGCATGCTGTGGTGGCAGTGACGTGTTTCTGCTTTTTGTAATGGTAACCTATCTCTTTGAGACTGTCTGTTAGGTTGAAGGGGCTACATGTTTGTGGGTTTATATTGAAGCCCAGGTAAGATGCATTTACCACTAATTTGTATACAGTTTGCATATAATTATTTTAAATCTGTGTGTATCATGTCTATGGTACTAACGGTGTGCATATGTTTGCAGGAGTTGCAATTGCTGTTTTGCCTGTACATTTTTTATTTCATGTTTTCTTTCTTCTTAATGTTTGTGATAAGGTCATGTGGCTTGTTTTTTTATATCCTGTTTGTGGCTTTTTGAACAAGTGATTAGGCCATGACTACTGCTGGTGCATGTGTGTTTTTTTTTTTTTTACTAAATTCAGTTTCAGGGTACTGGCTGGTCTATTAAATTGCGTGTGAGTCCTGAGTGTATTTATTTATTTATCCTACATCCTCTCTCCATCTATAGAACCAGATAACGTGGTGCTGGTGTTTTGGGGGGGTTTAGTGGGGCCTTTTCTGCACTGCATGGAGTGAAAAAGCTGTGAATCAATAAGATCTCTTACCCTATGTGGTGGTTTGCTGTGTGACTGTGTGGTAGTGATATATCAACTTGATACTTGAGCACTTGGTGTGTTTACTGTGTTGAACTTCCTTATCCCTCTTCCTCCAGGTAACCACTCTCACTGGCTCACATATTGGATTAGGTTTCCATACAGAATTGGACTTGCAGTACTCTGGGTTTTGTACATGAACCCTCCTTTCCTTGCTTATGACTTGTGTTTTTTTGCCATGTTTTGATATTGTCTTGTGAACTTAGGTTCCTTTTAAGGGCCTTTTTGAGTTAATAAACATTGCCCAGTTACTGGGATATAAGTATCTGTGTCGTCTATGCGACGTAGCCGTGTCCGAGGGAATCCTGAGGGAAACTGTAGTCATACCTCTTAGGTGGACCTTAGGTGGCATAGTCTGGTCTCCGACCTACACTTAGTGACCTAGCACCACAAGGGTACTACGACGTAAACAGTCTTGTGTATTTTAGAGTTCAATCTGAGTTTAATTGATTTTCACTTAAGTTTTGTTATATTACAGGCATAAAATTATGGTACAATTTTCTAAGGCCACCCTCCGCACTTATTTTTATAAATTTTTTACTATTTATCAGGTATTAATAAATCTTTTGTGATTCAGTTGACAGGCTGAACCATTATTCATACATTTCTCATATGTTTAGTACTTTAGCAATTGCTAAATGAAATTCGTTTACCAATTACAGCATAAGGACATTTATGCAACCTGTTTGGATGGGTAGGTTATTTAAAAATGTTAGTTTCTTTTGTGAATCTTCAGTCTTCATTCTTTGTATTTTAACTTTATATTATTTGGTAAAATGCCAGAAAAGCAAGTATTCTTCCACAGTAAAGGATGATATAGGGTACCCATTAACCTCTATGGCAGCATGCTGAGAGCTGCAGTAGTCATTGCATGTTTTCATACCCTGCAAACAACATGGCGGGCTATTTCTGGCCCTGCTTCCAGTGGGATTTGACACATTTAGCAGCTAAGGGTAAAGCTCAGGGCAGTGGGTATGAGAGAGCTGATAAAGTGTCTAGAGGAAGTGAGCAGTATTTATCTATACTTTGCATAGCTATAATCGCTGGCTATTGTGGTCATTGAAATATGCTGTATTACAAATAGCAACAAATATTTTGGAGTCTGTAGGCATTATCTTACCAGAGTTTCTTAAAACATGCACCAGTCTCTGGAATATTGTGTTTTAAAGAGCTGTAGGCCGTGACTGGACAATTTTCATACTTTTATGCTTTGGTGAATGGCCAAGACCAACAGGCTAGAACGGCTCACTCTGAAACAGGATATTGGGTTAGTAATGGATGTCTAGGGACCCTCACTATGACATAAATAACAGAGCAATTCTTTTACATAGCGAAATATCTAATAGAGGTTATTCCAAATGACACACATGTAAATCCTTTATTAATTAATCATACTATAATTCATTTATTTATATTTTTGTATGTGTTAGTGTGGATGAATTTTGTAGAACATCTGAAAGGTGACCTAAACAGTTTTGCTATAATTTTACAGTACTAAGTACTAAACGCTAAGTATGATCATATTTATTTATATATATGTATGTATGTATGTGTGTATATATATATATATATGTATGTATATATATGTATATATGTACGTATATATTGATATGTATAATATATATTAATTAAATTGATATTGGGTAAATCAAGATTTCACATCAATATCCTTAAAACTTGGAGTGCACCACTAAACAAAATCTGAATGAAATGAAAAACTGAATAGTTTATATATATATTAATGAATTTAAAATTACAAAACGAACCTGTTTTTTCAAAGGTAAAAATGTTTATGTGCATGCTAAGATGTTTACATTTGGATTTCGTTTGCAAAAACCTACTCTCACATCAAACATCAAATTAATTATGCTGAAAACGTGTAAATAACGTAATTTTAGCATATCCTGCAATCTAAAACAAAATTCCATTGAGATGGTCTTGATGGTGTATTTTATCTTAAATAAAAATCAGATTTTTTTGCAAGACCTATAATTAGTATAATATTTTATGCTGACACACAGTTATTTTCGTGTATCTGAGCCATGCTGCCAAATTCTGCCATGACAGAAGCCCAAAGCTGCGAGGTTCCTTATGACACCTTACCTGAGACAAATCGGCTAAAACGTAACCTCAGCCATGCAAACGTCACACGGCTTAAAATAGTTTTTTCTTTTTAAATCTATAACTCTAATTACTCTATAATCAACCACGATTAAAGTTCAGTTAGACTCAGGAATTTGTTCATGAGGTCAGTAGGAAGAATGTTCTTGGAAGTAGACCAGCTACAGGCTTTATAAATCAATTCTGGATCTATAACAAAGAAATCAATCTAGATGATATAAGCCAGCAATGTAGTTTAAAATATTTTGTGATTGAAATAATATAAGGCTGAACTGGGGAAGGAGCAGAGACTTACATACACAACCATTAAGACGGCATCGCCAATGCATTTCTTTTCATCAGTAACAGTGTCTTTTCTCTCCCCCCCTCTCTCTCTCTATCCCCCTCTCCCCCTCCCTCTCTCTCTCTTTATCATGTCGAGTAACCCTTTTAGTCAAAAGCTGTTGTCATTGTTGAATGGCAAAATTTTGAATTCTTCAAAAGAACTCTCCATTGATTTTAGGACTATGCACCTAAAATTGTTCCAAAGATTTACCTGGACAAAATGGTCAAGTGCTGATTCACTGTAGCTGCTGTATTTTTATGTGGATTAATAATAAAACATAATTTTCTCATTTACCCTATGTCTAGTTCTTGCATAAATGATTATCTACTTGAGTAAATATGTCAAGCATGCAAAAATAACAAACCCCTTCATAAAAATAAGCAAGTAGTGGGTCTTGATTCATTGATGTTTATATGTTTTATGTATCATTGCAAGAACAAGTATAACTGCAATCCACTAGAATACGAAAGGTAAATGTGTAGTGTTCATTTCATGTTTTATATTAGTGTGTGTATGTGTGTGTGTGTGTGTATGTGTTATGTTTAATATACATTGTGGGGACCAAATGTCCCCCACAATGTGATAAAAAAAGCTGTTGTTTTGATGTTGTGGTGATCATTTTTCAGGTCCTCTCAACGATCTGTGAAAAAAACTGAAAATTAAAAATGGCAAATGTCTCGTATTTTGTTTGGTTACTGATGGCTAAGGTTAGGGCTGGGTAGGGGTTAAAGTCGTCATGTTGGGATTAGAGTTTCCATCACAGAAATGAATGGAGAGTCCCCACAAAGATATAATTAGAAACCTATGTGTGTGTGTGTGTGTGTATACACACATATATATATTTTAGGGGTTAAACCCCTAAAATTTTTTCTCTTTTTTTTACAATACCTATCTGCAGTGACTGAGAAGGGCAAAAACTGTGAGTGTCCTTTGCCCCAAAGATTTCTGTAATCTGGATAAAGTAAATTTTGGATTTGTATATGCCTGCACAAGTATACTGTTTATTTAAAATACGCTGGCCCTGAATTATGGCTCTTAATGATTACTTAAATGCCATTTCTTTGCACTATTATAACAATGATGCCTCCAAAGAGGCACACTTTTGTTTATTTAAATTTTCCATTTTATATTGCTGTGTGTCATTTGCGTGTTTACAGTTTATGCAAAGTGATTGATTTTTTCCTTCACCCTCTCCTTCTGCAACTTAGTTGGGTAGTGTCATGCTTACTGTCACTGCCACTGTAAAAACAGTAACTAAAAAACACTGTGACACTGCTTTTACAAAAGTCTCCTATCTGTGGCTGAAATGGAAAATCCAGTGCTTATAATGTGTCACAACTGAATTTTCCCTTCACGCCTCAATTTTAAGCATTGTTTTGGGACCAAAAATGTTTTCTACATGACTTTGTTTTCTTTAATCCTTAATTGCATTAATTAATTCTAAGATGTGTTGCTAGGATTGTTGGAAATTCTACTGGATACATATAGCTACACATTCCATACCTATCATAATATAATGCTTTCCAGTGGTATGGTCATTTTTAAATGAAGCACAGTAGATAATGTTGCTGCTCAGTGTGAAACTGTGGCAGTCTGGTTTGCTAAGCAAGCTTTATTCTGTCCTCACTTATACAACCCCTAGCTGATGTTAGACGTCCAATTGGATTTAAAACAACACCATACTGTTTACATTGGCTTGGGAGTCATGTACTTCATATTGCTTCATCATATTAAAGTCACTGGTGCATACTGTTTGGACACCCCAGAGAAAGTTAAAAGAAAAATAGTTGTCTTATTCCCCTGTTGATCATATGTTTTTAAATAAATAATATGTACCTACAGTTTACTTTTAGTTCAACTGTTAAAATTCTGTGCCACATCTAGTACAAAAAATAGGACAAAAAATAGTATATCAATGGCAGTGGAAGTGTCTTTAAAAGATACTGAAAGATCAAATATCAGCTTTTCCTCCATATTTTTACTTATTAAAAATGTTGCATTGTAACGCATTAGCAATGCATCTATAATGCATTATAATGACTGCTTTTAGTAAAGTGTTACCAAAATGTTTGATGAAAATCTGAATATTTTGCATAATTTCCTATTGTCTGACCACATGCATGTAAGAATTTCCACATAATAAGTATACACAAACCATAAACATTCAATCTGAAAATGATTCTTTACTGAAAAAGGTTTACTTTTTCTAAATGACAAGAGTGAATCATGATCTGTTTTAAAGCAGTGTTGGGGCATTGAGTATTGCAGTGATCCTGCATTAGCAGCAATTAAATACTGATTTTTTTGCCTCACTGAAATATGATACTGGACCTGACAGCATGATGAAAGTGATGATTACCTAATTTTTAATCCACTGATTTCCAGTAAAGGTTTAATAATAATTATTTTTAACAGGTCTCTCTGATACATTCCTCGGATGTAACAGCCAGGACTTGAAGACGTAGCTGAATTGTTCCCAAACTGTTGTTTGCATACTTATAACTTTCTTGTCGAGATGGACTATAAAACAGAGAGCTTTATTATGACATCTGTATGTGGTTAACAGGTTTCTGGGCTCCAGTAGAATGCCTGGCTTTAGCATCCCACAGAGAAGTCTACCTGCTGGCTTCCTTATGCATTGAGCCTGCTAGGTTTTTTCTGGCAGCTCCAGCAGCATATCTTGCAATAACTCTAACCTAACCTGATCCTTTGTTGTGGATCCTGCAAAGAGTGCAGTTTTTTTTACTAAACTGTCCTCTCCACCTGGACTAGAATGGTCTGCGGTAACCTTCTTGCCACAAGATTTTTTTTGGTTTCCATGTTACAACGCAGAAGCATGCTTAGACACTGAAATGGGTACTTTTGCATTCATTTAGATCTGGCATTTCCCACCTTTGTCACTGAGCCACTCCTCAAAAAAGGCTGAAAAAGTTGCCTTTTCTTTCCGATATTGAGCTGCGGTCTACTGTTTATTGTATGACTTCTCAGTGTAGCCTGATCATCCTATGGATGCAGTCTGTGGAAATTTTGCTTATGACATATAGTCTTTGATGTGTACTTACTGGATTGCTTGTCATAACTATATTAATTCAGACATGTATTTAGATGTACTCGTAATGGAGTCTCCTATTCTACCTCACAGATGAGAAACACATCAGTTTTGCCTCTTATGAAAGGATTCATTAAGTGTTGAACATTGTACTTAGCTCCTGCAACATGTGAAACCCTTAAAAAGGACAGAAGATGACTCCTCTAATTGGTTGATATACTAAATATTATGAGTTGTACAAGATGTCTTCTGGTGCCTGATGCTATAAGTGGCCATTGAAGTTCCCACCAAATCTAATTACCTGTTTTGGATTTCTAGAGGTCACTCACATCCCCTGACTTAACATTGCATATAAATATAACACAGGGAGATAAAGTCAGGAAATTATTTCTCAGTCTGCAAACACAGAGATGTGAATGTAAATAGTGTATGCTACCTTGTCAGCTAGGAGTGAAAAGCACTTTCCCTACTCATTGCACTTTATATCAGAATTTTTTAATATATTATTTGCACCACTGTAGATGATACAATGACACAACCTAGTTATATAAAGGTTATCTTGATAAACTCTATTCTTTTCATCTTAAATGGTAAGGTTTTGCACTCGATACTTTGACAGAGGAAGAAGGAGACGTCTGCAGTCTTGTGTCCTGTGTGACAAGTGGTGAGAAAATGCACAGATTTAAGGAAGATGGAGAGAGAGCTGGGATCCTATGCTTGTGATCAGAAGCTCACTGGTTCAAATCCCTGCCTCAGCCCCCAATTGCTCTGAGGGCTGCTTAACCTTGTTTTCTCTCGAAAATGCACATTGCTTTGCTTTGGATAAAAGTAGCTGCTAAATAAAATGCAAAATAAAGTACAAGCATCAGATGTGAAGTAGGTACAGGTACCATGCCACTTGATGCAAAGCGAGCTTTTCCATTGTCACATATCAGCATGTACACAATAACCCGATATTTTGACTCCAAATAGCTTCAGTTCACTATTATGATCAGTACGAGTGCATTGATGAGAATGATTGTAGCTGGCACTAACCTGGGATGGGGGTTAATCTCAAAGCCTGGGTGTGGTTAAGCAATTCAGTGCTTCCCCATGCTCTCCTAAAGGTACATAATGGGCCAAAAGCATGATGTCATGAGGGAAGTACCTGGTTAGAGTGTTGTAATTTAGCTATGTATTCATTAATGTTGTTAGTTTCATTACGTCGGTATTTCAGCATAGTACCACTGTTTTAGTTTAACATTGCTTTGTCTAGTTAAATTTGGTATTTCCTTGTGTTACTTTGTCTCCTTTGTTTGCTGAGCAAGCGTGGGTCTTCCAGCAGCCAAAACTGTGGGGCAGACGCCGGGATGGGCCTGCTCTGCTGCGCTGTGGCGGAGCCGAACCCCCCACAGGAAGGGGGTATGTTCTGGTTATGCTTCTTTTTACATTCCACTTTTTTGTTGCATGCTTAGCTATGTATCTTTTCATTTTCTTATTTATGTTGGGAAAATTGCCTTTTGTTTCTTTAATTGTTGGTCGCTCTGCCATGATCTGACCTAAAAGAGGGTGGGATTATAGGAGGGGGTCTCAGTTGCTCTCAGTTTTTTTTTTGCCTGGCTAATGGGCAGGAGCCTGTTTTCTGTAGCTAAGTGTGGCTGTTTTTTTTCTCCCTATTTTTTCCCTTTTGTGGAATTTCTGATTCTTCTATTTTTTTGTTACACGTTCTTATGTTAATTTAGTTGTTAGTTTAGTTTTCTTATTTATTTGTTTGTGTGTGTTTGTTTGGTTCGCTATTATTTAATTTATTGGTCAGTTAGTGAAAAGGTTCCTGCATCTGGACTGCCATCTTCTGAATACATCTGCGTGAGAAGTAGTTACCTTTACGTCTTTTTACACCACCCGCACAGCATGCCGCTTAGCTGTCTTGGAGGGTCTGCCTGGACCTTACACTGGGTGAAAAAGTCTTTGCACTTTGACAATAGTGCATGTAAATATATTCCCCAGTTAATTAATGTGGATGGTAAAAAGAAACAACAGCTCTGGTTTTTGTATTAAAAACTAACCGTGCGCATAAAATACCAGTTAAAATGTTGCATAACGTTATTCAGTGCATCTACTCATGAGACCGACTATATATGTAATCCCAAGCATACTGGGGAACAGTATCTGATTAGTAGTTTTCCAGCATGTTCTTGATTAATGGGTCTGTCCATATGTGGCAACAGCCCAAGAAACTCTACTCACGACTTACCAAACAAAAAAGGATCCTGCTATTCCAGTAATGCCATAAAGGTGCTTTTTTTCTGGAACCACCTGACTCCAATCTTTTTGTTTGAAGGCCAAATTAAAGCAGCATGTTATCATTGCATATCATAGTATGTAATCCATAACAATTAATGGAGCATTCTCTGTTTTCTCTGAACAGTATAGTCCAGGATTACAGTTGAACACTTGTCAGACATTTATGAACTTCTTACCGATTGGTATTACTCATGTTGCTTGTCCTTCTAGTTCTTAGATTTTTTTTTTATCCTGCAGCAAATGTTCAAGACACTTGTGGGAGGTGATTATGACAGCAGTCTTCAGCCAAGATTTTAGATTCTCTTAAGCAAAAAAAGTTGCTGAAGAACAGATTTGGTGACTTTCTTCTAGCTAGCCAATGATATTCAAACAGCCCATAGAGTGACAATTTGTCACTGTTTCTCCCCCCCTACCTGTATTATATTTGAAATAGATTTGTGGAGCATTTTGCCGTTACTGAATTTGGATTATTGAAAGCATATCACAATGGAAACATTTCTGCCCTATTCTAAATTTACTATTAACTGGAGTAACAACCATGGAGCAGCCTTTTAGGATATCAGAATGACTCGTTGTATTTAGATATTTTTTGGCATGGGGGTTTACTTCAGCATTTTTGTTGTGTGATGTAAATGAATATTCAAAATAAGATTATTAGTCAAAAGGGTAACACTAAAACCATGTAGACTTTTTGGCAGGGTTGCAGAGTCCTGTGCCTGAAACCCGTCAGCATAGTAACAAAATGATTGGTTGTTTATAGAAGTTGAAATGTTCAGAAGGAACGTATCTTCTGGGCTGATCCCAGGAGCCAGAGCTAATTAGAAACAAATGTTTGAAATTCAGTTCAATAATTCCAGAAATCTTTCTTTTATGTAGCTTGGCAAATGGCTAGCTTTTGTCAGCTATGTACAGTGGCTCATCCTTTCATTTTTAGGATATCTAGGCTGTATTTGTATTTTTCTCATGAGTGCTCAGCAAAGAGAAAGCTTACCTCTATTGTGAACCAGTTCATGAAAAGATGTCCCGGTTTTCTGGGGTAAACATGAGAGAAATCTGTTTTTAAATGTGCACTTATTTCTGTATTTGGTTCTTGCACTCTATTTTTTTTGTAAACATTACATCATAGGGGGCCAAGGCAGGCAAGAAGCACAGAGTCTTCCAATAATTTCCCTCTTATGTGATCGGATTCAAAAATCATTCATGCTTAACATTTGTAGTTCTGTATAATAGTGTTTTATTACTGGTTATTACTGCTATAAAATTGCACTCATTTTGCATTTATTTATACGTACCTATTCAGGTACACTTTCTTCAATCGATTTGTCCAAAGCAAGGGATCTTGAATGATTAAAGGGTACATACCTTTGTGAGGTAAGCCTTTTGGGTCAAATTGAATCTTCCCCAAGCACAATCATGCCATTCAATCAATTCTGCATAGGTAGTGTACTGTACTACTAACTAGAAAAAGGATAATAATACACCAAAAGAGATGTGAGAAATTAGATTTGAGTGGGATCATTTGCTTTCAATCATCTGCTGATGTCCACTGGTTACTCTTTTGGTTCTCATTTGGATTTGTGAGGCCATGAATTCTGAGACATCGATTCTTTGACCACATTAGGGGAAAGTGATTAATTGTCATTGTTGACACACCACAGCACACAGCGCATAACAGTGACATGTGTCCACTGCATTCAACCCATATGTCACATCGTGACATAGCAGGGGGCGGCTAATTCAGCGCCCGGGGAGCAGTGCTTGGGGGCGGTACCTTGCTCAGGGTACCTCAGTGGTACTTTGCTGGCCAGGGATTTGGACCAGCAATCTTTTGATTACAATTGTGCGTCCCCAACCATTAAGCCACCACTGCTACCCAACTTTCCAATTACCAATAATCGCACCTCGGATAAACCTCATAGGCTATGATACAATTAGTCCTTAGACATCTCTGCTTTCATTTTGCTTTTGATGCAGTATTTTTGAATGAGCACTCAGAACTTTCACGTTTAAGAACTTGACATTTAATGAATGTTATTTCTATTAGATGGCATATATCTTCAACTCTGCAGTTAGATGGCAGGTTCTGGCAAGTATTACCACTGTACTGCAAACAACTGCTCTATAAAATTTTTCTGTATCGTTTAGTCTTCAAATAGCATACTGTGTTAAGGCTTGCTTTAGAAATGTGTATGTTATTTGAATGTTTGTTGGCAGGGACTATTAGTATGTTACTGTGTTTCAAATGAGAGCTCATATACTGTAAGTGACTCGTGAAGAAAAGAAAAATATTGAAAGGATTATTATTGTATCATCGACAATACTTTCTTTTAAGGTGGAATCAATATTCAAAATATTATTTGGAAACCATTGAAAAGAAAAGTCAAAGAATATATGTGTTTAATGGCTGAACACTGTAAAGACAGTCAGATCTCTTTTCCTAAAAGGATATTACCAAGGTAATGAATATTGTGAGAAAACAATTATGAAACTTCCAACAACAAACATCAATTTTATACAATGTAACTTAAAGTTTTGCTGAATATTCACAGTTAGCTCATAGAGTATGTCTTTAATTTAATGACTTGAACTAAGGTGGTTCCAGTATTGAGGTAATGCAGATATGCATGATGTTTTGATCTTTCAGCAGACTTTTATCAGGAGTTAAACCACTGACAGAACCTCTGAATTCATTTAAATTGTCTGCAGAGCCACCCTACCCCTGTAGCACATTTATTCCGTCCCAAAATATTAAGTTACTGTCAGACATTGTTATAGGATAATATTCTGCTGGCAAATTTAATAATTGGCTCTAAGCCATGCATTCCAAAGTCTGCGTCAGAATCAAAAATAAACAGTTTAAAATAGTTTGGGATTTTTTTACTCACTAAAGTAGAGATGCAAAAAAAGCAGGATGGATACTGGAAAACATTTTGTATCCACAAAATAAGAAAAGGGCGTGAAGCAACTACTTGCCCTGAGTTATCTGGTCACCTTTTTCTCATCTTCATTTTTTTACCTTTTGATTTGCACGGTTTGATTTGCAAACACTCTGAACTTTTTTGTTCATCTCAAAATGTGGTTTAGTTAAGCTGATAATTAACACTGATACATAGAGCTGAGGGAGTTTTTGATTATGTAATGTGATATTCTTGGCCAACTAAGATGTTGTTCTTGTGATTACATTAAAAAACCAAACAGTAAAAATAAGAAGTAGGATTATCAGCCGATCATGCACTTATTTTGGAAATATAAGAAAATTAGAGAGAAAAGCCCAAAATTTTTTGCCCTTTCACTTAACACGAGAATATATCTGCCAAGTCATCGAACATTAATCACATCCAGGTAACTTAATACCTTATAAGAGCAGTATTTGAAAGAAAGCTGAAATATACTTTAAATAAGACAATGGAACCTATGGATAACACGTTTGGCAATCATCCCCATATGTTTATTCTGCATACAATGTTTAGATTTGGAAATAATAGATTAATGACAAATGATACATTACATAAAGATGATTTGAAGTTTTACTTATTGTATAAAGATACCCATAAATATTGTTATAGTATAGGTAAAGCAGTAGTGAGACAGGCCATAGTAGTACGTTTATAATCAATTAAGCAAATATTAGCTAGGAATATAAATATTACTTCATTATAGATCGTAACTGATGCCTAGAAAGAGAGGATTTAAATATTTTGAAAATGATGTGTAGTCTACTATATGACTGTAAACTAGTCTAGCATTTTCATGGAAAGAATTCAAATCATAACACGTTCTCTTGTAGAAAATGCAGACGACATTTCCAACACAAACACCAAACAGAAATAGGTTTTCTATTTTTGCCCACTTCTCTTGTTTTTCTACATAGAACATGACGTGCAGAATGTTCAGTTACGACATGATAAAGTTACTCATTCCATTGTTTTGTTTTTCCAGTTCTGTTTCCAGGGCAGGTTATTCCATGCTCATAACAAATTATAAATATGACTGTCACAATATTTATTTGCATTGCAACTATAGACAACAACCAAACAGCAGGTAAAATGACACAAATTTAGGCATACAGTAAATAGAAACATTGGAGGCATCATTAAATGTGGAACCCAATTTTGTTACTGGTGTATGTTTTTATACAATTATTAGAATTCTGCACTGCCAGTCTAACTTTTGTGACATTTATCAATAATTGTATAAGTGAGAAGCTAACAATGCATTTTAATGACAAACAGATGTGCACAACTGTTAAAACAGAGAAAACACATTTAGTGAGAATTCCAGATCTATGATGCAGTCAAAGCATTCTGCTTCTATATGCACTTCAATCTCATCTTACTTTTAAACTGATACTGCTGTTCATCTGGCATTCTTTAACAGTGGCTGGAATTACCACAAGGTCTTATTTGTATAACATCTTATTTTCATGTGTAAGCTTCCTAACAAAAAAGAAGCATTCCCGACAAAAAAAATAAATCCAGAACGATGCCCTCTGATGAAATAAGAAACGGAAATATATAACAAGAACATGTACAGAATACATGCAGATGGTAGAAGTGTCACGCCTCGTAACAAAAAAGAAGGTGTGTAACTTAGTACAGGTGGAACAGAACAGTGATGAGTGAAAGAGAGCAGAGTTAGTGTCGTCCGAGTTAGTGCCATGGAGACTGGAAGCAGTGAACAAATGCCTGATGATAGACATCCTGGAAAAGCCAGTGGCTGAAAGCGCACCTCATTAGCTCATTATAGAGTTATGCTTTTGCAATCTCATAATCATAAGATGAATCAAAGCTGGGTCTTGGTTGGGTCCTACCTCCTTTGAGGTCATTGATTTAAAGGGGGTGGGGGGGGGGGGGTTGCACTGTCAGTGCTTCCATCTGCTCTGTTTCGTCTGAGAACCACCTGATCTTACAACTATTGGGTAATCATTCCGGAAAATTCGCGATGAGTAATGCCTGTAAATCTTCTGGTAAAATGAATCACGTTAAACATGCCCAAGACCTCATTCACTGTTTAAGGGAAGCCCCATTGCCCACAGAATGATATGACAATTAAGTACACATTATACAGTCAGTCTTAATCATATTTCATAGAAATATTTGCCTGTGTGTCCTTAAATTATTAGAATCTAAGCATTTAATATCTAAATATGAGCAGATGAGCGGTACTAGACGAGCAGTTATAAAAGGTGGATAGATGTTTTCTTAAATATGTTTTTCTTAAAATGTTTGTCACATAAAAATAATAATAATAATAATAACAGCAGCAGCAGCAACAACAACAACAACAATAATAATAATAATAATAAAATTCCTTACTGTAATACATCTGTTTATAAACGTGTAGTGAAATTCAATACAAACCTGACTCGGATTAAGAGCGTGAAACAGATGTATCATTTCAAAACCACAGGTACTGCCATGATCATGTAACCAGGCAAATACAGGTAGGCTTCAGTACTTCTCGTATTCCCTGCTCTTGACCGGAGGGGGGTGGGGTGGGGGGGAGAGAATCGTCTATTTCCGTGAGCCGAGAGCAACGCGGCACTTAAAACTCGGCAGTTGCTACTGCACCGTAACTTCATAGACTTGGTGAAAAGCACAGTATATGAGGAGGTCCGTGACATCCATATCCAAGTGCGCCTCGACCCGCAGCATCCGTAAATTTCATCTGCGACAAATAGCACCTTGCGCCACAGCTACTCATAAAGGTATTTTGTTATATTCTGTTCGTGGCTTTCGTTTATTGACAGTTGCCCATAGTAGAAGTTCAGTAGCGCGATCAAGTGCTGAAACGTGCCGGCACCGGCTGAGCGCATTGCATGCTGAACCGTAACAGGTGGGGCCAATATCTAGGTTTCTGTCGTTTCATTTATCTATTACCTGTGTTCACCATTCTCTTCTGAGAATCTGCGTTAATGTACAACCCTGCTGAAAAGAGTGTAGACTAAAAAATCGTATTCATACGTGCCTTTTATGTGTGTTTAATATTCAGCATTACGATTATTCTAATGGGCTTTAATTGCTTTGCAAATGCTGATATTGTATTTTAGTTGCATTTATAGTGATGTAGCAATTCAGTAAATTCCAAAAATAATAACTAAGCTGAAAAAGAACAATCATTATAGTGTAAATGGGTGGGTTTCCATAGGGTTTCATGGTGAAGACTAATGTTGCAGACAGTTTGCTCCCGAACATGGAACCGGCATCTGACAGTACACTTTATCTGAGGGCAATGCACCAGACAGTGTGTAACCTGAAGCAGGTTTGTTTCGATCACACTTTTGGGTCACTGCAGCATCTCTGGACCATAACCCTCAATCCTGTCATTCCATCTGACACTAGACACCACTCAGTATTGTGGAATGAGTGATTTGAACATGAAAAGAAAAAATAAATGATTTTCCTGCTGCCGCTGCATATGTACTTCACCTATAATTATCTGTACACGATGAATATTAATCCTTTAGCAGTCAAGGACCTGACAACATTTGCATAATAAAATTTTGTCAAATACTTCCAAATACTGCCGAAATGGTTTTATATATGACAATACTAGACTATTAAGCATAATACATTATGATATATGACATATTCTGTACATTAATAAAATACATGAGAAATGGAGTCATGCACTGTGGAGAGGATGAATATAGATTCATCTGAAACATTGCACCGTTTTCATGGTTGAAAACCGGTAAAGTACTGATTAATAATGAAATTCTTAAACAATTTTACAGTGGAAATGATGGTGTTTTAACTGATTGCCAAGGATCAAGTGGTAATTGACATATTGACAGAAGAGATTCTAATACCATTTAACAAAAGGCAGAGGTTAGAATTTCAGGTACACTTTAATGGTACATCAGACTGTAGCCTGCACTGCCAGCCAATGTTTTACTGTTTAAATATAGAAACACATTTTCAATTTCCCTTGTTTTCTATGTCATGAACTAGGAATGTGAAGTAAATGCATAATTGAGGCTTAGCATATTATATAAGATTTATGCAGTTCAAGCTCTGAGTATATATGTGGTGATCAGGAAATAAAAATGATTTTCCAAATAATTTAACGTCTAATGAAGTGAGCATTAATTTATTCTAGATAAGACATTACATCAGTACATTTGGGATCCATGAATATATAATCCACGTCTTTAGGCTTTTAAACAGCATGAGGAACTTCTATTGCTGTTTTAAAATGACAGAAAAACTGAACAAGGCCATATGATAACTGTACAGTGAAGTGAGGAAATGTGTTGCTTGAGATAAAGCTACCCTGACCTAAATATAAACATGAACAAACTGACTGTTACATTCAACAGTGCGAAATACTAGGCATACGTATTTTGGTAGTTATCAATAAAGTTTCTGTAGCAACTGTCTCTGCAGAATGCTGTGATCTGCAAGATGCAAGGTCTTTGTTTATAAATGGTCTATTTTCTAGAGACACCAGTGGTCTCTGGTCCTCAAGGGGCTTGTCTTTTGATTCTCTGCCCACAAATTCCTGTGAGTTGAGGTAAAAATACTGTTTAGTGCTCAGTGTTTCCCTTAAAACCGTTACATGTTTAAAAATGGCTTGATTTGGTCTTAAAGCTTGTACCTCTGGGAGGAAAAATGTTTTAGGATCATGCTGGAGGAATTATTTTTTTGGGGGGGGGGTTACTTTACTAGTGTATAGTGTGTCTACATTTCAGCATCTGCTTGCGTATCTATACTGCGGCAGATCCGGACCACTTGCAAACTCAGAAACTGTCCATACCATCTAACACCCATTCAAAGTGCAGTGGCTATGGGTTATTTAATATGGTGAAAATAGATATCCTTATTTTTCAGGTAAAATATGTACAGTTGCAGTAAGACTCCCTCTTCCTGTGAATATCTTATTAATTGGAGGGCAGTGTGTGTCTCAGTGGGTTAAGACGCTGTGCCTTTGATCAGAGAGTCACTGGTTCAGATCCCTGCTTTGGCAGTATGACGTCACTGTAGGACCCTTGAGCACGGCCCTTGATCCCCAGTTGCTCCAGGGACTGGTTAACCCTGCTTTCTCTCGATAATATACATTACTTTGGATAAAACAGTCTGATAAAATATATTGCATGCAAATTAATTACAAACCAATAATTGTAATATGCTTCAGAAAACTGGATTTGTAGTTTCTGTTATAACAAATAGGTAACAAAACAAAGAACAAAAGCCAGAATAAACCTTTTCTGTTTGAAGATGCTGTCTTAATTGTTCCGTGACACTTAGCAGCTAATTGTTGTACATGTACCTGTCAGAACAGCGAGGTTCATTCTGGACTTGAGAGACACATTGAAGCGTTGAAGCCAAGTGTACTCTTATCACCTACAGATATCCCAGTAAACTTGGCTTCTGTCATGGGACACGTTGAATCAACTCGTAATGCTGACACGTTCCTTAACTGGCCAATGGATTCCTTAGAACACAAGCATTTTACAATGATATTTGTGTGGGAAGACTTTCTATATTTTGCCCCATTATTATTGGTTTATAGATTGGTTTATACATGAACAATATTATTGTTTGTCTCTGTCTTATACATTCTCATACATTCTCAGTTCTGCTTGTCTAAGCTCTAGGTATTTCTATTAGTTTTCATGATTTAGAAAATCTTTTCAAATATCAGTTATAAAAAAATTCCATTCTGGATGATTACAATACACACTATGATGAAGAAATCATAGTGTACTGATTTTAGAATCAGCCGCTGTTAATATTTAATTTAGCAAACAAGTGTTTCACATTTGGTTTGCACTTGTATTCATTTGCATGTGCTCCTTTTTGTCTTCCTGGTAGTGTGCTACCAAAGGAACTCTTGCAGGTTCAACTTCTCAGCGCCGGATTAAACAATTTCATAGGCACATTATATAGGCGTAAAACCTCAGTTCAATAATAACAGTATATACTGTATACTGTGTGTGTATATATGTATATACATACACACAGGTTTGTAATTTTATCTTTGTGCGGACTCTCCATTCATTTCTATGGGGAAAACACTAATCCTAACATGATGACCTTAACCCCTACCCAGCACTAACCTTAACCATAAGTTACCAAACAAAATATGAGACTCTTGACATTTTTACTTTTTTGATTGTATTCACAGATCTTTGGGGGGACCTGAAAAATGGTCCCTACAACGTCAAAAAAAACAGCTTTTTTTTACACACACATACATTTCATTTGGATCCAGTGATGGAAATCAAAGCTTAACCAGCATGTTCTTTGTTTTCCTGTATTCTGATACACCTAGATAACTAAAAACACAGATACTTCACACTAATGGTAAAATAAGGCATTATAATAATACTTTGATTGGCTTGCTGCACACTTACGATTTACGGCATTGCAAAAAAAACATGTATGATTACGTTAAGTATGTGATATGGCAAGTTTGATTTATTGCACATAAAAAACAGGAGTTCCTGAGAGTCTGCTGTGGAGCTACTTAGCTCTCATTCCTGGGTTGATGTGTGCTTTTGTGCTGGCCCTTACACCCTGTAGTGCAGTGAATCCTTTATCTCTAAACATGAAAACTGCATTTATATTTATTTTTTGTCCAAAATCGACATACAAGCATGGAAAAACCCCTCACATGTTTTATCAAAGGCGACATTTTTTTGTGTTTACAAACATTCAGATGCAACGTTTGTGATTTTCGACAGGGGCAACACAGTGGCGCTGCTGCCTCACAGCAAGAAGGTCCTGGGTTCGGTCCCGGGTCTTTTCTGTGTTGAGTTCGCCCCGTGTTCATGTGGGTTTTCACCAGGGGCTCCGGTTTCCTCCCACAGTCCAAAAGCGTGCAGGTTAGGTTGATTGGTGAGTCTAAATTGGCCCTGTAGGTGTGTGTGTGCCCTGTGGTGTTTTGGCGACTGCCCAGGGTTGGTTCCTACCTGCACCCATGACCCCAGTTGGGATTAAGTGGTTTCAGAAAATGGATGGATGATTTTTAACAATTTTTCAGCACCTCTGAAAATAGGTTTTTGAAAAGTGTATATTTAAAGTTGATTTAAACAAAAAAATAAAAGAATAACTTTCTAAATGGTTACAGATTATTGGTTTGTGTAGGATAAAAGCATTTGTAGCACTTTGGGATAATTGTTTTTTATATATGTCAAATATTTAAAAATGTCAAGGCATGTCAGACTACCTCAGCAGTAGCTGAGAGGCTTCAAACTCCAGAGGGTTAAAAAAAACTTGTATTGTTGCTATTGAGAAAATGGAAAGTAAAAGTAATAAAAAATAATTAAAGGCCCACAAATCATTTTGACATCCCATACTCACTGATTTTCTTGTTTATGATGTCCAGATAGGAGGATCAACAACCTTTCTCCGTGGTTGGATGTGATTTTTATCAATGGGCGAGTCTATGTAAAGCCATTTGATGAACAGTACAAGTACATCTAATTCCAGAAAAGGGAATTTGGCCAACTAGTATCTAAGAAGGACATTGCTGGAATGAACGCCTACATGCAGCCCAGCCCTCAGGAATGAGGGTTCTGTAAGACCTAGTGTTCTGATTGCCTATTGATAACAATCACTGTTTTTACATGAGCATTATTTCAGAGCAGAGGTTCAACATTTGGAATACTTTGGTTACATTTTAAGAACCAAAAAAAAAATATTTAATGCTGCTTTTCTAGAAGCAGGTCAGTGTCATTCTTAAATATGACATGAAAAGAATTGTACTCCTAAGATAACAAAATGTATGAGGTTGGTTGATGCACTGCATTGCAAAAAAGTGCTGTAATACTTATATTTACATGAATCCAGTGCAAAATCCAGAAACAAAATACTTTTATAAATATGGATGGATGGTAAATATTCGGTTTGTCAGATCTATGCATTGGCAAGCATTTCACTGGACATTAGATCAGATTATGGACATTACACTAATACCTGCAACAATAGTTTATAACTGCAGCCAGTGTCTTTTTGTTTCCGGAAAATGCTAACTCATTTCATATAAGTATATAATAATAGTTGTTTTTTGTAATAGTGATACTGTACAGTAGGTGGATGATCTGAGTTGAGGGATAAGAAGACAGCATCTTGTACACAAGGGAATGTTAGCATGTGAACTGTGAAGTGAACTGGAGTGAGTTGATTCATTCATGGAAGAAATGTAACCAGTTCCAAGTACAGTGGTACCTCAGAACTTGAACTTAATCCATTCAGAACTCGAGTTTGAATCCTAAAAAGTTCGAGTTCTGATCGAATTTTCCCCATAAGAAATAATGGTAAACCAATTAATTGGTTCCCGGCCCCAAAAAATTATACCTAAATATGTTTTTTTTTAGCATTTAAACACAAAATGAACAGGATAAGATAAAACAAGAAGAGCATCTACTAAACACATCTAAGAACATTTATCAAAACAGTAATTTGTAAAGTAAGAAAATAAATGTATCCAAACAATGTGTAAAGTTAAAAAATAATTTTTCAATAATCTCTTTTTTTAACTCAACTGTGGTTCGCACAGTCTTGCGCTTTACCACTTTTGGCGCTGCTTTTTTTGGAGTCATGGCTACCAATAAAAGATTAACCTGAAAAAAAAAAATTTGCAGTCTTTTTTCGCAAACACTGCGGCAACACTGTACACCGTGCGTATAATTTTTTTCTTAATGGCTTCCAAAACGATAAAGAATGTACCCCAACACTACATTTACATTTACCGCATTTAGCAGACGCTCTTTTACAGGGCGACTTACAACAAGTGCTTATGACTGTTCTTCAATTTATATGCTAGACATAAAATCAACAGCTGTCAAGATCAATTTACCGCTAAGAACGTTGTATAAAAGTTTTTAGGAAAGAGTGCACAGGAAAAGGAAAAGATTGTTAGTGGATTTTTTTTTTAATTTTTGAATTTTTTTAATAAATGGAGAGAGTGGACAGTAAGAGGGGTATTAGTCTCCTAAGTACTCCTTGAAGAACGATGTTTGAAGACAGGAAGGGACTCGGCTGTTCTTACAGCAAGAGGAAGTTCGTTCCACCACTGAGGCGCCAACATTGCAAAAAGTCTTCATGCACGTCGTCCTCTTTAAAGTCTTGGCGGTTCGAGACTAGCAGTGCTTGATGCTCTGAGAGGACGAGAAGTGACACGATTCTTGATCAATGCTACCAAGTAAGGAGGAGCTGTTCCATTCTTGACTTTAAAGGCAAGTGTTAGGGATTTGAACCCGATGCGGGCAGGCACAAGGAGCCAGTGCAGGTTCCGTAGAAGAGGTGTGGTGTGGGAGAATCTAGGAACATTAAAGATGAGTCTTGCAGCTGCATTCTGGATCAGCTGAAGTGACCTTATCGCCTTCAATGAAAGACCAGCCATAAGAGAGTTACAGTAGTCCAACTTGGAGATGACCAGGGATTGGACGAGTAGCTGAGTAGCATCTGTCGTAAGAAAGGGACGAATCCTTCTGATATTGTAGAGCAGGTAACTGCAGGACCTGGACAGGTTGCTAATGTGTGACTAGAATGATAATTCGTCAATCAGAATGACACCGAGACTTCTTACTGTTTTTGAAGGGACAATAAGAGAGTTTTCGAAGGAAATAGTAAGGTCAAGAGCCGGTGATGAATTGCCTTTAATGTACTATCCCAAGCCATGCCCCAACATTGCGCCAACACTTGACTATGCCATGTGGTCCATTGTTTATTTTGTTTGTTACTCTTTGTTTCCGCTGAGAGACGTGCAACGTGACTCATTTCCCTGCCCGTACAAGTTATCTTAGGTCAGTGTTCGCGGTTCGACTTCTGAGATTCAGATCGAGTTCTAGGTCATTTTTTTTCGAACTGGTTGGTTCAACTTTTAAGAAATTCGAGTTATAATGAGTTTGAGTACTGAGGTACCACAGTATAATACATTATGTATATCTTCTTCAAGGTATATGTTATATTTTAGGCCTACATATACTCTTTCTCTCATAGATATATATGTGAAATCAGGGACTGTTATCCACTGTGCTTTAAACACATGTTTATTAAAACTGAGTGGAGAAGGATCAACTGAAGATTTTCTTACTAGTTTCACTTAGCTCAGAAAGAAATATGGAAATGGATAAGTTTCGTAAAGGGCTGAAAGATGGTAATTTCTATGCAAATGAGCAGGACCCAGTTCTAGTAATCTTGTATAAAACTGATATCGTGACAATATGTTTGTTCAATTAGTAAAAATTTAACAGTCCAGTAGATGTTTCTTTACGCTGGAACCAACCAATTCTGTGAATCGTTTTGATTACTTAAAATGATTTAGTGATAGCTGAAAAACCTTACACACTGCTGTGCCCGAGAACCTAAATGAAAAAGTCCTGAGCCATGGACTGTGGCCAGCAATGTAGGAATAGTCAAGTATTGGGAATATGGAGTGGCAACCATTTTCTCTTGATTTACCCAATAGAAAGACTAATAGTCCTGATTTTTTATTACAAAGTGAAGGAGAGTATATGGGAAATACATGAGATAGCTACTTACATGAGGTAATAATTTTGCTTTGATGTTATTTTCCAAAAAAGAGGGCATGGTATACTTTATATTGTATAAGTTTTATCCCTGCTGTATTAGCGGTGAGTGGCTCAGTGGGCTAAGTGTTTGTGGCTGTTGACGATTGCCCGTTCAAGCCCTGGCCTTGGCAGAACAGTCATATGTCCAGGGGCCCTTGAGCAAAGTCCTTAGCCCCCAGCTCTAGGGGGTGGTGCATGTTGACTGACCCTGTACTGTTACCTCCAAGCTATGGAGATTCAGATGGGGCTGGTGAAAAGAAGCATTCCAATGTACTTGTGCAAATAGCAAATGAAGTTTGTTTGTTTGGGATAAGCAGGTCAATAATATACAAAATTGACTAAATAGGCTTGGATGGCATTGCAGTAATATGGTACACCACAGTATGTGGTATTTTGGGTATGACTACATTAGGTGGATGTATGACTTGCTCCAGGTAAAAATGTGTGGCATAGCCTAAAACTTATATTAACGGTAACATGGGGTAGATGAAGAAAGTCAATGGGCTCATCACATGACATTGCCATGCCTAGGGACCTTAATGTCACTGCCATCTCACAGTGAGCTAACAGCTAAGGATCTTGATAAATTATCTTGATATTTTGATAAAGTTGTGCTGCTAAAACACTGTTACTCGATTCCAATAGAAAATGATAGAGTAGACATCAATACAGTTTTGCTAGATTTATAATATGGCATAAAATGTAAGTTAGGGATATAAGAAGAGAATGGTAAAGATTTGATCTGAAATTGTTGCATTACATGGTTTCAAAAGTGTTATGCTCGTTTTTTTTTTTTTCCATGTATGATGCTACTGTATACTGAAACATACAATATACACATATTGACCGAAGAAAACAAATAGGCCTTCTGTCCAGTCTTATGAAAGAGGGCTGTAAGCTTGGCCCTAATGTTTAACTTGATCTGCCCGACTGTATGAATCCAGAAAATCAACTTGTTCTGAAATCCGTGCATCACTGGTGAGAGGACTCATTATTTCGGTGCTCAGATATG
This sequence comes from Mormyrops attenuatus, assembly GCA_026777985.1. Lineage (NCBI taxonomy): Eukaryota > Metazoa > Chordata > Actinopteri > Osteoglossiformes > Mormyridae > Mormyrops > Mormyrops attenuatus. The sequence goes on along the minus strand of JAODKC010000095.1, from coordinate 18,388,598 downwards.
AATCCTTCATTCTAGTAGACTCGGTATTTCTGTACCAGCAGCTCTTCTGTTTGCTGAAGTAGAGGATGCCTGTCTATACTCTCCAGTGCCTGGGGCTTGCTGTCCATGCAGATTGGGTCTTTTTCTTACAGTGTTATATACCTCCACAGAAGCCATGTAGAAGATGCTGGAAAGAGGGACTAGAGCAAGTTTATATATTAAAGAAGAGATTCACCATTTATATACTAATAAAGTAAGTCAGTAAATCATTTTTAAAAAGTCCAAAAAAGTACAGTCCGTTGTGGAAACAAACTTAGCATGACTTAACTTTTTCACAATGCAGCTGAGCACAACCTTCCTAATGTGCACTTGAGTGAAATAAACTAACCCAGAGCAATTTCATAGATTAAAATATAAAACAAGTCTTTGAACTGAGTTATTTAAACAGTTGTATTTGCGCCGCTTTTTGATCCATTCTGAGCTCACTTGATGACGGAACATGTCTTCTTGGCGAAGGCTTATCTGAAGATTGTGTGTAAAGAAGACTGTAAAGGTGATAACAGTTTTCTGTCTGAATAATCTGGAATGCCCAAAAGTCATCTGCTGTCTTCTTACAGTATATGTGTGTCTGGAGATAACTTGCCTTTTATTTTAACTTTTATAATGTATTTGTAGAGTCTTTATCAGTTGAATAGCTACATTAAATTCCACAGTTGGTTTAGCAAAATACTAAGAGACAAAAATAGACTAACATCAAGGAAAGTATGCTTGGTGGTGTGGGTCTGTCTCTTGCTTGCTACCTGTACCCACATCAGCAGTGACACTTGGTTTGTGTCATAGGGTGCAAATGAAAAGAGAAAGTCCAATGATAAAATGCTTCTGTGACAATGGAAATAGCCCTACTCTGGAGGGTGTCATCGCGTATTTCTGTCCGTAGAATTTGTCCTGGGATCGTATATCCCGTTTCACAGGTAATGCAAGCCAGATGCTGAGAGGGCACCGGGCATATATTTTGTGTAATTTTTAACGTATAAGCATCACTGACGACTCCAAAGTGAAATGACTATGAACTGTAAAAGGTCACCTCACAGCCATCACAGAGATCAAGGTACTGATACTCCCACATCAGAAAAAGCCTGGAAAAGTAGATAAAGAACCCCCACAAAGGGGAGAGCAGATAATGTACAATCCAGCTTAAACAGCTGCTCATTCGGTACTGTATGAACAGGACCTCTAGTCGTGTGATAGGAAAGATAGAATTAATGAACATCTATCTTAATCATAATCTCCACAGATTGTTTTATTACCTGTACAGCAACAACAAAAAATGCTTCTGGGAGTTAGCCTCATTTGTCTTCTAGATCACGTTTTTAGCTTGTGTGGGATCCATAAATGTCTCTTTCTTGGGAAATTTCCAAACATACACACACACATTCTAAAAAACTGTTGAGCATCCGGCATGACAATTATTATTATTTTTTTTATTAATGATTAATTCGCGCCATATCCCTTATCGATAAAAGCAGAATCAAGATGGGTGGATGGACAAAAATGTAAATTAGGGTGAGTGTATTGTTTTTTCTAAATTACCTGTGAAAACTGCTAATTTCATTCACTATTATCACTGCAGAAATAAAAACATGTATTTTATCAAGTGTACAGAATAGTAAATTTCACAGTTAACTCTGATAACTATACCAAGTTGCACCACTATGCATCCTATGTATCCAAAGTTACTTTCTGGCAACATTTTCATAATTATGCATCATTTAATCTGTACATGGGTGAGCAGCTGGCACTTATAAATAGAATAACTATGTGGTTACAGATAAGCTACTATTTAAGAAACAGTTCGATGTAAGCTGTTAGATGCTACAGTAACAAGCTAACATAAGCTACCTAATTTTAGTTGTGTGGTCTGGTATGACTGTAATGTGCTATATGATGAATGAATAGAAGGGCACTGTGCTCTATTTTTAATATAACATCAGTCTAATAATTTTGTGCAGGAAAAAAAACCTAGTGTATAGCTATAACATGTAATATGTCTACTATGTATGTATACATTTATGAAAATGTAGGTATTAATGTGTACATTAAACATATGTTACAACAACAGACATGCTTGGTTTTTATGGGTATACATTTGGGTATTTAACAATAAAGCACATTTAAGGTTTGGGTGGATTTTTGTCTCTTATAAATTACATTTAATTAAACAAACAAAAGAACACTTATGGAAGTGCCTAAAAGCAAATTTGGCACTGTGATTTAAAAACCCTTTGCTCCTTCCAGGTTTAACCACCTTAAGCAGAGTACCCCTGCAGAGTTTTACATCTGACACTTCCTTCATAACTCTTAGAAACAAAACTTTTAATTAGATTTGTGGTGTCTTTCCTTACTAAACAGCTGTTTCCTGTTAAATGGGCATCATTGGTAAAATATTATCTGTTGTTTTCCTATGAAATAATCAACAAAAAGAATTATAATGTTGTTATGCATTTAGGCTAATTGGTGTCTCTGAATTGGATATGACCATGTGTGTGACAAAGAGAGAGGGAGGGGATTCATTTGCACATTCATTTGCTTTCTAATGAAGTTTTCATTCACATTTTGTTTTGCTCATTGTTGAACACTGTTGTCCTTTAAATGAACGTCCGTAATTTTTATCTTCCAGATCATTGCTTTTCATTCCACCATTTCTGTTATGTTACACATTTTTCTGTAAATACTATAATGTTTGTGCTCCAAAAAAGTAAATAAAACATTTAAAATATTACTGCACTGTATGCTCAGTGACCAAAAAAGTTAAGCACCCAGACGAAGTGGTGGAAATGACATGAGGTGCGTGTGGTGAGAGGTCATGTGACTATATCACAATGATTATAATATCAGATGAAACTGACACCCCCCCCCCCCCCCCCCAGGCCTGGATACATGTGGCGATACGGTATGGAAGGGAGTCGTACAGCCATTGTATCCTCTCCTGCGGCAAGTCGGCCCAC
>JAODKC010000095.1:18360431-18384883 GCA_026777985.1 Mormyrops attenuatus | reverse complement strand
GACTAGACCTGCCAGCTCCATTCAAATCGAATCATTTACATACCCATCGCTGGTCTGCACGTGTACCAAATTACATCCAAACTGGACCATTACTTCTGGGTGCTTAACTTATTTTTTGACACTGAGTGTATTATTTGCTTTATAACAGAGTGCGTCCACTCACCCCCCAAGGGATAGAAGTAGAGTGTTCTGATGGCAGTGCCATGACATTGTCTTCAGTTCTTTCATTTTCAATAAGCACTCAGTGCCTCCATGTAATTTATCTTTTTTGATTATACCTTGCTACAACTGTTTTGTAATATATTTTAATTTGAGAGAATATGAGGTATACAATTATACATACACATATTTATATGAATGTGTGTGTGTACGTGTACATGTGTGTGTGTGTGTGTGTGTGTGTGTGTATAAAAACAAGATATTCTTTAATAAAACCCCCTTCCAAACAATAGAACAAACGGCCCCCACTCCCAAGAAAGGTCTTGCCACAAATTTGTACATGACCTCTGCTTATCCCTCTACTGCCTTTTTGTCTGTTACTTCTACGGTTGTATATCCTGATTGCTCTCCTACCATGGCCTTAAGCTAGCTGGTTTGTGTCTTTTGCCTAGTGTCTACTCTGCTCTTAGTTCCAGATTCTATAATAATAATAAACTAGAATATAAAGAAACATGTAAATGTGTGTGCAGAACTTTCAAATTGAAAATCTCACTCCAGCCAGCTGACCAAAGTTGGCAACCCGGCTTACTTACTCGATCCAGAGGGGAAATTAGGTGTGTTTCAGCAGGGAAATCTCCAGGACTGGAATTGAGTCCTTGAAACAGTGAGCCATGAGATGCTCGTTTTAGGAGTGGGGCCTAGTACACCTAGAATTTACCAGTACCGACGTAAAATTATGATTGCTGACTTAATTTAGCTACTGTTGGTATGCCATGTAATTAATTACCTTTAAAAACTACAACACCCAAGCGCCATATTCAGGTTGTCCCATTAAAAACTACAACACCCATGCGTCATAGTCAAGCAGACCCCTTTGAAACTACAACACCGGTGCGCCAGGCACGTGCTTCCGCGAGGTCTGGGCTTCACTGTTCGCTCTCAAAACCAAAGCAGCTTCAACACCAGAGCAGTTCTGTGCATAAGGCAGACAGATAGCATGAGCGCCAAAGGCGAACTCATGTTAAGGAGCGAGTGACGATTTGGTACCTAAAAGTGATGCAGTTTCGATTGTTTGGTCATGTTTTGACTTTAGCCAACCAGATACTGAGCAAATTGAAGACTACAAACTGCCGGAAAATGATAGAAAGATTAACACAAGCAGCATGTTTCATTACCACACAATTTAGGAAACAAAACTATGCTTGTAAAAAAGATGGTACCTCGATTTAAACAAAACAATTTTAAGTTCTAGTTTTCTTAAAATGTTTAATATTTAAATGCTGAAACGGCTTGTCTAACCTTCGCACTAGTGTTCTTTTCTGTTTGTCTCAATTTACACTCTCCCTCTTAGAGAAGTGGCATGAGGAGATTCCAGCTTTAATCGTTAAGCACATTAAAGTAATTTAATCCAATTTAATGCATAATATTATGTGTGCTCACTGTAATGCTGACAATTTGTTTTCAGGGAGTTGTGATGATATTCTAAATTTTGCAGGGTTAAAAACTATTGTGAATGAATTATTTTCAAGGTGATGTTTAAAAATATTGTGATATTGATTTTAGGTAATAGCGCCCAGCCATACTCAGAAGTTCCTCTGGAAACTGCTCCTCAGTTCCTAGGTGCCTGATTCTGGGTATAGAAGTAGAGGTGCCCTGTTATTTGACCCCCCTCTGCTGTGAGTACTTGCTCTGCAGGTAACTGTGTAGTTACCACCAAGAGAACCGCAGAGGTGGCTCAGAAAAGACGACATGGGCAGCAAAGGTGTGGACGGGTGGACAAAGTCAAGAAGCTGAGAAAGTAGGATCAGACATGGAGAAAGAAATACAGTAAGAAACAAATATGGTGACCAGATCAAAGCCAAATCTAACAAAGGTCAGAAACTGAAGCAGAGATAGCACGACTTATTATAAGAGTGAAGAATGAGATGTGGTTGCCTTGTGATTTTATTGTTTGTTGCTTCCTGCCAAAATGAAGATGCTTTTAATTGATGCAGTTCCCCACAAAAACTATGAGAACTTGACAATGGCTCACTGCCCTGTAGTGAGCTGGAGGTATCCTGACTGTTCCCATTCCTCATCAGACAATGTAGTAGATGGAACACCACGCACTTAGGGACTTAGCTTCTGGGGACTTCCAGTCACAGAGAAGGTCCTCCAGTCTATTTCTTGGTTCCATGTCCTCAGGTTCTCATGAGTTCTAAAATAGTACAGTGTAAAAATATGGCAGAAAAAAGCATTTGTGCAATAATGGGATGCTTTTTTGATGTTCAAACATTTAAAATTGTCTTCCCAGTCAGTTACCCAGAATATAACATATACAGACCAGTAGATTTTATTGTTGTTTTGCCAACCAGCAAACAAAGTGAACTTCTTTTTGTAAAAGACTGGACAATTTAAGGGGTGTCAAGGAGGACAATTAAAATCGTTTGAGAGAGGTAAAGCAACCCTTTTCCCGGTCAGTTGTTCTGTGATTGCATTGCATGTGATATCATTAACAATGTTATGTTATGTACCACAATGGTCTGTGGTCTGTGTATTAGTTAAGCGCAGTGGTCTGTGACGTTTTTGAGGTGGTTCTTGGTTTTCTGTAGCTATTTCAGAAGCAGCGGAACTCACTGCCTGGGAAACTCTGCCAAATATTCAGTTAAATTTGCGTTTTACACAGCTGACTGGAATGCTTTTAAGTCCACTCTTGAATATTGTAGCCCTCAAATTTAACATTCTACAGTTTAATAAGAGCTATTTTCCATAGCCGGGATTAAAAAAAAAAAATCACAAAATATCAAGGCCAAAAGATAAATTATGTAAATTGCTCCTACAAACACATTCAGATATTTGGGTGGGTAAACTGAATTTTCTGGCATCACAGTAAGAAGGCAGATATTTTTGTTGTTTTTCACATAGAATTATTAACGTTATAAATTGTATTTAAAAGATATGGTCCTTCTGGAATAATAATTCAGCATTTCTTGCCATTGCTGTATCATGGTAAAACACAATATTACATGGTAGACTTAGTTTTAGATTGTTATTTAATTTGTGAATATCTGCATTTTGTTGGAGTAAAACAAAAAAAGACATACACACAAATGTAAACATGAATACATTGCTAATATTGACAAACCAGAGTAAACCGGAACTTTAGCTTTATATCATTTGTCTTTATTCGCATGAGTATAATTAATTGCCCCGAATTTGGCTGTGACCTAATAGCCCATTCAGGATGTGCTGCGATTTGGTTTTATCAGGATCTCGATAGCAGTCTCACTCTTTAAAGGCCTGAATAATGCCAATTTAACACAATCACGTAGAACAACAAGTCATTAGTGTCCTTGTTTTTTGGCTTAGCCAAAGTTTTTTCATCAGAAATTAGTTTAGAAAATGGCATTGCCCCATTTCACAAACATTTCCCACTAAACTGATCTCTTATCACATGGAAACAAACATTTTTGCTTGATGATATGCACTTACCAAAGCCTTATACATCCCTTAAGATATGTGATATTTTGTGACGCATTAAAGGAGAGTTTTCTTTTGATACAGGCCCGTCTTTTTCCTCAAAGGAAAAATGTAATTCCTAAACAGGCTAGGACGCTGAATAATAAGTTTATAAAATACACCTATTGATAATCCCAAAATGTATATATTTAAAACATCCCATAGGGGGTGTCTTTGCAGTGGTTTTTAGCCTAAATTTATATATTTATATGCAAGGCTCAGGATGGACATCTGCAGGGTAGACCTCAAAGTTAAATATCTCTTTTTTCAAAAGTAATTGTGAGAAAATTCTTCACATATGAGCTAACAATGTTTACAGACGCAATAATTGTCCGTATATTTACTTTGCAGTTTGTTTTTATTCCACCAGAATGTTAAATGTTCTCTGGGTGGAGGTCACTGAGTAGTTTACATAGTTTAAGCTATCAGATATCAAATTGACTATTAATTCTGTTAACAAATAGCTGGGAAATTAGTTGACAAATATATCTTGATCAGCATGAAAAGGATTTGATAAAGAAAAAAAGAGGGATTAACAATGAAGATGATAACTTTGCTCAGTTTTCACACAGTATGAAACAAACTGTATTTTTAGTTTGGATTATTTTGATTTATTTCTTTATTTAAACCACTGAAGGGATAAATTAATTTCTAAGTTAAGACCATTGCTAATGTGTTTAGGGAATTGAATTGAATTACCTATAAATTAAATTAGTGTTTGCAGTGGGGAAATAATGGAAATTAAATCATGAGAATGATTACCGTGTTTTGTTTTTCCCCCAAATCTTTCTTTCCTACTTTCACAGTTGCTATCGTGCGATTAAAGTTATCACTTATAAGTACCACTGTCTGTATTGAATCAGAAGTGGAGAACATTAATAACTGGTTTCACCTGTCCTGCTAATCAGAAAAGGGCATATTTACTGCTCCCAAGCACTACCTTGAATTGTGGTGTCAACAGGGAGAGAGAGAAGTGGAGTACTCTTGTAGGATAAGCAGCCTCCTTGTTGAGATTAATTTAGCAGGAGGCTTGCTTGATATGAAATTAAGATGACCTTTATATGGGATATGTATAAAAGGGAGCCTGGCTAGTAGGTCTGATTATAAAAATGGGAATGGATATGAAGGTCAAACAGGTTGACAATGTAGGAATTTATGACTGTATAAAATTTGTGGGTGGTATGTGACTGCTGCCACTATTGGCCCCTTGAGCAAGGCCCTTAACCCCAGAGAGCTCCATGGGTCCCAGACGCCGGCTGAAGCTGTACTGTCACCCGCAAACTTGCTCCCAATTGAATATGTGTTTGTGTGTGTCATGGAGAGCAAGGTGGGATCGACGGAAAGACACTTTTCCCACGGGCGTGAATAATATGCACTATTCTGTTATTCTGTTCTATTTAACTTGCCGTGAATGGATATTTGTGTAGATATATGATTAAGTGCATTACGTATACTGTCACCTTGCTACTTGGAAATACGGTTTTTAATCATCTTTCCGCTTTACTTTAATTATGTTACATTAATTAAGGTAAGCTTGCTTAGCTTCTTAGCACATGGTATTTATGTAAATGTAGAAAAAAACTTCTCAAGGATTAAAACCTGTACAGATTATGATTTGTGTAATGAGTAATATCTGTTCATTACTGAAATGGGGATTGAAAAGGACAGATGCGTTAGTTGTGGATGGGAATAGTCATACTTAATATTGAATAAACTGAATAAAACTACTGAATAAAAAATAAAAAATTCATATTGTGCAAATTATTACTAAATTTATGGTTTTTGGGGAGTCCACTGTGCTTCACTAAATAGTACTTTTACCTCTCACCTCCAGGGTTTGTGGTTCAAATCCCACCTTCGCTCAATGTGTATGGCGATTTACCTGTGTGTGTGTGTGTGTGTGTGTGTGTGTGTGTGTGTGTGGTCCAGGTACACCTTACCTTGTGTCCCCACAACGTGATAAATATCCATGTTTTTGACCTCCTGGAGACCAGTTTCCTGGAACCCATAAAGGGAAACGCAATTAAATACTAAACTCTACTATTTAGTTTAGTTACTTATGGTTATGGTTAGGGCTGGGTTGTCATAGGTGTTAAGGTTGTCATAGTTAGCATTAGCATTCTTCCCATAGAAATGAATGAGCGGTCCCCAGAAAGATATGATTACAGGTGTGTGTGTGTGTGTGTCTGTGTGTGTATGTGTCTGTAGTTTCTGGAATATGGTTGGATGAAAGATGTTTGTGCAGTCAAATCTAACAAACTTTCTTGCTTTCTTACAACTGGTAAACAAGACATGCACTGTATTTTTCAGTTAAAAATTTGATTGATTTTTCCCAGAAGGAACAAAAATTGCCAGACCGGGTAAAATTTTGACTCCATGTGGTCAGAGTCCTTTTTTTACCAGATATTTTCAGTGTCAAATATTAATTGCTTAAATTCCATTGAAACAGAAACCCACTATTTGTCTCTGTTATACTAGACAAAAATAGTCAGTTTTTCCAGAAGTTTACAACATGGCATTAGTTTTCTCATCCACTTATTTTATCTCACAGTCCATTGCCTATCCATTACTATTCAGATTTATTTTGAAATACCTATGAAGAGCCATACTTTGGAAGGATATCTGTATTTGGAAATTGGGAAAGTGAGGATTTGCAGCAGAAACAATAGGCCTAGATGAAATACAGTACTTTAGGCTTCAAATGTGTGATGCTTCAGCTGTTTAAATTTGAAACACTGAAGTTATGGGCCTTGTGGTTGGAATCCTTTAGCCCCGTTCCATTCTTGACCAATACTGGGTTTGAGTACAAGAGCCTTGTTTTCAAACTTCATGGCGTCAGGAGACTTATAACATCCTTTTCCACTAAAACATCCCTCTGCTTTTTGTATATGCATGTTTTTGTTTGCATTTCTGAAATTCCCCTCAATGGAATGGTGACTCCTTGGCAATTAATGACAGACTACAGACAGATAAAAGTGCATACTAAGCTATTACAGTTTCTGCAAGCGAACATCAGTACTTGAAGAACACAGCACAGGTGGCTGCACAGAACTTGTTTGGCATAAGAACTTTGTGAGAGGAGAGGCCATTATCTTTGTAGAATTTAAATGACAGGAGATTTGTCTATGCCATACTATAAGTGTTCTTGTGAATCTGGGTTCAGGCTGACTGCTAGTCATGCAGCAGTAACAGTGTTTATTTCCTTCATTAAGTTGCATTTCATATTTCACATCTGGCTGTTCAGAATAATAACAAAACATCTGTTCCATCCATCCATCCCCGTTTGACTCCTCAAACGCTTGCAGTTGATATTACAAATTGGTTCCTTCTAAAGGGTGATTAAATGGATTTATAAAAACAAAAAACATAGCGTATTGTCATAACTTTGTCCGACTAACCACTAACTTGGGCACAATGAATAATCAGCCAACAGAATAAGACTGTCTAATTGTGAACATATAGTGAACATAAAAATGTTACTTGATTTGTGAAGCAACACTTCTCTTGTAACAAAGAGAAGATTGATCTTTGTTACAGTATACAAGAAGTAAGCCTGTACGTTTTAGCTGACGGATCATTAGGCCCTTAATTATGGGTGTAGAATTATTTGTGAAATTGTATAATTAAACATACCTAGATAGAAAGCTGAAACAAAAGAAACACTATAAACGAGGTTAGGAGGCAACACAAAGACAGAAAGCGTGGCTCCTGTGGCTCCTTCTGAATTTTGGCTAAAATGTAGTATGTTCCTATACATTTATCCCATTAAGTACGGACCAGCTGCTAAAACTGCATATAGTACCATAATAGTAGTATTTTATAACAGCATATTGCAGCATGCTGAAGCTTCTTGCAAATCAAAGCAGCCCCAAATATCTAAACAATCAGCACATTTTTTTCCTGTTGTGTTTTTTTCCAGCAAAAAGATGGGTACTTAACTCCTGACTGTGTAGTTTAAAAGGGGATTTATCATTAAAGCAATGCAGACGATTGGCAGAGGAACTGGCCTGTCCCCTATTTCATCCTGTTCCTTTCTGGGGGATCTCCACGAAGCCAAGCTCAGCTCGCCCACCCAGGATGTCTCTAACTACATGCGTAGTCTGGGTCTCTCATTTTTTTGTGTGTAATATTACCGCACCCACAAACAAATAGATCCCCTCAGCAAAGGAACATGGAAAATGTTGTTATAAATCCAGATGACAAGGCTATTTACTTCCCATATCACATATATAAATCCTGAATGCTGTGAACAAATATATATCATTAGACAATTTTCAGTCATCTTTTTTTCCTGTAGTAGGACTCAGTATGAAGGCCAAGATAGTTTTGTGCTTATATGGATAACAAGCCATGGATTCAACCAAAAAGGTGTCCAGATCAGTTTCACCGCAACTGCAGGGTTTTTTTGAAGAAAATGCTGATGACCCTCAAACTTCTGGGAGGTTCTTCACATCACCATGCCCTCAAGGCCAAATGTGTCCTACAGCAAGATATGAAAAGTATCTGTGTTCATTTTAATTTGTTAGAATATCTGATATTGACATAAATTTAAAAAAATAAATGTTCCCATGACAAAATAATCCGAGATATTTGGGTATGTTTGGCAGTAATCTTTTTTTAAACTCTAAACTCATGAGAAACCTATTTTGGGATTCGTGCTTTTCCATCTTAAAAACTGGTGCCCATGGTGCATTAGCAGGTGTGATGCATTAAAATAACTCATCAGCTAAAAATACCTCAGAAGTAAATGTTGGGGAAATAAACACTTAGGCATGGATTAATAATAGTGTAGGGAGACACAATTATTTCTTAACTCTGCTAAATCTCTCCAATGCTTATAGTGATTATACCATTGTGTGTCTGCCTTTTGTCATCTAACATTTCAATATAGAATTGCTTGCATTACCAGAAAGTAGCATTTTAAAAAGTCACAGTTCATAGAGTGTAAACCAAAGCTCTAAGGAGGCTGGAAGAAGTCTGCGGGTCTGATGTTGAATGTGCTGGGATTATAAATACAAATGACTCTGGCTTACGATAAAAAAAAAAATAATGCGACATCCTACTGGCGTTTTCCTGCATGTGTGATGTGTTCCATGGATTTCTGCGTGTTTACAGTGCGTCTGCCATAGGAATAGCCGTTGCTCAAACACAAATATTGCCTGACACGAGGGCTACTGTAAGTAGCATTGCCCAGGTTTCTACGTTGCGCACGTCTGTGTCTACAGCATAAGTTAAATATTATGGCGTGACACTTAACGCTATACAGCACACTTACAGAACCCACACGTCAGTTACAAATAGGTAATCTGCGTAAGGAATTTTGGATACATTTTGCATTTTAGTGCGTATTCTTATTGCCAGATTTATTTATGGTATGTTGTTGTGGCTACTTATACATTAGATAAGTATTTAAACATGACTTGTATGTAAACTTGTTAATGTCAGTAATGTAAAAACAGATTTATTTATGAAATTTCTGCATTTGATTTGATTATGCTTGTTCTCACTATGCTTTTGAACATATATCGAAATGGTGTAGTACTGTGAACACAGTCTTGATGTTCGGTCCATTCCTGGGGTGGCATGGTGAGGTGCCCTGGCGCCCTGTGTGGAGTTTGCATGTTCTCCCTGTGTCATCATGGGCTTCCCCCCCCATGGTCCAAAAACACTAAGGTGAATTGTAGTTACTGAATTGCCCATATGTGTGAATGTGTTGTGAATGGTGTGTGTTTGCCCTGTGATGGGTTGGTGCCCCATCCTGGTAACCCCGTCCGGGTTATTCCCTGCCTTGCGCCTGTAGCTTCCCGGATACACCCTGTATAGGACGAGTAGATACAGAGAATGGATGGGTATTCCTTGTTAACTGCTGTGAGATATCTGGTTTGTGTAATGACTAATAGCTAATTAGTAGAATCCCACGTCACTCACTACTAGCTGGCCTGAGAGTAAATTGGAGCCATTAAGGCATAGCATTATGTTTCTTGTGCATGATTGGCATTCAATCTCGACTTGCCTCTAATTGCTTAAAACATATGATGAACACCCGCATTGAAATCAAATGTCTGCGTAACTGAGAAATCCTCTTTCAGGCTGTAATAAATGATTAGTAAAAATGTGGAGCGAGTGACAGAGAGAGAAGCTATGGGAGCTGGGCGACCCATCTGACACAGGCGGCCCTTTTTGTCTTTCCCACACCAAGTGATATGACATCGTCTAAATCGCTGCTATATATAAGAGGACACACCCTCCGCTTGGGCAGTATTAAGCCAACACTGGACATTTGTCCCTGGCTTTAGAAGGGGGCTCGTGTTCTCAAATTTACGATTGTTATAAGTTATGACTAATATTTCAGTGAAGGGTGGCTATTTGACTTTAATGTCACCAGCTGTAAGTAGTTAAAATATATGACATTGTGAAAGAAACTTTCTGCTTGCTTACAAACACAAAGGCAATTCCCAAGACACATTATTTTAAAATTTCAGTGGCGGGGTTGTCTATTAAGATTTCTATTGATCTACAATTTTTAAACTGCTTTTTAGCAGTAAAAGTGGTGTTGTACTTTGCAGAACTGTCTGTTCTTTCAACTTTGTATTATGTTTTATGTCTTTTTAAAAAGTGTGACGCCAAATCGGACTCAAAAAACTGCACCTTGAAGCTGAAATAGGCACTGTATTTTAGATTTTATAAGAATATTGAAATTTGTTTACTCTAGTAATTTAGTAGATGAAAAAATACAGCAAATAATGTTAGCGAAGTCTGACAATTTACTGTATCTGATCTGCCTAAACAATGTGGATTCTGCTCTGCCCAACACATCCTCCATAAAACCCATTGTGAACTTCTTGGAGAACTTGGAATAATTAATTTGGCTATAATGCCTCTGGGAACAAGGGCGATTGCCATGGTACATTTCAATTCAAGTGAGTGGCGGTTAGAACACAAATTCAGGCAGTCTCTAGGTGCAGCTTTCATTCATTACGTTAGCGGTTACTTTTATTAAATTACAAGATCTTTTAATGGATAAGAGGAAGTACTGCTGCCTTGTGACCTCTGCACCCCAGGGTCAGGCTGCTGGCTCACCCACAAACCTACTGAGGATTAGCGTTTGGATGGATAACAGCATAATCTGTAGATTTTACTGAAGAGTAAACCTTTTCAGTAGAGATGTAATGTTTAGGACAGGAGTTTGTGCTATTTACTCATATCTTATACACTCCTCGACAAAAAAAAAATGGGCCAAAGTTTAATGTTGTGCAATTTGGGTTTGGCCCCCTTTTTTGCCCTGGAACGAACATGTTTGCAAGCAGTATCAAAATTTATGTCAGCTACCAGGCCATGCATGTTGTGGACAAACTGTAGAAAAAATATATATAATGAATAAGAAGAAAATAAATGTAATGGTACTTAGCCTTTTTTCTGGTAGTTAATATTACTGAATTAACAGATAAACTTCTGTGAAAGTTGTTCGGAAGCCTGTGATTTAATAGCAAACAACAGGCTGTTCCCAGAACCAGTCTGATATTCGGCAATGTATCCAAGAAGAAAAACAAAATTCCTGGATGCAAGATCTCCTTAATATGGTGCTGTGGCCTGCATTCTCTCTGCCCAGTCAAAGAGATGCCATCTGAATTAAATCTACTAATGAGGCAGGCAGAATGAACCTTTCATCTAATAGCCACCCTAAAACCAGCCTAAAACATTCTACCATGCTAAGAAAAGGGGAAAGGAGATACTGTAAGACAAAATGTGTAAATCTATTATTACCTGGAGTTAATTGCTGTATTATTAATGCCTGTAATGTGGCCATAATCCTTATATAAATTTATGATTGGGCATTTTAATACATGCCAATACCAGATAATAAAATATTAAAAGACGTTTTATTTGATTTTACATGATTTTATTTTGTATTTCTGTTTGTTCTTTAGTTTTTGTTATTTTGGAGTGCACAATGATCACAATTGTAAGGATAGCCCAAAGTTACAGCTAAAAGCAAGTTATCATTGATTAATTAATGCACTGCTGGAAATTCTAAAATTAGGGCTGGTGAAGTATGTTTAGATTTATAAGGCAGGTGCTGCCCATAGCTATTATCAGGTCTAAAGCTCAGTGCCCTTCTCGGCTGGGCTGTATAACGGCATGTTTGCTTTTTTTTAGACCAGTCGCTTCCTGTGACTGTGCCAGACTGGGCACTCTGGCAGGAGCCTCATGGGAAGAGGCAGTCTGAGCTGGTTTCCCACAGGATGATGAGAGAATAGCAGTCCGCACTCTTTCCCAGCCGCCGACTGCAAGCAGATGCTGCTCGAGCGCCGCAGCCTCTTCCCGACTGCTCACTTTATCAGCGGGCCGCTCAGTTTGGCTGTATGAAACAGTCTAGGCTCTAATGGGATATCCCTTCCAGCTCCAATCTCCTCATCTTTTGCACTGGACTCGTCCCAATTGTTTTGCTGTTTTTGGCCATCGCTTAGTTTGACGCGTTACAAATTAAAGAAGAAAGTGTGAGAGTTCGTAAGCATACCGACTGAGGGCTGGTCATTCAACACAGATTTGTCGCTCCCATGTCTCCTGACCCCCATATTATAGATATCCACCAGCTCCCTTTACATCAGATAAGAGTCGAGGTTGTGCTTACGTTACTCATCAGCTATTTTAAAGTTGCTTTTCCTCTAATCTATGGCCTCCCACTTGTGACATGTTGTAGACATGTGGAGCCTTTGAGAAAGTTGTTTTACTCACATTGATCATATTTATTGCCTGATATCCATGAATTTCTTCATGAACTTCAGCCATAGGGAGCTCTGCTAAGGTCCGGGTTTGAAACCTGAATTAAACCTTGGAGATTACACTGCTGTTTTCTCATTTCTTTTAAAGATGATTTTGCATTCATTTCACATTAATCTGCAGTATCATACATGGTGTTTTTCTGACGTTTCACTATGACGTTGTACTTTTATTCAGGCAAGAGGAATTGTGCTCAACATCATCTAAAATCATAAAAACATGAATATTATGAAAATGATAAAAAAGAAACAGTTTTAAACAGGTAAGGGAATTTTATCAAGGGGACAGGGCTGTCAAATAATGTGAGGATATCGAACATGCTCATCTGGGTTTCCAGACAGGCCAATACCTGCTTTCCATTTCTTTTATGTAATTCGTTTTGTGAAACCACATGAAATAGCTAAACAGTCCAGCGCGCGTCAAACTACGCAGAATGTAAAATTCAGACAATGTCCTTGACGACATGCCAGACCTCGACTGGCTCCACGGCATCTGACCGCAGAGTCCGACGTGTGCACAGTCCAGGGCCGCAGAATCTGCCAAAATCCTCACAATGGCAGCAGGACAGGCAGTGAAATGGCTCCAGGCTGAGCTATGAGGGTATGGAACAGAAAGTAATTCATCACCGCATGCTGGCTCCCCGGCTTTTGGATGGGAGTAAGATGCATGGTGTGTTCCCACTCCAGTTTGAGGGGCAGGAAACCTCCCCTGCATTTCTTGGCGGTCGCTGTAGTGCCGTCTCTGGCTTCAGCTCCCGTACGACGGCATACATATCTAGTCCTTGTCACTGGGGTCAGGTTTGACTCGTGTTTTCACTCCTCATGACAAGAGCAGGCCAGGATGCGCGTTCTCCCCCAGCCCCCTTTAACATCTATATAAGAAGTTCGTAGGTAGCTGATTTAACTTGAAATATATACACTTTACGATTTAATAACTTTGCCTGCCATCTATTAACTGAGATTGTGTGATTTCAGCATTCACACGTAACAGGAAATTGTAGGGTTAGATCTTTATTACAGATATTTTAAAACTGCTTAATGTATTCTGTATGACTATTTTTCAGCATATATAGCTTGTAATGATGATGAGATGATTGTATCCTCATAAAAACTAATAATAATGATAAGGGGCATTTTATATATGAATAAATTTTTACAGGATCAATTGCTTGAGGCTACACAAAATGAACAAGGGAGAGGAAGGTAGTGAAGGCTGCAGTCTTGGTGCAAATCCTATGCGGCACTGCGCGGATTAAAGTCGACATAACTGGACGAGGCTTCTGAGTGTGTACTGCATAATTGAATTTCATGCTTGTTACTTCTCTCTGAAGTTGTGTACCAAAGCAGTCATTTGAAAGTAAGCCTTTTAGTGAAGCTCTTTTGTGAAACTGCGGATCTCGTGTAGGAAGTCGGGGATTATGAAACATCAGCCAACATTATTGCAGGCGTCCCATCACCTCCAGCTGCAATTTATGATTAGGGAACAGAAATGGAAACAGGAATGTTCTTTAAAGAGATGACGATGCGTGGCAATAGTGAGGGCATATAGATCCTTTAGTCTCTTCTTCCTGCTTGACTCGATTTATAAAGATGGTAAATTAATTCAAAAATCAAATGAAGTAAAGAATAATTTCATATTCAAAAATAACCTTTTGAGATGGTGCACATTTTGCCAAGTAGAACTTCAGGCAGATAATTAATTGATATAAACAGTTACTAATTTGCCAGTGCATATTGGTAAGAATGTCATCAGTATACTCAATCTGTGACACAGCTTTTCAGTTATTGCTTTATTTTGCTAGTTGTCAAGTTTTCATCATTTTTCATGGAGCATCATTATGTTGACCAGGAACTCATGCAGGGGTAGCCTGCCACAGTAAAGTGGCCCATCTAGTATTACAAACCTTGTTGATGATGGTTAAAAAACAGGCACTAAAAAACTGTTGTTTCCCTCATTCCCTCCGTCGGCTACAGCCAGTAAGACAGCTAAATCCTGATCCTCAGTTTCTGATCTGAGCCAGTGTTGTGGATGGGTGCCCATTACCTGACAGTGAGGACCCCTCATACTTGTTTGTCTAAAGTGAGCCCCACTGATTTATGCAGAGCATTGATTCACAGTCAGCAGTAGAAGTTACCCTGTAGAAGCATGTTGTATGTATGGTGAAGTGGCTGGCGTCTAAGTCCCTGGACCCTCCGCTTCTATGAATTTGGTATTAGTGCAGCCTATCGTGTCGGCTTAGCATGGGGTGTCATGGAGACCCAGCTTCAGGGGGGCCAGGGGAGGGACAGGTCTATCACATCTGCAGCTCTGTTGTTATTACCTGACTATGTATACATTAAATAAGCACTGGACAGGCCTTCTGCGCTTAACCGAATTTCATAAATCCTACATCAATCCCTCTCTATGTGTGCAAGTCAAATAACAGTAGAATATATAAATATATGAAGGTTGATTAAATATATTGCAAAAGTGGTTTATAAACATTTATTTTTGAAAGGTCTGTCACTTAAGATGCCCTGTGTGAAAATAGATATGCGCTGTTACTGTGCTTGTGTGTTAAACGAACGAGGTAAAAATAGGCAAGTTATTGTTGGAGCCCAGGAGATATTACATGTTGCTATGGAATGCTGCGTTAGTAACCATTTCACCTCTCCAGAGTCAACATGCTTTGTTTTTCTGATCTTTTATGAACATGAAAGCCGTCAATATTTCCACACTATTATTATTATTGTGGCCGTGATTGTTATTATTGTAAACTTATAGTTTAAGAATTAATAAAATTGATTGACACACAGAAGGATAATTCTATGAGCTCCTAAAATACAGTGACGCACCAAAGCTTTGCAGCGGTGAAGCCTGATTTGCCAACAGTGTGAAAGATTCAAACAGATTGTCAGTTCTTAAGCATAAAAGTGTATGTGTTTTTTAATCATTTTGATGATTCTGGATCACTATTCATTTCACAAACAAAAATGAATGCTGATTAATAGTGGACTTGGTTACCGAGTTATGCAAGATCAGAATAATAATCAGTTTTACGGTACATTTTAAATGAAATGGTCTGTGGTACTCATTGTACCACAGACCATGGGATCAAAAAATATTTAGCATAGTTTCACAAGTATGCGATCCCCTCTGTTTTTAAGGACACTGTACAACAATTAGATCTTTTACATCGAACCAGTGCTGGACTGGGATTAAAAATTTTGCCAACCAGCGGGGGCCATCATAATAAGTGTTGCCGACTTGGGGGGATACCAGGAAAATACCTAGTATGCCACATGACCGATCCAGCCCTGCATCCAAACATTGCACACCATGTGTACATGAGACAATACCATTCCCTTCCTTCTCAGGTGAGGTGGTGTCCTGTGATGTATGTGGAGCAAATTTCCAAAACTCACTCAGTCAATTATTCGTTGTCTTTGAGATAGAACCGCCAATGACCTGAAGTCAGGCTTCTCTCATCATATGTCACGGTACTGGGATTTTTAATCCAACAAAGAATGTTTGTTAAATTTCCAAAACTCACTATGCCCACAGAAATTTTCTCAAAAGTATCCCGTGGACTGAGTTTTGGAAATTTGCTCTTCGTATGTACAACGTGTAGCAGGGGCATATAGGAAAATACTCAGAAATAAAAAGTAGCTTCAGAATGCTGTGTTCAGCTTTGCAAATGCCCAAGTATATTGAGCATGACAACTGAGATTTGACATTGACATGAAATTCAGAAATATAAATGCTGCTATCTTCGGTCTTGGCCTTACACTGCAGAAATACTGCCATGCTCTAGTAACACTGGATAATGCAACAGCAAAATTCTACATTAAAAACGAAAATGTGGACCACATATACCTTGACCACTGTGCCGAACAGAAGTTATTCAGTTAGCATGAATGTAAGATATGGATCGTATTACGATAAATTAAAAACAAATTTAAGAATAATGTATTGATACAATCAGTTTGATAACACAATAGATAATTCAGAGTTTAGCTTCTGAAGCTAATCTGAAGATCTGCCTGGTATTCCACTTTAAAACAATGGTGGGTTTCCTGAAGGAAAGCCAAAAAAGATCTTAAGTAAATAGTTTACACAGTGTAGTGTAACTCTTAAAATTGTAATGTAAAATGGTGTTTAAAAATGATTGCTACTTTTAATAAAAATAAACTTTTATTTTAACTGTCAGCGAGACCTTAAAGGTCATTTGTCACCTGCTCTGTTTGTTGAAGGAGGAATTGTAGAATAAATCAGCTTGCGGCAAAGACGCACGCGTCTCTTTCGGCAAAGACAAAAGAAATTCTGTAAAACTTTTACAAGCACGCTGAAGGAAAATCTAACCAAATTACAATCCCAATGGGTCATTTGTAAAATAAGCAGGCCCAGTGAGCCAGATCTCCAGCAGACACAATGTAACCATTTCTTTCTATCGTTTTTTTTTTTTGAGTATGTGTCCTAGTTTTGCTGTGTTATGTTTGGTAATACCTGTGTAAGTGCCCCCCTCCTTCCACCTAGAGGTACCTATACATCTCCAGGAGCCTTGTTTTAACGATCTACAGTACAGTGCACAGTCTGAAGTGCATGGTGCAAGTTCTTTAAGGACATGGCCAATCTGTTTTCGCTACTGTAGTGGAAAAAGAGTCAATACACCAGGCTCATGGTCCAAAACGGTTGTACTAAGTCTCATAATTAGTCATGGGGGTGTTTGGGGTGAAGCTCACTAAGCCAATCAGAGTGTCATCTCCCAGGTGCGCTTGTACCTTGGCAGATTGCTATTATAATAGCAGAATTGCCAGGTAGTAGAAAAGAGCTGTTCTCTGCAGAGAAAACGGATCTGCTCGTGCACAAAATGAAAGCACGCAAGCAGACCATCTACGGCAACAGCAGGATTCCACCAAAGTAGAGCTCTGCATTCCCGCGGGACCTGCAGCAATAGAGTCCGGCGCAGGACAAATTTTCATTTTTTAATGCAGGAGCAGGCGGGAAGTGACTGATATTTTTGTGGGAGCAGGAAAAAGAACTGAAATAAGTATTGCTTAATGTGTTTTTTATTTTATCAAACTATTATTTATGTTTGTGAGTGAAGAGAGAGTTACACTACAGTTTTCACTCAATAAAAGAAAAATAAGCTACTATGCCTAAGTTGGTTTTTACATAGCCAGCCTATCTTGTAACTTTCGGAAGGACGTTAGCATTCTGAATGTCCCTCGTCACTCTCGTGAGTGCCCAGCTAATGGTGGCAGAGCTAGCATAAAAATCTTTAACGCCCGAGGATGTAAGTGCCTGCTCAAGGAAAGGTGAATATAAAACTGTATAACTACTTAATGTCAAATGAAGTAAGGGAAAATCAGACATTTGGCAGTTGTTTTCATGGTAAGCGACTACAATGGGCACCACTTGCCTTTGGCCCAATGGGACACATGTAACAAAGTGCAATCATACACCTGGCACAAGTCTGGCACTTCAAGGTCACGTGAGTGCAGTGTCGAAGGGGCAGACTACACTGACATTTACTGTAAGTGCAAGCAAATCAAAAGTATCAACTGCACTAAAAACTGAACCACACGAATGTGTGGATTTTGTTTGTACAGATCTAGGACCTATTATTATAAACATTGTGGCAGGTGAATTATGTGGCATTGTGGCAGGTGAAATATGTGTGACTAGCCTGCTATTAAGTGAAAAACAGCCAGTTTTAACTGTTAAATGTTGAATGTAGCCTCTTTGGTTTGTCTTTCTCTTTTACCTGAAAATGACCGTTGTGAAATGAAACATATTGATTTTGTAATCATTTTATTTTTAATCTTTTGGTTTTGGTTGGTTAAAAGCACAATTGCATGCCGCTGACTCAAAATTGCAACGCACCAGCAATGCACCTCCGCCTCATTTTAAGACCAACATGCCCACGGGTGCTCGAATGGTCGCAAGTACATTTGTTCTTTAAACTGGACGGGAAAATGATAAATGACAAATTTATCATTTTATCACCCTTGGGTCGTGCCTGGTGTTGCTTTGCGCCGGATGTTACATAATGCCCGAGGTGTTTGGTCACAGGTCACGATCCTTCACCCATACTCATCCTCTCTCTATTTAATTGATGACTCTGATGAAGAGTCAATCATCTAAGAGCACATACATGTTTTCTGGGACCAGGTGATTGGGAGCAGCTTGGTTGTGAACATATTTTCCAGCTTACTTATGAGGATACTTGAAAGGGTGACTTGTTACTACGTTTCTGCAGGTGGTAACAAGGAATAGTCTATATAGTACCTTTCTGTATATATTACCTACAGTATATTACCTGTATTGGCTTTTCTCGTGATAGAACAAATGTAACTGACACTTTCTAGTGAACTGCTAGTGAAATTCTTCCCAGTGTGTTTAGTGTTTACCATATTTTAGAATTAGGTAAACTATAGATAATCCTAAAGTTCCACCATTAAACAAATTATGTATATTATTAAAATGCAGAAACAGGTAGGCATATAATAATTTTTTAGGTGTGGATTTAAAGGTGAGATTAATCTTGACATGCTTTTCTCTCACTGTTCATCATTTGCATCATGTTCTTGTCAACCTATCAACACTAAAGGGATGGAAAGGGGAACAAGGTGGTTTAATGAATAGATCCACTTCAGTAACCAGTGGAGTGCTGTCGTTTAACATAGGGGTGAACCTATAAAAGACAGGTCGCACGTTCAAACTCACCTTCTTCCTGTTGATTTAAGACTTTGTCTCACTAAGAAGCTCCTTCATGCTTCTGTATCTTTGTGCGAGATGGAGAACATCATCCATTGACCCAGAAAACGCATCAGGGCTTCACATGACATGTTGACCTGATGGCTAACTCCCTAAAGCTCTGACACATGGCTGGTCATGCATCCTTCACCATCATCTCTGGATAGAAATATCTGGAAGAAGAACAGCTTAAAATTTAAATGAACCGTAACTGATGCAAATCTCGCTTCACTGTTGCAGTGGCATGATAAGAGATCATTTTATTATAACCTGTTATTATAACCGCTGTCACTGATTTCTCACTTCATGTGTTGATCACTTTTTTCTCCCAATATGAACAAATGTCAATGCAGTGAAAGGCTGCCCTCATTAATGAGCTTCTTTGCTTTTGACATCAAAGATAGTGCCCTCCCCAGGACTGAATTTTGTTGTATTTTTTCTAAGTTCTAGCCCCTTAGTACAGTTTTTTCTATGTTTTTCCTGTATTTGGTGCTTTTGGTTTTAGTGTTTTATTTCTAACATTTTAGCGAAACCCAGATAACCTTTCTTATTTGCCCAAATTATCTGAAATTGATGTATTTATGTGGAGCTCTTCTGATAAGGTCTTCGAGAAGCATGTGACTTTCCAGCAACATGGTCTGAAACGATGCTGATATAACACATTGGGAATGGCCCTCTTCATTTGCAAATATTAGAATAATGTTTTTTTTAACTTTATTCATCAAACCTTCAATGTTTATCAACATATATAAAAGGGATAACATTCAATGTCAAGATCTCCCCACTGAAATGGCTGCATTTTTCTCTGTTTACTAATCGCTGCGACTTGCCAATTGAGTTAACAATCACCATATTAGTCCTGGGTCTTTCCCACTTTGATGCAAGCAATTTCTGTTTGGAGGGGAAAAACTATTTATTCTACTACGTACAAGGATTTGCAACCACAAGCACTGATTCTGATGACATGATGCAGTCAGAATTCAGAGAAAACTATGAATTCTCTAAATATAAAGACTGGGTTCCTCAGAAATGGTATGACAACATTCAAAGCAATACAGAGCTAGAAAAAAATGAGGCACTGAACAACTATTAAATTCCTCAAAGCCTCAGTATTACAGTTATTGGCTTTTTACACATCGATCTTATATTTTTGAAGTCTTTTTTTAATAAACATTTAATTTTTTTAGCTATTATAATGCACTAGTGGGTACTGTTAGGCGTTCATTTTTGTTTGTTTCTTGGCCATGACCAAGCTGAATTGCATCACAGACACTAAACTAAGATGATCTAGTTTACCTCCATGATGGGCTACAATGATATTCACAAACATTTACCCATCTCTTCCAGGCATGTGTTCTTCTATACAAACAACGTTGCATACTAGATATAATCAGCACTGACTTAAAACGATAAAATGAAATATTCACAATATTTGCACCAATACAGCCCTTTGAATATATTGAGTGAGAAATAACATTTTACTAAAAAGTAGACTGCAGTTTAGGCCATCTCGCTTACTTTCCTTACAGTATCACTTAAATCCTGCCCTCTTGTTATAATTCCTGCATAACATTTTCATAAACAGGGTGTGATGGTTTATAACAGCTGTCATAACATGCCTATGACAAGTATCCTAACCTGGTATGAGGCAGGGTTGCAGGCAGCATCACCAGTGTTCACAAACTGCCAGGCGGGTTGTGCGAAGACTGGAAATGTAGCCTCATTTTCTTGGGGAAGGATAACAATGGTTCAGCAGTATTGTTGACCAAACCTTCTTGAAAAGCTACACTGAAGTATAAGACTTTCATGAAATTCACGTATGTTTTGCTTGAATAATTCAAATTAAGGTAAAGATATATAATTTTCAACAACATCTGTCCTAATACTTTAACGAGAAATGATCATGCCCACTTCCCTAATAGCCATCCTCTCTACGACCTTTAGCTAAATCTGTACATCATGGTTGTATTCAAGGTATTTCTTTGGTAGCCCCAATTAAACCCAGTTATAAAATAGCAACGCAGGTGGTTTATGCATTTCAGGAGTATGTATATTGAGAAGCTCATTATTTCAAATTTGAGAATGGTGCATCATTCAACTTGCTTGCTGCGGTGTTACTGATGTAGGGTGTGTCTAATTTGCAACCTGCCTGGTCCCTAGCCAACCTCTGGCAGGTGACTAAATCCAGTACTAAGTAAAACCTTATAACAATGTATAAACAATGTATTGAACCTTAAAAATCTGTGAATGGTTAACATACACCACGATAACATAGCATTCATGAAAAGAAAAATGCAAACAGAATTATATAAAACAACTCTCTCGAATCTTCTTTGTTATCATTTAAGCATTTGTTAAAAATTGAAAACATATTCAAGAATTGTTGATGGTTGTATTATCTGTGCTCAGCCTAATTTTATACAGATTCCAAATCATTGTTGTTTTTTCTTTGTTCACGTAGCTGAAAATACATGGCTCCCTATTTCAACCTTAAAATACAGCTTTTCAGTATTTTGGAATCTCTAGCAAACACATTCTGACAAGCCCTATGACACTCTTTTTTGTGTTACCTGTCTCATGCTCTGTATGTTTCAGACAAGTTCGGTGTGTCTGTCCTTCAGTCAAAGTATAGTAGATGATATTTTTCCTTGTTTTGTTTTGCTTTATGGTAAGTAATAAAGAATGTTGTGTATCAACTTGCATTGGAAGTTATGTGATAAAATAGTATAATGGTATGTATTAAAAACAGCCAAAGAAGCTGAGCTGTAGGAACTTCCTCCAAAGAATTAGCTTTGATCGATAGGAAGACAACACAGCTTTACTAACTTATGTTAGTGGCAGCCAATGTTGTCAGATTGTCTACTACAGGATTAAATGCGGTTTTCCAGAGCCAAGTGAGAGTGACTTTATCCACAGAAAGAAAATGTATCCATCTATGGTATTTCTGGGACTCCAAAGATTTTTTTGATGATTCATATAAGAACAGTGTCACTGGGAACTGTTAGTAGGACCATGAAAATAATTAGCATCTACTATGTCTAAGGATCAGGAACACTAAACAATCTTAAGCTGTATGTTATTGGTAAAAAAAATAATTAAAAAATGTACTTTTTAACGTGTGTTTTTTTTTGAGGGATAGGTGTGTCCTTATTTAAATTAAAGTGTCATTATCATTTTTAAATAATTTCAGATAAATAAAAGGTATGATCACATCTGAACAGTAAAGAAATACTGTAGTGTGATGTCCAAAACAAAAATGTTTTATTAATATTATCAAAGGTGTCCCTTGGAGGGCTTATGGTAATCAAATTATATATGTTTATTTATATTTATTTATATTATTTATATTTATAGCATTTTGGGCAAACTTGTTTATACATGATTTTTTTATTTGCAAACTAATAATTTTATGTGAATGGTTTTAAAATCAATAAACTGAACATGTTCAGAGCAACTACAGGAGGATTTTGTGACTGCACAAAGTGATGCTTGGAGTGTTCTATATAATCAAATGGCAATTTATATTGACTTATGGATTTACATCATCTGAGTAATATTCAAATAGCTCTATACAGCACAGCTCCACAAACTAACAAACAGCTAAAGAATTATGCTGCAAATGACAGAAGAGCAAAGCCAGTGAAAACAGCAGGGTTCCATCATTGTCATTGTCTGGCCCCTAAAATGTAAAAACCTAAAAAAACTCCTGTTCATGCAAGCTAATGTACATGCAGAGCAGAAAACACATCAAAAGAGACCCAATCATAACTCCCTATCCACTTTCAGTACAATCACCCTGCCTGGCCAGTCACCATTTAACCTGGTCTTCATCGTAATGGCGCTCGGGTTGGAAACCTTCTTCTACACTCGATGAAACTGGTGTATAGGAAGAGCTTGCAATCTAAAATCACAACCAGCTTTCTCAGATGTAAGAATCTTCAATGCTCCTTCAATCTTAATGTGTGCCAGTGTCAGGGAATGCGTTGTAGTGAAAGTTGAAAAGGTTAAAATAAAATGTTTAATAGGTAAAAAGGTTACAGAGAGTGCATTTCGTTCCAGTAACTTTCCTTAAAAGTTGCAGAAAATGAAATATGGTGGGATTATGTTAAAATCAAGAGCATATCCTGGGGCAGGGCCAAATAGGTGGAGGAACATGCATAATGCACAAAACTGTGTGTGTGTGTCTTTTATATGCCTGTGTTACATTATTGTTGCTCACAGTGCGCCGTGCCAGAAGACTCTAAATCCATTGCACCATCATAGATCTGCAAGTTTTCAGCCGCTGCGCAGACAGTTTAACACAGGACAAGCAAGTATCAATATCTAGGTTTTTAACCTTTTTGAAGTTGTACTGCAAGTGCAAACAATGTGGGAAGAGAGAGGGCCTTGAATAATGTCCTGTCATTTGAGAAGAAAAAGTGAGTGTGGCCTAACAGATTGTATAAAGGGCTTCCAAAGCACGTTAAAGGTATCTGCCACTGCTGCTTTTTGCATAGGAAGGAGGCACATGCTGAGTATTTTTCTGGCCCTTGTTTAATGTCCTGTTTAATTGCAACCGACATAAACCAATGTTTGTCACATTCGAAGTCCAAAAGTTAAACGAATGTGAAGCAAAAAACTCAAAGCCACTCAAAGACGTTTAATTCAGGAATTGCATTTCAGTATGTGGTCAGTCTTGAGCTGCATTACGGGTGCCATTCCAGCCATTTATCTTCCCGTTAACGGTTGAGGTCTGCCACCTGATATTGATGCTGCAGCGAGCTGAAGTGGGTCATGTTTTGAGCTAAAGGTCATTTATGCATCACCCATAAAGTGATGACTAAGGGTTAACTGAGGACACGTGAATGTATTTGAGTAGCTTGGTAATTAGAAATGTTGCTTCATACCTCCAGGGTTGGGGTGTTGAATACTATCACCACTATGTATGTATGGAGTTTGTATGTTCTCTGTGCACCTATCGTGTAGGTTCCCTCTCGCTGTTCAAAGACTAACTGGTGTCCTCTGTTGCTCATAGTGTACAAATGTGTACATGCCCTGTGATAGACTCATGTTCTGTCCTGGATGTGTACATGCCCTGTGATGGACTCGTGTTCTGTCCTGGATGTGAACATACCCTGTGATGGACTCGTGTTCTGTCCTGGATGTGTACATGCCCTGTCATGGACTCGTGTTCTGTCCTGGATGTGTACATGCCCTGTGATGGACTCGTGTTCTGTCCTGGATGTGTACATGCCCTGTGATGGACTCGTGTTCTGTCCTGGATGTGTACATGCCCT
>JAODKC010000095.1:18339453-18360331 GCA_026777985.1 Mormyrops attenuatus | reverse complement strand
GTGATGGACTCGTGCTCTGTCCTGGATGTGTACATGCCCTGTGATGGACTCTTGTTCTGTCCTGGATGTGTACATGCCCTGTGATGGACTCATGTTCTGTCCTGGATGTGTACATGCTGTTCCATGCTGTTCTGTTCCATGATCCTGACAAGGATAAGTGGTTTGATGATAGATGGAGAGATAAATGGAGACAACTATTTCTAAAAACATTACTATGATATTCTCCAGAAAACTAATCATTTGAGCTATTAAATGTAAGATTTACCATCATGTATACTAAAATTATTGATTTGATACAGTAATGCGGTGCTTGACAATGTTGATACGTTCTGAAAAATAAGTCATCAGGTGATGTCATCATTCTGTGAACATCATGGAGTGTACACTTACACGTACCTAGATGGTATCGTTTACTACACACCTCAGCTATATGGTATAATCTAAATAACAGTAAAAAGTACAGTATAGAAAGTACATTAACCTGTCACATAGTTGTTTTTTATCAAGTATTATGTACAGTACGTAATTGTGTGTGCTATACTTTCAAACGACTAGCAGCACAGTACATTTGTATACACCAGCACCACCACAAACATGTATGTAATGAGTTTTGCCATACAATGTTATGACAGCTACAACATCACTAGGCAATGGGAATTTTTCTGTTCCTTTATAATCTTATGGGACCACCATCGTACATGCGGCCCGCCGTTGACCAAAACGTCATTATGGGGCGCAAGGCTGCATTACACAGGGACCCCTTGAATCTTGAATGAGTACCCGCTTGAAGGTTTATCACCTTAATGATTAGGGTACCTGCTTTTCATCCATCCATCCATCCATTTTCCGTAACAGCTTGTCCTATTCAGGTACGCTGGGGGGTCCAGAGCCTATCCCGGAGGCTACAGCTGCAAGGCAGAGCCTTTTTTTCATGCCATTTTTCCTAATGCGTTTTTATTCTATGACTCCAGTACTGAAAAATTAGCTGGATAACTTTCTTCAGCACTTACTCACCATTTGCTGTGTCTGACCAATGTAGTGTCTCACCATTTGCAGTGACATCCTTGGAGAGAGATAAACAAAATTCGGCAAAGTGCTAGAGGCCACAGTGAGGTATTCTGTGTGAAGGTGCAGCACAGTGAAGGTGCGGTGAGTAACTCGGTGAGTAGTGTTGTTGCCTTACACCTCCATCGCTGTAGTTCTCAATCTGGCCTCAGTTCTGTGCGTGTGCTGTTGATGTGCTTTTTATGTGTTTGAAACAGGTACTCAGTATCTGTCTGAAATGTGAGTTGCAGTTCAGGTGAATCTGTGATGCAAAATTCTCCGGTGTAACTACCCAGTAATGAACTAGTGTGTCGACAAGCCTCTACTATTACAGGCTGTCTTTCCCAGGGTAGTTTCTGTATAAGTGATAGAGCTGCATAAGCCATTATAGAAAGAGGATGTTGGCTTTCCATATATTTATACTTTGATTTATCATAAAAAAATTATGATTGTACCTGCTTTTCAAGCCCGTGGTATAGCTATCTCTCAGAAACAGTAAATAATAACTTGCATGTATAAAAGAATAAGTATAAAAAAGCACTTGTATAAAAAAATCACTTAAAAATTCATCCATCCATCTTCCGTAACCTATCATCTAGTACAAGGTCACATTGTGCCTGCAGCTTATCCCACGAAACACAGGGCACAAGGAAGTGTAACACCCTGATTGTGATACCAGCAAATCAATCTGCAGAAAATATATATCAGGTGCTTTTGATTTTTTGTAATAAAAAATCAAAGTGTTTTTCATTAAGCCACATCAAGTACAATACAGGAAAAAATCTGTACTTGCAGTGAAATGTCTTTGGCACAAAGTAAACCAAAACCAGCATCGTGGCAAAAAGATTGTTTTCAAGAAATTTATGTTCCATCTTAGCCAGTTTAAATGTTTAAACAAGTCATGAAGATTTGCTGTAGACTGCTGCAGGTGTGCTGTATCAGATGTAACTCTGCTTCAGCCAGGCTTGATTCAAAAGGCAGAGGTTCATTCAGTGGTTGCTGTTGCAGTTTTCAGGTACAATCTTTTACTAATCATTTAGTTTATCTGGATATTGTTGTTGTCAATGGGAAGTATCTTTCTAATAGAAGCATAGTAGGTTTTTGAAGATCTTCATTTGAAGGAGATACAATGCAGTTCAACCAATCTAACTATCATTTTAGACCTGCAAAGATGCCACAGTATACATTTAGATTATTTAATTATTTATAATTTTATTTAATTTATTTCTGCATAATACCAGACTCCCGCAAGGATCAGTGTAGTCGAATAACACATGCAGGATGGGAATTAAAATTACATTTCAAGATACATATAATTTCATATGCATATGCAAAAAATACATATGTAAATAAATAAATATATGCAGTTTGTAGACTGCGGTATTTGTAACACAACACCGCAATAAACAATGACACTTTTCTCTGTAAACACGCTTAAGTCCTAAATTGTGGAAGGTGCCAGAACATAAAATATGTTGCTTGTTTGAATGCACAACCTCAAACCTGCAGCCTGACAAACCAGCTGGTATTAATTATCAACTGTGAGATTTAACAAAGAAAAAAAAAAAAAAAAAAAAAAGGAGGCTAAGCGAAACAGTGGGCAAATGCATGAATGGAAATTTGCGGAAAGGATTCCAGGGAGGTCCCCGCTGTTTTCCGCATGATGGGTATGGTGCGCTAAAGGTTGTCACACAAAAACTGAAGAGAAGTACACCTACTGTAAACTTTCCAGGAGCTTTTTAAACACTGCTAGTGCCAGCCCACAGTGTCAGAGCCGAAACGGGGAGACTCACGAGAAATGTCACACACAAAGAGTTTGCAAGCCTTGCAAGAGATTATATTGTTTTTTTGTATTTATATTACCTTATGTATTTAGATTTCATGACTTCTTCGTATTTAGCAAGTTAAACACACGGGGCGTGATTCATCATGCCTTCTGGAGGCCTGTGACGTACCAGGATGATTGGTGGACAGTGAGGAGTCCCGTTGGATCAGCTCTGATTAGATCATTGAAAATTAAGGTTAACACAGGACAAGCCACTAATGGTGGGGTGCTGCAAGACCGAGCTTTAAAAACGGAGAAAGCACAGTGTTTCAGGTATAGAGCAGCGGGATCAAAGTTTTTGTCTGGAGAGCCTCCCGAAAAACATTGGTCAGGTCATGTGACCACACCCTCCCCCCCAGTCAATACGATAAAATTTGCCAACCTGGTGAAACATTTTGCTAACAGATTGCTACCAATGCAAATTGTCAGGGGGGCATCCATTGAAAGTCAACCTCTCCAATTCTTTGACTGTGCCCCACAGAACCACTTGTTTGTAGAAATGTACTACAGTAGTAACAACTATACATGCAGATTGCTGGCATAAAAACTAAATTTTATTGAACAGCATTCAATCATTAAAATAAAACACTGAATTTTTGTCTTTCACAATCAATTTTAAGAGTCATCTTCTAAACTCAAATCCTGCTCAGCACCATGAGCAGCCTTTAGGTGAGTGAGATAATATTAAGATTCATTTATCATATATTTTAGTATTTATTAGTCAGGAGAGGCTTCCATTTAACATTCCAAAAAATTGTTTTACTTTGAAATTTAAATCCTTTCTGTGCCAAGGACCCAAATTTACAATAATATTCAAAAGTTTTTATCTAGAAAAAGTTTTTTTTTTCTTTTTCATGGTTAGCCTGTGAACATGGTCATTTTTGACGATAACTAGCAGAGCTGCGTTTTATTACACAGCTGAGGGAGGCCAATAAAAGGAAGTCATATAATGGATTTTGATCTCATATTTTAGAGTTATTGTTGCAATAAAATACTTCAATTAGCATCCAGCACTGAAATAAATCCATGGTGCTCTTCAGGACAGCTGTGATGCATGGTGTGCAGCCCCGGGGTCACCAGGCCTTACATGCTGTTACCTTCAGAGACTGGAAGTGGGCATAACTCAACGCCGACAGCAGGCACAACTCAACATTGTATATTACCAGTGCAACCTTTAAAATGAGGAACAAGACGAGGCAGGAAAATCATGCACAATGTGCCGCTTAATTTTTATCAAGGAATACCATGGCTGGTGTTGTCTTAAATTTTTGATTGTTGTTACATTATTGTTTTTCATAGTAAGCTCAACAATGATCTGGCATTACAGTTTTAATGTGAGTATGCTGTCAATTTTCCTTAAGCTATAGCCATTTTCGGTATGCTCCTGCCGTAGACATGCGATGGATTTACCACTCAACCATATTGGTATTGGGCGGAGTGGTGGCTCTGAGTCTGGGGATCTGTGCCAGCAATTGGAAGCTCACTGGTTCGAATACTAGGAGTATGCTAGGAGTGATCCTACTCCATCGGACCCTTGAGCAGGGCCTTTAAGCTGTAATTGCTTCATCCTGGGCATGACGTTAATCTACATCCAGCCCTGTGAGCAGGTACTCCAATTTACAGGGAAATTTAGGGGTTAGTGGCAGGATTGGCACTCCAGCCACTGGAAAAAACTCACACTGGTGAATTTGGACTAATGTGGTGTTGAGGTATCACCCACTGCATGACTCTACTCAGGTTCTCATCCCTGAGGTGGTTTGTTGTGCGGTGGGTGTGGCAACACGCTGTAATCAATGCATGCTCCTTACCTCCTACCTCTACCTCATACTGGTATCAGTTTAATCCCTATTCTTTCCATGCAAACGGTAATGGTAGACGATAACCAGTGCTGTTCTGCATGAATAGGAATCTGTTCATTTCTCGGATTTAAGATTAAGATTAACTTTATTGATCTCAGGTGAAACCTATACTTATCAAGGTGTTAATGAAATGAGGAAGGGAGTATTCAGTGACAATCCATGCAGAAGGATTATGTAGTTTCCAACAATCTTTGCAGATAACTGCCAGTCATGCAGCTGCAAAGGTGTATGCATGAAGCCTGTCCTTTTTCACTCTTTAAAGTGTATCTGTGGACCGTGAGATGGTCCAGCTGCTGTAGCTTGTATTATTAATCACACAGTGGCAAAGCTGAATATTTAAATACTGTTTTTCGTTTGCCTCCTCTTTTTCAAAACATTCAAGTACAACTATCTCAAGACTAGGATATGGTTGATGTTGCTGGAAAGTGATGCTTGAAAGAGGCTAGATAAGTATGTTTGTACACAAATCACGATTTTACCTTATTTTGTCTTAAACAATAATTTTGTTTCCATAGTAAATTGTATAACAATATGTATCAGCCTTGTTGGTCCAGTAAGGTATAAACTTGTTTTCTCATTCTGCTTCACTTAACAGTTAAAATGCATATTATAAGTAACATATTATTTGTTTAATATCTTCATCTTTTTTGGCATCTGAAGCTAGATTACTTTTACAGTCTCTTAAAGAAATCAACAGAAGATAATTTTGTGATAAACACCAGTTATACTTCAGTTGTTATTTACTGTTAAATTTAAACAAAGGAGTTTGGGACATTGTCTTTCATTTTCTTTCACATTTCAAATTGTGGACATAGTTTTGTTAAATGCCAAATGAATACAAATACCATTTCAAAGTGATAAACATTGTTCAAAGATGATAGAAGGATATCGGTTGGCTTTTTAAAATCAAGTAATTCATCATGCAGTCACTTATTGCATAAAGTTGTGAGAACATATTTGTTATACTTGGATTTGCACATTTTTCTAAATATTTCCTATTGATTTATATATTTGGCAAAACAAGCAACTTTAAAGCTCAGAACTATGACATATTTAATTTGTCTACACTGTTATGAAATAAAAAAAACATAGTAAAATTATCTTTTTTATCCATAGTCAACAGCTGATTACAATAGCACTAATATCTGACTGAACTCATAGTATTGTATAAATGACTGCGCATAACTGAAGATCAGAAATGCAGATTGATTACAGATGTTCATGTTGTTTACATATGTTGAGTTGTCAAGCCTTTTGGTAAGAAAATATTAAAAACAAACAACTATATGGTAGTATAACCTGCACAGTGGTCAGGATGGGTTTTGTCTAGATCTACATTTATATAAAACATTTAACTGTTCAGCAGTGTCCATAAGTTTACAGAGCTAATCTCAAGTAAGTTACAACATAGGCCTGTATGTATCAGCTGTCTCCCGCTGCTTTTAGAAAGCTTTGTAGACTAAACCAATAGGTCATAAAAAAAGGTAGAAGTAACAAAAAGCTTGGATTGTTTAACGTATTTTAAAAATTAATAACACTGCAGACTTCTGCTGAATAAACCTGAATATCTTCCATATCTACAGTAAAGTGCAGTGCACTGGGACTTATGTTGTATTGTACAGATTTAATATTTTATTTGTGTTACTGACTGTTATCTTTAAAGAAAACACAGTATTCCCAACTGCAGTGTCCCACCAGTTCCAACAAATAATCTCTACTCCCTAATGTTTAGTTAGGTTACTTTAAACTGTACATGAAACCTTGAAATGAAAAAGTGTCATTCCGCGTACACAGATCATAAAGATTTATAATTCTGAACAATGGAAAGTTATGTGGGTGGGATTACACAGATTTTTGTGGAAAAACCTAGCATTCATTCACTAGTTTAAAAAGCCGGCTTTCTGATCTGGAGCCTTTTTTTTACAACGAGGTCTTGTCTGTCACTTAACAGTTGACTCTTGTAGTTATCCCAGCTTAGCAAACACTTGTGTTATATTTTCCATTAGAAAAACCTGGGGTCACCCGCATGTCTGACTCTGTTAGCCAAAGCCAGATGGGCTTTTCCTATAAACAAGTGTACAGAGAATATTTATACAGTCTGTGGCACCTGACGCCATAACACTCATGACATTCTATTTAGTAGCCAATGTTGCCATAAGTCAGAGTAGAGAATTAAGTAAATATTTTTAATACAGCCATGCCATTGTTTATTATAGAATGGCAAAAGCTTTAAATCTTGCCAAATACTCTGTTAAAAACTCATTTAATAACAACTTGTCCTTCAAAGTGAAGTGTATGTAAAACCTGCATTATTTTATTATTTACTTGTCTTGTTTATTTTCAAACAGGTCTTTACAGACTGTTTAGTTCAGCTTCTCGTATATTTTACACGGAAGCTATGCTTCACGCTGAAAGCATAAAATTTTCAAAAGATGATTGCATGCGTCTAACTTGGATTCTGTCACTCCTTTGCTTCTGTTTTTCTTTTTATTTTGTTCTTGGCCACACAATGTAGAGCAGGGGTGGCCAATCTCATCCAGAAAGGGCTGTGGTGTACGCGGGTTTTTGCTGCAACTCCCTAATTAGATTACTAATCAGAGGACTGATTGGCTGAAGAGTCCTCACACCTGGGTTTGATGATTTGATGATTTGACAGCTGCCCTAAAGGTTATCCCACAAACCTGCATACACACTGGCCCTTTGCGGATAAGATTGCCCACCCCTGTGCTAGAGTATATGATACACTGATACAATTACCTATATACCATTAACATTTTACCACTGATAAGAATATACGTAGATTGTGAGTTTGGTTCCTGCCTTGACTTTGTGTATGAAGTTTGCATGTGTCCACTTGGATTTATTCCTGCAGTGCAAAGACATGGTTATGTATAAGTACTATATATACTGTATGTATAGATCTAAAGAGCTGGCTTTGAGTGGGTATATGCTGTAGATCACACAGGGGGCATGTTCAGCACAGGTATGGGCTGTGTGCTGCTCATGTTCTTCTCTGTAAGTAAAGACAATATCCTAAACCGTTCTACATTCAAGTCACTCACAAAACAACTTCATCAAATCTTTAATATCCTTTTTGTTTAAATCATAATACCAATGACATCTTAAGTGAATTCATCAGCTAATGCATTTCCATTAATGTGTCTCAGTGAAAAGATAGTAGTATATAAATTGCACTTGTGCAAATTGTTGCGTTCATTGCTCTTCATTAAACAAAATATGCCATAGTTCTATAAAGTACTGTTGCCCCAAAGCATCATGTACATTAA
This sequence comes from Mormyrops attenuatus, assembly GCA_026777985.1. Lineage (NCBI taxonomy): Eukaryota > Metazoa > Chordata > Actinopteri > Osteoglossiformes > Mormyridae > Mormyrops > Mormyrops attenuatus. The sequence continues at coordinate 18,352,316 of JAODKC010000095.1, read as the reverse complement.
TTTCATGGTTACGTAACTATCATTATCAGGAAGTCATAGGGTCGCCCTTATTGTGCTGTGTAAATAAGGAAATAAATTAAAAACCCCCTATAACTCTGGCAGTGTTGCAGCACAACTGGTGGTCTACGAGAGAGAGAGAGAGACAGAGAAATCCAAGTCAAACAGCATCAGGAGTGACATTATTCTGATGAAGGGGCGTCTGGCCTCAGGTAGATTGAAATGAATTGTAAGGGCTCCAGACGGTTCCAATCATACCGTATTTTAGAAATACAGGGTCATGGATCAAGCATTTGTAATTCTGGAACTCTGTTGACTTGTAATGGGAATCAACTTGTCAATGTTATTTCTGATTCAAACTGTGTTACTCCTTCAGTTTACAAGAGTAAGATGTTCTAAACAAGGAAATGCAAATCGTTAGTGACCAGACTGTTTGATGTATTTGAAGTTATCTGAATTGTAGCTAGAATGGAATGACTGATTACAATGGTATACCGTCATCTAAAACCTCTGGGACGTTATACTTATTGGAGCTGTACCTATGATGTAATCACAGCTGCCTTTGGGGTAGGCAGGGGAAGTATATTGTGGAGCAAGCATCATAAAGGCCCCCCTTTGCTACAATATTTATCTAATTTTGGTAACTTTTGTAAATTTGGCTACTTAAACACAGGCTTTTTTCAGTTATTCTCGCAACAATTCATAAATCTTTCTTAATCACTTGTCATAGTGAAGCCAGATTCTACCCCAGAAAACACATGGGCACAAAGGAGGGGGTGACCCGGAGAGGGAGCCAGGGTTTACATTAACTCACGCACAATCATCAAATAAGATAGGAGTTCCCAGCCTCAGATGGCATAGCGGTGCAGCGGTTAGCACTGGTGCCTTCCACTTCTCGGACCAGGGTTTGAGTCTGTGCCATGACTCCATGTGTGTGGAGTTCGCATGTTCCTCTCCATGTCATTGTGGGGATTCCTTAGGGTACTCCAGCTACCTGCCTTGTATTTTACAGGCTCATCCTGAGTTGAAAAGGAAAAATAGCATGCACAAGGTGAAATGGTGTGATTCACATCAAAATCACATCACATCACCTCAGTCCATGCAATTATTGTATGACGTAAACCAGTCTGTGGACATCAAAAGGTTGGGAACCTCTGGGCAACCATAAAAACCCTGGTCAAATGGGAGAAAACACAAGTACTCGTACCTTTTAGCACACCTAATTTAACCTGCATTTACAGTGGCCAAAAATGACATTTTGTTATGGCAAGGCATGATGGGAGGATGGATGATCCGCAATGCAGCTTACGAAGAGCAGGAATTTTATTATAAACAGACTCAACAGACAAGAAACCATGATGGGAGAAATCAAGCCAGGTACAAAAGAAGAACTAGACACTACCATGAGGGATACTAATACTAATCACATGGGGCGGGGGGGCATACCCAGTTAACCAAACACTGAAGACTAGCATAACAAGACAAAGGTGAGGGTAATAAACAACACTGCAGATTCAAACTCTAGGAGGGATTGGAAACAGGTAAACCACAACATAATAACTAAACTAGACACAGGCAGGGTAAACCAGGAGAAAATGTATACAAAGAAAGATTGCAACTGAAATGCATAAATACAAGGACATAATTAAATCAGGGAAAGCAGAATCTGAGGGCACTGAAACATAAAAACATCCAAACAGGTGAGATTGGCCTCTAGCAACCCTCAAACCCCCAAAGGAGAAGTTGCTTGGTACAAAGCCACCTGCTTAGTCCATTTAGCCATGCAGTGGTCCAGGCAGGGTAACACACAAGAAACCGAACAGACCAGGGAAACATCAGGAGATGGGATGGCCAGTGACACTGACTGGCCAAATGAAGAAATAATGGACTGAATGGGGCAGGATTGGGACCAATCCATGAGACATTTTATCATGTGATTGGTTGTCATACCTTCCATCTCCATGTAGAGAGGAATTCCTCAATTTTAGGTCTAGGAAATTGGAGTATAGTGGCAGGAAAAGTGAGGACATCTTGGGATGTGCTGAGTGGTGAAGCGCCACATTATCCAGAACCCCACAGGACTGTGGAGTACTGGGGATTTTACAGAGGAGTTGATAAATTTCCAAAACTAAACAATATATTTAAAATTTTTATCAACCCCTCACATCTGTGCCTTCTGTTCTCATCTGAAAAGAATACAAATGCAGTACCAAACTTTTTTCAGGAATCAAAACCTTTTTTTAGAACCAGGAACTTTTGTCGTGTTCACAATGCAGGAACTCGCCGTTGATGATGGTAAAACCTGTAAACAGGGACCAGGTTCTGAAACTTCTGTGTGAAAGCACCTCATATAGGTCATGCACTTTAGGAACTATGCTGTATGGGCTAGTGACTGTTTCATCCACCATCAAACCATCATCGTATGGTTTTAACACTGGTCTGCCACCACCGCAGGTACTTTGGTATGCAAGCCAATAACAGTTCTTTTTCAAACTTTGCCAAGACATTGTATAGGTGAGGAACTACAACATGTTGAATTTTGAGATAGATCACCTCAAAATTGAAGCAGTGCCACATAGTGAAAAAGAACAGTTTTGACACTTGATCCTGTTAAAATGATAACTGAATAATCACTCGATGGATCTTTTCTGGACTTTGCAGGTGCATTGTAGGGGGGCTGGAATGGAACTGATTACATTTTGAGAGAGATTGCCCCAAAATTGAAGCAGCTCTGCACAGTGATAGAAGAAAATGCCAAAATCTTTACATTTGATCCCGTTAAAAAGATAACTCAAAAGGTTTTTGATGGACCTTTTTCAAACTTTGAGAGGCCTTTTATGGGTATTGAACTGGAACTGATTACATTTTTTTGGCCCCAAAATTGAAGCAACAACATTTAGTAGCAGCAAAAGGAAAGGGTGAAAGCAGATGACAATTGGCCTTGTGAATATGATAAGTCAAAAAGTATTTGATGGATGTTATTACTGCTTGACAAAACATTATTTTGATGAAGATATACACCTTATTTCATTTTCATACAAATTCCATGGAAAATGAAGCAACAGTGTTGTATGGCAGCAAAGGAAGGAAACTACAGCTGTACAGTAGAACACACTTTTTGCCAGTTTCACAAAGCAGGATTTCTTGCTTAGCCAGATAACTTGTTGGATTTAAGGTACACCAGTTCAATTAAATGGACTTTATCTTCTTTTATTAATATATCCATAGCCCTTCCCATGCACCAAAGCATTTCATAAATTGGCTGGCTAAGAAAGGCTGAACAAGAAAGGCGATCTAATGATGACCTGTCCCCCTTTCATCATCTGAGTTAAAGCATGAGATTTGCCAAGATGGCAAGCATTAACCAGTTCCCAAAACAGCATCTGGGAAGCTGTCCTAGCTGCCTCAGCTAATATAAAACGTGATCAAATCAAAAACTTAACAGGTTCAATGGATAACAGGGTCATGCTGATGATTGAGAAGAAAGGTAGCTGTACAGGACATTAAACTTGGCAAAGTGGACTGCATGGAAAGGTCGATACTTAATTATTCTATATAAAGATTGATTAATATTTTTTAAATTATTTCTGTGGATGGTGAAGTGAGAATAATCCAGTTACTTTCTGATTGCCAAATAATTCTTTACACTGATCATTGAGTGTTTTAAGGTGAGAAAGTAAAATTTCAAAAATTCTCCCAGTTTTAGCAATATCCACCATACCATTAGTGTATCTGTTACAGTTATTTTAATGTTAAGGAATTTTTTCATTATAGTCAAAGAAATAAATAGAATATGAATATAAAAAATATGAATAATATACATGATAATTTTCAAACATGGATATTAAAACATACACAAAAGGAATACAAGTAACCACCTATTTGGTGGGGAAACATGCTGCAAATAGTCATATAAGTGGAATGTGCAATAAATGAAGAAGTATAATTTCACACCTATATATTATGACAAAGACTCACAGCGTTCAAGTAAAAACACATTAACTTTCCAGCTGATCCATCCAATCATTCTAGAAATAGTACTTCACTAAGTTAGTGAGTGTGGGACAAGTACGGCTTGGGTAGCCAGAGCAAATGACATGTCTATCTAGGGAATACAATGCTGCCGTTTCCGACAGCAACAAATCTGGTTTGATGACGCTGCACACATTGAATGTTGGCTTCTCTCTGGCCTGGGACCGTGACTGTTGTCTATTTTCCAATTACGCTTCTTCCTCTCGCCCTGTGGTGTGTTGGCGACTGGCCGGGGTTGGTTCCTGCCTGCGCTCAGTGTTCCCGGGATAGGCTCCGGTCCCCCCCCGCCCCCCGACCCCAGTTGGGATTAAACGGTCTCAGAAAGTGGATGGATGGATGGATTTCTTCCTCTCCTTTCACTTCCATCTTTCTCTACAAACCTCCCTTACTCGATCCATATTTACAAAGGAACTCATTCCGTCGATGTCTCCTTTTTAAGGACGGTAATGTACTTGAACGCCTGCGTCGATATTCATATGAAATGCGCATGAACTGTGATTAAATTGCAGTCATTCTACTTAGAAAATATTACTAACAGTTTTGAAAATAGCATATACAGTAAGCAAGTGCAAAATTTAAACTCCAAGAAATATGATCCACAGTCAATGTGTGACAGGTTTTGAAAAAGTTACTTTAGTATGGAGAAATGCTTGCTACTGACGGTAAAAAAAAACAACTGTATTTTTGGTGTCCTTGAGCCACCCCAACCCCTTTTGTGTTTTAACTAAAGCATAATCAAAAGTGTCAATGATATTTATCAGAATTATTTAGCCTGCTTAGTGAGCATACCCAAGTCAGAGAACCTATCACCTCACTCATGTACAAATCTTCTCTACATTGTTCAGTAAAACATAAAAGGGGGGATACTCCTTCTAGCATAGACAACAGACTTTGATTTTGATGGCCCTGATAAAAAGGAGAATTATAGTATATTGCTCACTTTCATTCACAACCCTATCTGCTGGCACTTAATTGTGTTTTAGTGCTACACAAAGGTTGACGTAATCAAATAAACACGCACGCCTTTGAAGGCGGGCCTCATGGAATCATACTGAGCAATTCAGACTCCTAGAACAGCACACTGCATTGGCATTGCTAGCCTCATTGGTCACTGGTTCCTATTCAGTCAGCTCTTCTCAGATCAGTACCTGACAAAGAAAAAGGCCTACAGTGTTTAATATGTCTTGAATAGAGTCTATATCTATAAAGTCTACACGGAATAGATTCCGGTCTATGTATTGTATTATAACAGCTGCTAGTTAATTCTGTGCATTCCGATATTTCATAATAACAATAATGCAAATGTCTAAACAGTATTTGACTAATCTTCACAAAAACTGCAGAAGTCCCAGAATAAGAATACCAAGACGATACGGCAAGACTGGGCTATAGTTATCTTAAAAATATCAACAGACAATAACGTGATCTTAAAGAAAATTTCTAGATACTGATAAGGTTAGCACTAGTGACCACTTTAAGGTTAATGATGATAAGATGACAAACTTCCTTTTCTGTATGTGTGAGGTATTCTGCTTTCCAAGCAGGGTAAATGACATTATTCCATATATGGAAACTATACCAGAGGAAAGCAGTAAATCTAAACTACTATGATCATATATATACGATGATGCACTATGGAGAAGTCATCTTCTCCGCTAAATGAATCAACATGTAAGTTGGTCGGGTGGAGGCAACATGTTTTTTGATGCTTTTAAATATACACAAATCAGCCACAACATTAAAACCACGGTCAATCGGTGAACAGGCGATTGGATAATAGGCACACAAAACTCATAGATGCATGTGGGGAGTGAAGGATAGTCTGTCTGGTCTGATCCCACAGGAGAGCTACAGTAGCACAAATTGCTGAAAAACTTAATGCTGACTATGATAGAAAGGTGTCCAAACACATGGGGCACAGAGCCCTGGTGTATATGGGGCTACATAGACGCAGACCTGTCAGAGTGCCCATGCTAACCCCTGTCCACCGCCGAAATCTGGCATTCCTGTAGATTCATGGGTTACTTTGACATGTACAGTACCACCTACCTAAACATTGCTGTAGACCAAGCACACCCCTTCATGGCAATGGTATTTCCCGATGGCAGTGGCCTCTTTCAGCAGGATAACGCTCCCTGCCACACTGCAAAAATTGTTCAGGAATGGTTTGAGGAGCATGAAAAAGAGTTCAAGGTGTTGAGTTGGCCTCCAAATTCCCCAGATCTCAATCTGATTGAGCATTTATGGGATGTGCTGGACAAACAAGTCTGATCCACGGAGGCCCCACCTCACAACTTACAAGACTTAAAGGATCTCCTGCTAACATCTTGGTGCCAGATACCTCAGGACAGAGGTGTTGTGGAGTCCATGCCTTGACGGGTCAGAGCTGTTTTGGTGACAGGAAATTGTCATTTAGAGAACGGGGTTAAATACTATCCCACCTAACTTCCTAACTTGGCTAAGAATCTTTGTACAGTATAATTTAACTTGACCATAGATCCATCCATCCATCCATCCACACAATATTAGGCAGGTGGTTTTAATGTTATGGCTGATTGGTGTATTACAGCACAGTTCACTCTCTTGAAAGCATCTGTAATGGAACTTGAGTATGTTTATGCTGAACTATTTAACCTGCAGCTTTGATGAAGACCAATGCACACATTATAATGCAAAAAATCTGTTCATGTGAATTTTTCCAATGAAAAGAATGTATACAACTGCATATTAAGGGAAAGGCATTACCACTGTTATCTGTGTGTGATTTTTGTTTTCTCCAAGCAGTGATTTAGTAATTTATATATCAGCTATGTTAAAAAGGGCTGGTGAATTGGCTGTTTAAGCTCCTTAGCATGTTTTTTATTTTAAAAGCATAGTTCTTCCCATTCATTTTGGAATCCAATGTACATCCTGGATTTGGAATTAAAAATAGTATCCTAAGGCAGCCTATTACAGTGTTGCTGAAGCTGTTACTACTCTGTTGATCTAAGGTGCCTCATTAAGGAACCTTGCCATTTGACTGCGTCGGAGACTGACCTTCAGCATCACCAGCGTCCTGTAAAAACTATAGGGCTGGTAGTTAACACACAGCCCAAGCACTAAAGTATCTGTACAGAGACATTTTTAAAATGTATTCCCTTTGTCTGAAAGTGTTTAGATAAATTAAATGTTTCAATATACAAGCATTGTTCAACATATAATTTTTTTTCTTTTTTCGAAAATAGAGATGATATAAGTATGAAGAATGTCTAATATTGCCTTTTAACTTACAAAGAAGTTCTTTTTCTAGAAATGTTGTGCTTTTGTAGTATTTGGTTAATACTTAATTTAAGACCAAGTGACATATTAATGGGAAATAGTCATTATTTGTAATGAGAAATAGTCATTATTTGTTATGACACTGGAAAGCACTTCAAAACTAACAATTAATGCTGAACATAGAAATATAACCTCTATCATGAACTTGGACAAACTGTTTATATCAGCTATTTGAATATCTTTCAAGAAAAGAACAAAAAAACAAACTGACATTGGTGATAAATGCAACTTCTTGTCCTTATATTAACACTTTCTTCAAAGCCTTAAGAACGTATGTTGAGAATGCTACTCTCAAATCCAAAGCAGCTTTCCAACTCTTAAGACTTTTAACATTTTTACAGTGTTTTGGGCTTGTTTATCATTTCTTTGCATATCCACCATTAGTTAGCGTACATGTAACCTAATAAAAATACATGATAATGTTTGTTTTTTAGTGTACTCTAGTTATCAACCCACAAATTGTCATTTAGAGTACGGGGTTAAATACTATCCCACCTAACTTCCTAACTTGGCTAAGAATCTTTGTACAGTATAATTTAACTTGACCATAGATCCATCCATCCATCCATCCATCCATTCCAGGCACTTGTCCAATACAGAATCATGGGGTTTAACTTCAACAAAAAGTTAAAAATATTATATATTACATAATATTCTATGGAAATATCATATTTGACAAGTATACAGGCATGACTGAAAAACCACCACGACTACTGAGTTTCAAATAACAGCAAACGACGTAGAAACTAGTGGTATCCTGGGGTGTATTTATTACAACACAATCACATTACAACACAGCTATATAATTTTATGTACTATCATGGCAAATCATTAAGTGATACATTTTATTAAGTATTTATTTATTAAGACAATTTTGTTGTCTTTTTTCTCTTCTGATTTATAATTATTAAGTAATGGTATTTTGGGAGGTTTAATATGTGAATTGTGTACAAAATCATCCTTCAATCCATCTGTCTATCCTCCTTCTACGTTTATCTTCTTGTTTATCCTGGTCAGGAAAAAAAGTGTACATTCGGTGAACTCTGGGGCAGATGTACACAACATTTTGAACAAATTGGGAAGAGGTGAAATGCATTTTATATCAGGGAACTACAGGTAAACCAGCGAAATCATTGCACATACCATGTACCCACTGCTTCTCATAAAAAAAAACAAGACAAAGACTAGATATACAAAGACTAGGTATATACCTTGGAGAATCTGTTTCTCACCTCTTCCCATTAGTTGACAGAAATATATCTGTCACTATAGACATTTTGTTCCAAATGACAGGTCGTACATTGAAATGGAGACGTGTCAGAATAGGATAATGACTTCTAGGTGTGAGACTGAGCCTGGGAGTGTATATATGTCTGCAGTTGGACTAAATGTGAATTAGACACCAGCAATTCGCATGCATATGGATCCATGTATACAAATACCCTTGTGATATATGTGATATAGCATAATGGCGTTGTTCCTAGTGATTACGTAAATGAAAAGTGTTTTTATGGACCAACAAAATTATTTTTAACTGTTTGCACTATGTGTAATCTGTCTTTGAATTTTGTCCCTATTGCATTAAATGTGTGTTTCCCTATGCTGTCTGTGAACATGGTAACATAAAAATGACATTTGCAGTGATGTCATTTACCTAATTTTTATGCACAACAGTACAGAATACAGCAGTTGATGCAGACAATGAAAGGCGTGCTAATTGAGCTAGTTTTGTGAGTTGAAAGCTATTTCATTTTGTTCATCTGATGCCAACATGGCTATGATTAGTAAGTAGCTCAATGGTTTGGGTCAGCTTATGATTTGCTCATTTTGAGTTTCACGTATCACATCAATGTCTCCCACCTGCTTTGGCTCAACATTGGATAATACGGCATCCCCTATTATAGACGCACATACACATACATGTCAAGGTTTGAAAGTAAAGATGTGGGTTTGGCCCTTATAATTGCAGTCACAATGGCTCTCTGCACAGCAAGTTGTTTCCTTCTCTATATTTTAAGGTCCGACCACTTTTTTTCAGGGTTTTATAAAGCTGATGGAATTTAACGTGCAATGTGCAGCACACTTTTTAAGATTCACTTTTATTAACATTCCAGAAAGTCTCATGTACTCTAACACCAAAATGCACTTTGCAAGTTTATAAAAGTTTTTCTATGTCTTTGAGGAAGAATTTATGCATATGAACAGTAAAAATCAGATTTATAAGCCTTGTGTAAACCGAGGTATGTTACAGTTTTATAAATCCCACTTACCACAGAAACATTTGTAGGTGTGCATTTTAAAAACCACCCCATTCCCTTTCAGCAATTGCTCGATTGTTAATTACCCTCACCTGTTTCTTACTTCTAGTTCCTCGTGCTTGGTTAATTGTCATGGCCTGCACCTGTTCCATGTCTAGTCTACATTCTTGTGGATGTATTTGCCTGCCCGTGCTCTGTTCCTTTGTCATTGTGCATTTGTTGTGTGTTTGTCCCTGCTTGTTAGTGTTAACTGTGTTGTAGACCCCAGTTAGTGGTATTGGTTTCCCTCAGCATTGCTTAATTTAGTCCTTGTTCATTCTCGTTTGCCCTCCTGGCCTCTTGTTTTGGCCCTTCAAGGTACTTTTGTCTCTGGTGTAATGTGCGTTCAGTTCTAGTAATAAAATTCTCTGTGGTTTATGATAGCTGCTCCATGGATCGTCACTCCTTCCCTGCATGCCGTCATGGGGCCACGTGTATACATAAACGCACATATACTATGTTTATAATACCATTTCAGAGACAAGGGAGCTACAAGCAAGAGGGAAAAAAAGAATTTCTCAGAATGTGAAGTGCATTTGCCAGAGACAAAAAAATAATAATTATATGTCGATTGACAGCATATGACTGCTGCTGTTAATGCAGTCAACTCACCAAGCTGGGCAATGACAGAAATTTTTAAAAATGGGAGGATTTAAAATCCATTGAACTGGAATTCCTGTTCTCTACATGGTTCATGTGACGGGGTTAATAGCCAGCGCTCAGGTGGCTAATGGCTGTCTCTTGTGAGTAGTACATATACATATCAGGTAAAGGAAATGCATAGATATGTACATGTATAGAGCACTGTTTATGTGTGTGTGTCTGTGTGTGTGTGGTGCACTCACAGAAAGTCTTGAGATGCTTAATTCAGTAAAAAAATATAATAATTCAGTAGTTTTAAGTAAAACATTCATTTCAAGTATTAATAAATTGAAACCCACACACACACACCATTATCACTTATACATACATGTGTGTATAAATAATAATGGCACACAAAGCTCAAAGAATTATATTGGTCATATCACATTTTATTGCCTTAAAACATACCACTTATTAAAGAAAACAGTGTATTGTTTTTGTATTCCCTTACGTGGTTTGTTTTTTTAATGATGTACTGTATCACAACAAGCAAAAGAAAAGTCTTGGACTCCACAGCAGAGTGTGATGACCTTGTCATATTTCACAGTCACACTGTGGGGGCTTTCAAAGCTACTGAAATCAGAACTCGTCTGTTTAATATTTACAGTGTAGAAAAGTAGAGGCTCCGAAAAGGTCTGCACTTTGTACATTCCGTAAATTAGTAAGTTGGCTGATGAATTTGAAGGGAGACACGTTTGTGGGCTCAGAAAGAGGAAGAATGTAATGTAAGCTATGTAAATAGAATTTGATTGAGCAGAATGTCTTCAGACTAAAAGCAGATGTGAAGGAAAAAAGGCAACAAAACATTGTGAACTATTAAGCTTTGTATTTAAAAAAAAAATTTGATTAAAGCTGTCAATAATGATTATATCAAGTGTAATTTGCCAATTAATCTGACCATTCGAGTAATCATTTAAATACATCTGTTGGTAGATAACATTTAGCTATATCATTAATTTTCAACTCCAAAATATCACAAAACTTCAAATATCGACATACAGGAAACATAGAAAATAAATTAAGCAAAAGAGTGGTCATGCTTTACTTGAGAGGACATGAATAATGTAGTAGTACATGCCTACTTGATACATGAATTAACCAGTAACTAAGTGTTAGTTATGTACTGATCCCATGTTCATTCATCAGTAATCAGTCATGACAGTTAATGTATTCCATTCAGCACTATATTAATTAACAGTTAACTAATTAGTAAATAATGTTAAGACCACTTGAGGGGCAAAAATTTTACTCATTTACTACTCAAGAACAAATCATGAACTAATATACGTTTCCTCATAAAATATATGAATTGTCATTATTGAGTAATGATGAATGAATATGGGATCAGTACTTAACAGTTACTGGTTAATTAATGCATTAAGTAAGGGTGTACTGCTACATTATTCATGTCCCTTCAAGTAAAGCGTTACCCAAAAGCGTTTAAGTCAAAGTGATGACAAAGACAGGCAAGACTACGCCAAGAGGCTAAATGGCACATATGGTTTAACTCGCATCATTGGTTGTGTCCGTCAAACCTGAATGTCTTTTAAGATGCATTTGCATTGTGGTCATGTTGTGGTGATATTTAAGTTCTGCTTTGCAATACTGACAGACAATTGCATTTTCATTCACTTTTAATGTGAAATGCTTCCATACAACTGATGTTTTTGCTCTTTATTTAGACCCTCATCTTCTATGCACCATCTTCCTTCCTCCATATTACTGAGTAACCAAGAAGGAAAATTTTAATTGTAATGCTTTTAAATAATCAACTTTAACTGAGTAATCGTGACAGCCCTAATTTCGATTTCTAACTTTCTGCCTAGTTCAGTAACTAAGTATATGTGTAATTGTGTATAATTGTGTGTTTTGACAGTGTGGCTGATTGGGCCTGACCTGTATGAGAAGTGATCTGGAACAGTGTGCGGTGAGGGCAATGAATGGAGGGGTGACTACCAAGTCATCTTCTCAGGAGAAGGACACGGTACAAGTCCCCACGCACCACCACAGCAAAGCTAACTGCGTCTCAGATGACATGAAAGATCTAAGTCTCCAGGCTAACAGGCTGCTTCCCCCACTGGCCAAAAAAAGGAACGGTAGGGGCCTTATGTTTGCTTTTAGCTGGAATTGTCATGTACCTATAGATGATGGCTGTCGTCTGTTTGCCAAGCCAATAAATTTAAGCTCAGAATAGAGCACTCTTATAGATAACTGTTTAAATGTATTACATTAATAATGGTCTTTTGTAAACATATGACTGCAGTTACATATTTTTGGTAATGCTTTTTATGTGGGGCTTTAACTTTTCCCTGCTGAAGGCTATTCCTCCTGAGTTCCCATTGGAGTTGAGTTCAGGGCTCTGTGCAGGCCAATCATGTTCTTCCACACTATGTCTATATAAGATAAGAGATAAGACAAGAAACTTCATTTTCATTGTGTCAGAAATACGAAATACAATGAAATTTGTTTGGTAGCTCACAGCTCAGCAGCAAAGTTGTATACATTAATATAGCATACAGTCTTGTAGACATGGTATAAATATAAATAAACCTAATGTAACTATTGGTAAAATACAAT
>JAODKC010000095.1:18327503-18339353 GCA_026777985.1 Mormyrops attenuatus | reverse complement strand
CATTGTGCCTCTAATAACTACTCGCTGCTTCCTGTCTGTTAACCAGTTTTCGATCCAAGCTGCTACAGATCCTAAAAACCCTGCAGCTTTGAACTTAAGAAAGACCCGTTTGTGAGGGCCTTCTGGGAAAAAAATGCCTTTTTATGATCAATTTCTCTTGTAGCTTCCTCAAAGAACTCAAATAAATTAGTTAAACAGGATCTACTTCTCCTAAATCCACGTTGGCTATCCCTCAGAATGTTATTTGAATTCAGGTAATCTACCATTCTCACTTGCTTCCATTACTTTTCCAGTCATGTTAAGATCATATGACTCAGTTTCCCAGAATCCTCTAGTTCCATTGATATCACCATGATATGTTTTGTTTTTTTTTTTCTTCTCATTTAAACCAATCCCAATGTTTCCTTTATAGTGATTGGCTGTAAAACAATATTGGTTCACCGCTTAGCGGAAATATCCCAGGGTTCTACAGCTCTCAGTCTGTTTTAGAGGGATGAGGCAAAGCGATGTCCAGAGACTTAAACCTTGAGTTTGGCCCAAATATTGTATAGCAGTCAAGGACCGTATGTCCAGATTATATTTTTGTCTTAGTCGGCGAAGTTTACGTGTCAGTGGATGTTAAAGCTGCATTTGCTCCTTCACTGACGAAACACTGTCTTGGGCTTACTTAGTCTGAGCTTAACATAGCACGATACTAATTTAAGCCTGGATGGTGAGTTGCCAAAGATGTTGCTCTCTAATTGTGAGGATAGTGGAATAAACGGACAAGGCAAGAACAGATAGCGAGTGAAGCAATGGTAGTCTGGAAGTTAACCAGCTCCTTCACAAGCTTGCCTGGATGACAGTTCTACTCCACAGCTTGACTGTTTTCTTCTTTTTGTATCGAATCGCTACATTGCAGGGTCATGTGAATACCTGGGTTTGGGGCAAAGCCAGAAAACTTTTCTCTCTTGAACTCTTTAACAGATAGTGACATTGTATGATGCAAAAGAAGCCTTTGCAAACTATTTTACTGCAGACATTGTTTCATTGATTGTCATTGTATTATGCTACAAGTGCAACAACATGAAAACTGGGCCCCAATGTAGTTAGCTCTGTATTCCAAGTGCTTGGGTTAGAGTTAGGGTTAGAGTTCAGTTAATTTGATTCCATTTATCATAATGGGACTGTCATGACCCTTGTTGATATTTCTGTTGGATTTTTGTATGCTGTGCTAAAGTATAGTTTAGGTAACACAGGGTCAGAGCATCTTAAACGCAGTGCATTTACCTGCTGCTCATTTTGTATAAACTTACCCATTTGTACTACCTTTGTGGAGTTTTGTATTAGACGTGTGTTTTCTGGTTTGGTGGCCTTTTATATGTGCTCAGAATTCCCTTGTGACAATATTTAGAGATGTGGGAGACTGGTAATGTGAAATGGCTTATTACATGTTGTAACATTATAGGAACAGATTAATGAGTTTTAAGTACTTTTATACATACATATATTTATCTAATGTACAAGCATGCTCTGTGTGCTAATTAACGTAACATTCAAAAATAAAATGCAAATTGCATTACAGACGAAAAAGTTCAAGGTGTATCTCAGCTGCTGACATAGCTACATTTCGTTTTCAAAGTCATCGCATGATAAGTGAAATGTCTTCCAAAAGTTTAAGGTGTCCGAAATTGCAGTCAAGAGATCAGTCATTCTGAAAAACTTTCTACTCTTCTAAATTTGGATAAGACATTTAGATTGCATAAATATTTCATGCTTTTCAAATAGAGGAATGCAGCTTTTTTTGAAAGGCATGCCACAAACCACATTATAATTACTTAACTATTGGTTACATTTCTACTGTCAGCCATTATGAAAATCTCTTACAATGGCAGCTCTTAGGTATCAGTCTCTAAATGTTATAGAGCTTCTACAAGCTTAGATGCAGAGCTAAATTTTACCAAGCAAAGTTTGGCCATTTTAATTGAAATTCTAAATTATTCAGCTCTGCATGCTGAAGTTTGGTAATAAATTAGTAACTGCATGTTGTACAGTGCAATCCTACTCCTCTAGTACTGTCCCCCACCATCTGCTTGTGAAACATTTACTGCACATACTGCTGGTGTAGTTATTAGCATTCCTCATGTGTCGTATTGTGTAGTTGGGGGGTATCCCTTAAAGGTGATCGCTGCAGAACTGGGTCACCCTGGTGAGAGAAGCCCCACCCCACCCTCATACCACCTCTTCAGCAAGTCTGGATGTCGGCTGGTATTTTCCCAATATTCACACGCTACTGCAGTCCTCTGATCTGCTTCATTAAATGCTGTTAAAGATGGAAACCCCTGTGGGCATCCAATGGTTTGTTAATTACTAAGCATAACATTATGCAATCTAGCTCAATCAGCCTTAATTTTATTGTTAATGAGGTTGCCCTTTCACAGCTCCGCTTCAGGTGCATTTGCGGTGAGCCTCATGCTCTCATGCTTTCACACCCTCAGCACATGAAATGCGACGTTTCGGTGTGGTCGTTGAAGGGGGTGCCGAGTGCTCTGCCGCCAACTAGCTGAATGATTTGGCAATACTCTGTACTTGGGATTTATTCGCTTTTCCTGGAATGGCATTGGAAATAATTCAGCATTTGAAAATCAAAGTATTTATATCCTTCTGATCTTGTAAGAAAAAAAATATTAGAAACATTTGTTTCTTAGGAATCTTAGGACTTTAGTGCTGTTATAATTGATTTAGGATAAAGCAAATCCACAAAACTTTATACTCAAGCTACAAAATATCGAATCACAGAAATTCAGTAAATTAAGATATGAGATAAGAGACTTTATTGTCATTGTATCAGAAATACAACAAAATTTGTTTGGTAGCTCACGGCTCAGCAGCAAAGAGGTCTACATATAAATAAGCGTAATGTAACTATTGATAAAATACAGTATAAGAAATATATTCCCTAGTGCAGTCTACAGTGTGCTGGATGAGAAAATGAAAAAAGTTATTTACAGATTTAGGTATTTACAAGTCAATGTGATTAAAGTGACCAAGTGCGTATCAGCAGCAATACAGAGGTGTGGAAGTGACTCAATTGTGTTCTGTAGTTGGAAGGGGTGTGACGGAGGCCACTGCTCTCGGGAAAAAGCTGTTCCTCAGTCTGTTTGTTCGTGACTTGACGGTCCTGAATCTTTTGCCCGATGGGAGGGGGACAAACAGCTTTTAACCCGGGTGGGAGGGGTCTTTGATGATGTTGCTAGCCTTCCTACATAGACGGCTAGCATAAACATTGTTCAGATCTGGGAGCTTGATACCCACGATCCTCTGTGCAATTTTGACTATCCAGGCCAAGTCTCTCCGGTTCTCTGCCGTGCAGCTGGAGTAGTTATGGATCTTGCTTTCTCCACTGGGGTACAGTCATGCTGGAACAGTAAAGGGCCTCCCCCAAACTGTTGCCACGAAGTTGGAAGCATAACATTTCTTGGTATGCTGAAGCATTAAGAGTTCCCTTCACTGGAACTAAGGGGCCTAGCCCAACCCCTGGAAAACAACCCCATACCATTACCTCCCCTCTACCATACTTTACAGCTGGCACAATGCAGTCAGGCATGTTATGTTCTCCTGGCATTCACCAAACCCAGACTTATCCATTAGACTGCCAGACAGAGAACTGTCATTCATCACTCCAAAGAACAGGTTTCCACTGCTACAAAGTCCAGTGGTGGTGTGCTTTACAGTACTCCATCCAATGCTTGGCATTGCGATTTGTGATGTGAGGCTTGCATGTAGACGCTCAGCCATGGAATCCAATTTCATGAAGCTCGCGGCGCACAGTATTTGTGCTGGGGTTAATGCCAGAGGAAGTTTGGAACTCTGCAGTTATTGCGTCAACAGAGCATTGCCGACTTCTACGCACTATGTGTCTCAGCACTCCGTGACCCTCTGTTACTTTACATGGTCTGTCACTTCATGGCTGAGTTTCTGTTGTTCCTGTACGCTTTCACTTTGCAATAGTACCACTTACAATTGACTGTGGAATATCTAGCAGGGAAGAAATTTCATGAACTGACTTATTGCAAAGCAGTATCCTATGCTTGAATTCACTGAGGTCTTCAGAACCATCCACACCTGACTACATAGCTAGGTACTTGATTTTATACACCTGGGGCAGTTGGTAGTGTGACACTACATGTATTCGTACTGAAAATTTTAGGTACGGGTCTTTTGGTTCGGTACGCATAAGTTGCGAATGAATGCAGCAAATGCGGAATCTTTGTGTGTCACTACGAATTCGTGCATTGTTATCGGTGAATACAGATAAACCAGTACTTGAAAACCCTCCACTGTCACTGGTACAACACAGGGATTTTTTTTAATTGTTGCACTATAATGGAGATTTATTTTATTATACTTTGTGTTTTTAGAGACAATATTTCTGTTGCAAAATTCTAATATGAAGCTGAAAGCTGCTGATGTGAATACAATACAGGTCATGTGCAGTTAATTTTGTAAATGTGTGCCGTAATGGATATTTATTTTATTTTTATTTACCAAAATATTTATTTAGATTTACTTTTAAGTAATTTTTTTTTTTATTAGTAGGTTGCAGCAGTATTTACACAGACTTTTTAAGAAAGACAGTCATACTTTGTTCAGTAAATAGCAAGAATTTAATAATGAAAAAAAAGAAGCAATTTATGTTTTGATACTTTGACCCCCACTGTAATGAAAACGTACCGAACTGTGACTTCAAAACAGGTATGTACCGAACTGTGATTATTGTGCACTCTTACACCCCTAGTGGCAGTGGGTCTGAATGAAACATATGAATTCAATAATTAAGAGGTGTGTCCCAGTACTTTTGCCCATATATTGTATCTGCAAACATTGACTTATGATTCAATTTTGTGAATAATTTTTAACTGATTTTCTGTCTTACATGCATTGAACAAACTAATGTCCAGTTTGTTACACATAAGACATATTATTGTAAGACTGATGCAAATACTTTTTTAACATTATAGGGTAGAAGGCTAGAAATTGACCATGACAAAATATAAAATACTTTTAAATCTGCTTGAACAGGTTTCTTAGGTAACATTGCATACCTTACATGAACAGTCCATAATTAACATTACTTAAAGTTCCTGTAAAATAATGTAGGCACAAATTGCCTGTAAAATGTGGAAGTGTTTATATTATATTAGATATTCTTAGCTCATTGGCTAAAAATAATTATAGCTCATGGATGGATGGGTATTTTTAGCTCATTACATTTTTCATTCTTTTGAATGGTGCTGAGAAATTTCCTAGCCCTTTATAAAACATCAGTAATTATTATGATATGACATTGAATATTTTATTAAAAGCTTTGAAAACACTGAAACAGAGATGTTCATCTGGATACTAGCTAGATGTCAGAAATAAATGTTATTGATCAAAAGAATCAAAGACTTCATGAAATGATCTAAGGGTTTCTATATTTAGGAATGTTTAGCACATTTATGATCTTGCAATTTATTGCTGATTAAGAATTTAAGTTCAAGCTTTTATGTGTTAGGAATAGTCTTCTCTAAGAAATGCTATTGCTTTGGCCCACATACATACCAGGTAAATAGGTAAGTATGCAATGCATACTCCGGGTCTGCCAAACAACTCCCTAGGCCAGATAAAACAGGACTGTTTGAACAGTTTATTAAAACCAGCTGATGATTAATCCATGCTCAAATATCAGTACACTCTGTTTTTTAGCTTCATAGCCTAATCAAACTAGCTTAAATGCCACTCGAATCACAAGGTTTGAGATGAAAGTATCTGAGGAATCCTATGATATAAATTTTATTTTTGCAATGATGTAGCCCCAGGCTCACCTCTCACAGTGAGAGAAATACAGTGTTTCCTACTTCGCTTTTTGGGGCTGACTCGTTTTTCCATGATGTCATGTGGTAGGGTGAAAGTAAATGAAAGAGGTTGCAGAACATAAATTAGAATCTCTTCAAGTCTGGCCATTCATTTTTTTTACTAGGTCCAAGGCAAAACAAAGACTTCAGAACTTAAACATGTATTCTAGAACAAGTGCCAGAGTTTTAAGGATTCGAACAATCAAATTTTAAATGAATGACAAAAGCTATGAAGTCATAGTGCCCAACATACCTCATATGAATAACAAAAATAACTTTAATTTTCATCATGTTGTATTCAGATCCTTTCGAGTACTTATTTTAGTAGTTAAATTTTTTTTTGTAAAACACGCCATACATTTAATACGCACAATAAGACCCACTGCAGCATTATTACAAATGTAATATTATTACAAATGTAATATTATTACAAATGCACTCCAGATTAGTTGGGCTTGGACAGCTTACGCAAAATAAGTGTAACTAAACTTCTGCTCTCACAATTTCACTGAGGCACAGATTTAGAATTTCATTTTAGTTCATAATAAATGTTGTAATGAACTTGGAGAACAAACACCTGTTTATCAGATGTGGCCTTTAGCAAATAAAATAAGCCTGTCTGAACTAATCTTATTTTGCTCCAAGTTTAATTGATTTGAGAACAAGATGGCATTTTAGGAACTTGATGAATCAAGAGTTAGGTAATGTAATGTGTCTTGTTTAATAAACGCAGTTATCATTTAATAATGATCAAAATTCATCTTCATCCCCCATAACTGCTATCCAGTGTATGGTTGCAGTAAGCCTGAGGCCGCTCCCAACAATCACTGGGCACAAGGCAGGGAATCATCTTGAACAGGATGCCAGTAACCATCAACGTAATTTAACTATTTGTTTTTCGTCATGGATAGATTGCCTTTCCATTTTAATTTCTGCAGCCTTTTTAGCATTAAAAACTTACTTGTGTATAGTCTCCTGCCGCAGACACTTTACTTGTTAAGACGGTAACTTAACAAAATGTTTGATGGATCTTTTTCAAACTTTGCAAAGGCTTTGTATGGGTGACTCATTAGAGATTATTAAATTTTGATCACACCAAAATTGAAGCAGCGCCACATGGTGATGGCAAAAAAGGGCAGTTTTGACACTTGGTCCCGTTAAGACGATAACTCAAAAGGTTTTCGACAGATCATTTTTTCAAACTTGGCAAAGGCAAATTTTGAGACAGACTTCCCCAAATTTGATGAATCACCACTTAGTGGCAGCAAAAGGAAGGCTGGAAGCAGATGACAACAGTGCTGTATGGCAGCTGACGAAGGAAATTACTTCTGTGGAAGACACTCGGGCTTGTGAACACAGTAACTCTAAAAGTATCTTGAAGATGTTTTTCAAACTTTTCAGGCACATTGTAGGGCTGTCAAGCTGGCTAATACAATCGGGATGGGAGGCATAAAATACATTATTATAAAGATATGTGGTCAGATATGTATACATACAATGGTTATTATTATCCACAGTATTAACAATTATATTGCTATAACACCTAATTTCCACCATAGAATTGGCTGAAACTTTGTTTGGACAAGTGCCAGGTCTAGCAGAATAAGAGCAAGTTAGATTTTAAGGCACATTATGCATTATTACAAAGATCTTAGCAAATAAATTTACTACAGTAAAAGCCATTGTGTTAGCTCATTTTAATCCAACGTATGACTTTGTGCTCAAGTTTTCTTTTGGCAAAAACACCTATCCATCCATCCGTTTTTTGTACCAACTTGTCCTATTTAGGGTCCAAAGCCTATTCTGAAAGCTATGGGCAGGGAACAACCCAGAATGAGGTGCCAACCTGTAACAAGGTGCACTCTCACATTACCGGCAATTCGGTGACTCCAATTCACCATAGTATCTTTTTGGAATGTGGTGGGAAACTGGAGTACATGGAAACTCGGAAACCCCACAACGACACGGGGAGATCATGGAAACCCCACAACGACACGGGGAGATCATGGAAACCCCACAACGACACGGGGAGATCATGGAAACCCCACAACGACACGGGGAGATCATGGAAACTCCACACACGGGGTTCTATTTCGACGATCCAACGCAAACCGCTAAGCGTGGCTTACAGTTATTGGTTTATTCTCTTAATTATTCAGAGGCATGAACACACAGTGAGCCAATCGGAATGGCACGTCACCTGACCTTTAAAAGGCAGCAGCGCATGATCTACAGTAGTTTCCTATTACAGTGGCGCATTTGCCCGGCAAGTAAGATCGCTTTTCGGCCGAGGAAACAGACGTGCTCGTGTGCGAGGTGAAAAGTAGGGGGCACATCACCTACAGGTTCCACCTAAGACACTGTTCCGACTTTCGAGGTGAAGCAGGAGAGGGATGAGACAGCAGCAAGTGTGTCCTCGTTTTCTGTCATCATTTGATCACCCGCACAGTGCAGCGCATCAACTGTATAATGATGTCAGAAGACTGGGAAGCTCACTGCTGAAAGAGAGCAGCGGCTGGGAACGGGGACTTAATTATCCCTGTGTGTTTTTTTGTATTAATTTTGGCCCAGCAGTTCGCCAGATATAAATAAAAATGCAACCTTTGTTCAAACAAAACACAACCTTTAAGATGTTCAAATAAAAGTCAATGGGACGGTTATTTTCCGATTCCTTACCAGGCTACAGATGATTCAGCTCTTCTGCCAGCTGATCCCTCCTTGCCTGTGCTGCTGCATACACTCCTTTGTTGGCATCGGCGCATGCAGTTCAGCAGCACACCTTCTAATGTCCTCTAACGTGACCTCATTTATGTCCAACAGTCATCTATCATGCATGGCAATGTTATGCAACATACAACAAGCCACAAAGAATGCTGCGACATTCTGAGGGCAAATTAGCATGGTAGTGGAATGTGCAATATATGAATAGGTGTAGTTTTAGAGATACAAATCACAACCAGGACTCATTCAGGTAAAAACACATATATTGCCTTTCACATTTCTAGTTGATCCATCCAGTACTCTTAGAAATCCTACAGATTGGTGAGTGTGTGAGGAGTACGGATTCGATGGGTGATGGGAATATCATTTTTGCAATGCCGTTGTCCCAACAGCCCCTTTTTCTAGTTTGTACTGTATCTTGCTGTCAGCTGCTAGATAATCGCCAACAGTAAACGTGATGCAGACTGTTCATACAGTCTTTTTATTATTATTTTTGTGAAATATAAATAACTGGGATCATGTCACGATTTTTACTTCTGCTTTATGAACGTTTGAAAAATTGAGGCAATATATTAATTTTCAAGTACAATTTGCAAATTCAAAAAGTACTTGTGCTTAACAAATTGTAAAGCAATATATAAGTGTTGCACATGTCTGAAATGCTACATGGGTTACATAAGGGATCCTATTGCATTTATTAGAAATTCATGTTAACCTCATATTCATAGAATGCAAACCCAGAAAGTATTAAGTTTTTACTGTATCGGTTGACTGTAGTACAACCGACAAATTTGTCTTCTTAGTTTTGACATTGCTTTGTAAATCAACACTTTTTATTTGTGTCATCCATATTGAAAGTTTTATTACACAATGCAATTTGTGGGCTGCTTTCTAAAGGTGTTTTCCCTTGATTTTGTGTTGGCTGCATTTGAGAGATTAAACTCATCTGGATATAATTTTGCGTCATTTGGAAGGCTTACAGGGGCCTACCACAGAGATCTCTGAGGTTACCAGAACATTCAGTCCAGAAGATTAAGATACAGCAAGCATGAAGCATTAGTCATTAATTATAAAGTTTGTCGCTAATTCGTTATTTTATCAAATAAGTTCTGTGGTTTTACAGGATGTTACATTGGAAAAGAAGGAATGAAGTCTTTAAATGCAGAACTATGGCTTTTTAGTTAAAATAATGATAATAATTTAAAAAAAAAAAAAAAACTTGTTTTTACATGTACTGAATATTACAGTTCATATGGTCACAAATAATAAAAATAAAATGATTGGTCCAAGATTCTCTCTGTGCCAATTTGGAGGCTTTTTTGTTTGTTGTTCTATGCATCTAATTCATCCATGAAATTATTCTTGCATATAAAATTGCTTATCAATTGATCAAAATTTTAGGTTTGATTGAATCCATTTATGAAAACGAGTGCAGCAGCAAGGTCTACAAAAAGAAGTGTGGTCCACATAAAAAGGAAATATATATAAATATATATATATATATATATATATGATCCAGTTTGCACAGAATATAAATAACTGATACATATTCATGGTCTCTATACACTGATGGGCCAAAACATTATCTCGCAAAAACAGTGCATGGTAAAGTCTGGGATATTTCAGACAGCAAGCTAACATTTGATACTCATTGTCGACATGTTGAATGCAGAAGAAATGTGGGCAGAAATAAAGATCTGAGTGACTTTTGCAGGGGCCAGATCATTATGGGCATATGAGCAGGTCAGAGCATCTCTGAAATAGCAAGGCTTCTTG
Source organism: Mormyrops attenuatus (assembly GCA_026777985.1). Taxonomy (NCBI): domain Eukaryota; kingdom Metazoa; phylum Chordata; class Actinopteri; order Osteoglossiformes; family Mormyridae; genus Mormyrops; species Mormyrops attenuatus. Next base: position 18,328,980 of record JAODKC010000095.1, on the reverse strand, counting down.
GGTACTCTCAGTCAGCCATGGTGAGAACCTGCTGAAAGTGATCTGAAAAGGAAAAACGCACCACAGGCAAGATCCGTCGATGCAGGATGTGTAGGAAAGCAATCCTGTCTGGTATGAACCAACAGAAGGGCTTCTGTGGCACAAATGGCAGATAATTTTGATAATGGAAACAGGAGTAATGTGTCACAACGCACAGTACATGGAGCCCTGTTGCGTATGGAGCTACGTGATCCATGGATTGGATTTCTTGGTTCAATGCATCCCACAAATTCTTGACACGTACTTGGCTATGATGCAGCAGAAGGAGGGATCCATCGAATTCCATTGCTGCATGTTCCAGTTCTGAGGTTCACTTCCCATTGTAGGCGTTTTCGGTGGTTTCCAGGGTTCAGCATTCTGAATGGCCTTCGTCTGTGAAGCTGCATCTCTGGCAGGGCTGGATGCCAAGTATGTCGTGACAATATGCTCCCATGATCAAAATGATCTGTCATTTGTGTCACTAATATTGGTTCGTACCAGACAGGATAGCCTTCGTTCATATCCCACACTGACAAGTCCCAGTCACCCAGCAGTTCATGGTTTTCCCTCGGACCAGTCTCAGGAGGTACTCATCTTTCTCTTTATCCCTGCCCATTTTATCTGTATTCAAAATTATGCATACAGTGAGTACCGAATGCTAGCTTACCATGTAATACATCCCAGACCTTAAAATGCATCACAAACTGTAGAGGGGTACACCTCAAGCTAGCAATTTAGATGGTGAGTTTGTGAAATTCCTCCCAGCTGGCTGGTATCGGACCTATTAGATAGAGGCGCCACTGAATAACTGAATTGTGTTGGGTTCAAAGAAGCACGTGAGGCTTTCGTTGTTACTCCCTGAGGAGCTGCTTATCTCTGGGGGTTCTGTGTTGAAGGCATAGTCATCACTGCTCAGTATAGGGAGTAGATTGGACGCCATTCTTCTCTCCACCACCTCTGCCATGGTTCTGCAGCCTCAGCCCTTTGACGGAGCCTGGCTTCTTAATCAGTTTATCTAACCTCCTTCCTCTTGGTGTTATTTCCTCAGCTAACTCTGGCAAAAAAACAGGTCACTGCTAAGAATGAACTGGTAGAACATGTGCAGCAGTTTTCTACACGCACCGAAGGACATGAGTCTCCACAGGAAGAATGGTCTACTCTGCCCTTTCCTTGTAGAGTCTACCTCTGACTTTCAACTGTAGGTGTTTCTTCATACACCATGCCATGAGGCTCACTACTCACCATGCCATGAGGCTCACTACTCACCATGCCATGAGGCTCACTACTCACCATGCCATGAGGCTCTCCACTACTCACCATGCCATGAGGCTCACTACTCACCATGCCATGAGGCTCACTACTCACCATGCCATGAGGCTCTCCACTACTCACCATGCCATGAGGCTCACTACTCACCATGCCATGAGGCTCACTACTCACCATGCCATGAGGCTCTCCA
>JAODKC010000095.1:18283483-18327403 GCA_026777985.1 Mormyrops attenuatus | reverse complement strand
GGCTCACTACTCACCATGCCATGAGGCTCACTACTCACCATGCCATGAGGCTCACTACTCACCATGCCATGAGGCTCACTACTACTCAGCCCTTCTCTTTCTCACTGACACCATCCCACATCTGAACTCAGTCACAAATATAAAGCAGTTTTACATTTGTTTCAAAAAATGCTATTTACTTATGGAAACCGTAAACTTTCAAGACTTTTAACCTGCAGCCAAGAACAGTTACTGTTCACGTATGAAGAACGAACAGTTGAAATTAAATATAAATAAGGACAATGATTCTGTATACCAAAGCAATGGTAGTCTTATACGATTTATGAACCAACAGAAAACAAATATGTAAGAAATTGTTTATGTAAACACATTCTTTGAAGTGGAACATACACCTGGAAGGCAGATGTACACCTCTATATCCACACAGGAGCATAATGAAAATTTCTCTTGGAGTTATAAATTTTGCAACATGAAATTCAAAATTCAAATTCAAATTTTATTTGTCACATACACAGTCACACACAGTACGATATGCAGTGAAATGCTTGAATGTGTGAAGTTGTGGTATGCACAGTATATTACCATCACCTGGACATGAATAATGCTTTGCTGTTCATTTGAAGGAACCACACTTATTTTACATGCTTTCTGTATGTCTCTTTAAAAATGTAATTCTACATCTCCAGGGTTACATTAGGTTCCTGTGATTGAAGTTTGCATATTCTCCGTGTATGTGGGCTTTATATAGGTATTATATAGGAATTCTGGTTTCCTCCTGAGTCCTAATGTGCATTTCAGTGTCTTTAAAATGCATTTGTGACTGTGTGTGTGGCTGTACATCTTTTTGTGGACTGGGCTCCTGTTCACTTTGTCCCCTGTCTCATTCCCTCAGAAGAATCCAGTTTCACTGTCACCCTGTACTGCAGTATTTCCCAGCCCGGTCCTCGGTGATCTCCATGTTTACAGGAGCTGGGAGGGAGCAAAAACACGGACTGTCTGGCAGTCCCTGAGAACCTGGTTGGGAAACACTGCGGTACTGGATAAGCAGTATGAAAAATGGATGGATGAATACTATTAACAAGTATAGTATTATCAACTCTTTGTTTTGTTTTTGATTTTGCAACAAAGTAGAATCCTCTTTAAATTCCCTTTCAGTAAATAGTAGATAGTACTTGTGCTGGATGGAGATTGTTTCAGTTTGGTGATGTAATGTTTAAAGTGCGACCTGATAGTTTAGGAAACAAGGCATTGTTCCGAAGAAACCTTTGTTTGAGACATGAACCCAACTACAATCATGTCTTATTTAAGAATAATGATGAAGAATTAATCACTTAATGGCCACATGAACATGTTTTACAAGATGATATAATGCTGCCCTGTGAAAAGAACATTTACAGGGAATGACTAAATCTCCAGAATTGCATCCTTTTTCATTCATCAGTAGGAACAAAGGGTGATAAGGATTGCTGGTACTGGACATTTTTAAGAAACTATGCAGTGTGAGTGGAAAAGCTTAGGTCATTTAATTCAGAAGTCTATTTAAAGACATTTTACAAGGGGATAGTAAACAAATGTTGAAATTTTCAGTTAAGCTGGAGAGCAATGATGACCTAAAAACAGCCTTCCCAAGTTATTTTAAAGCAAAGTTCTGCGCCACATTAAAACTTGGATTTTACAGAAGCAAAGATTAATGAATAGTGTCTTTTTCCACATCTTGTATTGTGGATACAAGAGATTTTGGTTATGCATTTTGCTAAGGAAAAAATCTTCAATCTGAAAATGAAACAGTAATATGATATACGTGACTGATCTTCTGTTCAAGAGAGACATAGAAGAAACAAGTTTTCTCCTTGGAAGGTGATTTGGAACAAATCAAATACAACAAAGTCTGACAGCGCTTTACTATTCTACATTTCTCTATCAAAAATAACAGGGGTTTCTAATAAAAGTAATGGCCAGTAGTCTTGTTAGAAATATACTGCAGCAAAGCTTAGAAGATATTAAAGTTCAGACATAAAAAATACTTTCAGTAATATTAAATTCTGTAAAGCACAATGAATCATATAATCTCACAGTCATGTAGTCGTTCTCACATGTCTCTCACACCATCTTTTATTTGAAGTTACACCTGTGACATCAGTGATTTGCACCTTCATGTAATGGATTTTAGGTGCTTTTCCCTTTGACAAACAACTTTGTGAAACGATTATTACAAAAATGTATTAAATTAAATGCAAGTTCTTTATTGCGGTTTAATTGTTAAGCCACCACAATTTGCCTTCTCTTTTGCAGCTGTGACCCTGAAGTCCTGGATATATGGTTCATAATTCTAGTGGGAGAATACATTTTTTCATTCACCAAGGGAATAAGAGGAAACATTTGAGTGTTTTCCCGCTGCACACGGAAAACTGTTTCATCATGGCTGTCGGGCGCCTCTCATCGGATGTGATCATGCTATTTATCCTGATGTTGCCCACCCCATAACACCATCCCATGCAGCTCCTGTTATTCTACATTCGGAGCTGGTGAGATGCTCAGCAGGCTAACTGTCTGGGCCTAAGTTCGGACGATTGCTTGTTCAAGCCCTGGCCTTGCTGAAATAGTCACATGTCTGTGGGCCCCTTAGCCAAGGCCTTCAACCTGCAATTGGCTGGCTGACACTGTGCTGTGACCCCCCCCAAGCTTGCTCTCACTTCTCCGTGTGCCTCCTGGTGTGCAAGATGGGGTAGGTGAAGAAAAGCATTCCAATGTACTTCTGCAACTGTCAAATAAAGGGTCCTCATTTTTATTTTAGGCCATGGAAATAAAGTCATTTCTACATTCATTTATATTCTGTAAGATTAGCAGTCTGGCTGCTTTTTGAACAAGATATATTTTATTGTGCTGTAAGATTACCTGAAGTTTTTGGGGCATTATTTATTTCTCCATGGTTCAATTTATGTGGACATTTTAGTATAGCACATAGCAGGCATTGCTGAGGATATTGACCTGAGATTTTGACTACAAAAGGAGCTGGTATCGATTAAATGTTGATTTAAAAAGCATTCTTCATGAAACTAGAATTAGGAAAAAAAGTTTGTTTGTTATTGAGATTCCTGACAAAACTTTCCATTATGTTAGCCAAGCTAGTGCAGAACTGGATTAAAATGAATGCACAGTCTGCTCTTGAAAACCAGACAATCAACAGTATGAGTTAGCTATTCCCAAGAGTTTCATAACTGGTTGCATTGGTAGCATACCTGGGGCTTTCGTACCTTTATTGATTAACCTTATTTCCATGTGTGATTTACTAGGTGAGTAAACTGACATCAAAGCCACCAGAAGCTGCCATACCCCATCTTCCTTTCTTGATATTGATGATAATATTTTGATCACGTTTCATTAGATATCTTCAAAAGAATCAAAGATGTGTGTCACTTTTGAATATGAGTAGGCCAGTGGACCCCCCCCCCCCCAACCACATGGAACATGGAAGGCAGTTGCTATGGCGAGGAAGGTAGTCAAGAGCGGAAATGGTGGGATGGTGGGCGTAGCCATGACAGCAGTGTTCCCAAATGCATGTATGTGACCTGTGTGACACAAAAATAATTTTAGTTTGCAGAATTGCTTGAACATTCTTGAATCTTATGCAAAATTATTGTGCTTTTTTGCCAACTTTGTAGAAAGAATTCAGTGGCAGTCTTTGTTCATACATTTTGAGGACTTGGTCACAGGCTGTATTCTTTATATTCCATATTGGTAAAGTAATTTTTCCATCCATATTCTATAACTGCTTATCCAGTATTGGATTGCAAATAGGTACACAATTATACACATGATGAGTAATTCTGAAACATACATTGTGCCAAAACATGTGTTTTAGACAGTGGACAATAGCACCAAGATGCTCCTCTCAGTAAAACTACACTGAAAGGGCATGCCTTATGTTGGATTTAAAGTCCCATAACTACAGCTTAAGCTTCTAAATCTGAACGAAATTAGAACAAAAAATTGGCAATAATAAATTAAATCACAGGAGAGGAAACGAAAGCATGCTAACCATTTTCATGTGTTTCAAAAATGGCATTCATGTTAGACCTATATTTTACAGCTCAGGGTATAGATTTTACTATGCAAGGCATGTACCAGAAGGAAAATGCAAAGTTAGAACCATATGTTAATTTTAAGGGGAACCATATGCTGATGATTAAAGACATGCTATTGATGGGAAGAGAGTGAGCAAAAAACCTCAGTGTAAAGCAAGTCTGGATAACGCAACTGTCGCTTTCCTGACACACAATAAATTAAAGCAATGAAAATAGACATTAGATACTACTGGATAATTTGATTATTAAAACTCAATTAAAATTGCTGTATTATTAACTGGAATGCACCTCTTATGTTTACAGTTTGCAGCCTACAGCCCAGCCTCTCATTATCATATCTCATTATCCATTTTTATATTAAATTTTCAATGTATACATTTATCCGGCACTCCAAACTCTCACTTTTATCTATAGGTCTACATGTATTTCATATTTTCAGGAAACAAAATAGACACATATGGAAAAAATGATTATGTCAAAATGAGTATCACTGGGCCTCACAGCAAGAAGGTCCTGGGTTCGGTCCCGGGTCCTTTCTGTGTGGAGTTAGCACGCTCTCCCCGTGTTTCCTCCCACGGTCCAAAAGTGTACAGGTTAGGTTGATTGGTGAGTCTAAATTGTCCCTGTAGTTGTGTGAGTTTGTGTGTGAGTGTGTGTGTGTGTGTGTGCACCCTGCGGTATGTTGGCGACTGCCCAGGGTTGGTTCCTTCCGGCGCCCAGTGTTCCCAGGATAGGCTCCGGTCACCCCCCGCGACCCCAGTTGGGATTTAGTGGTTTCAGAAAATGGATGGATGGATAGAGTAACATTGGTTCTTTTTGGCAGTAACTGAACTTTCTAGAATTAGTTTCTTTTAACTTTGTTTAGTGTTTAAAGTATTGATTTGAAAAGTACAGTACAAAGGGATGATTCCGTTTATAATCCAGTAAAGCTCTCTGAAGAACTTCTCTTTCTTTTCCTTCTTTTTCTCCTCCTCCTCCTCCTCCTCTCTTCTTCATCTTCTTCTTATTCTGCTCCTTTCTTTTTTCTTTTTTTACTGCTTTATTAATGTCAGCCATACACATGCTCATGAAAACCATCCTATTTAATCTAAGATAGTTTATCAGCATAATACTTACATTTGAAAAGTCTTTCAGATTGTATTCTCACAGGCTGAGATACACTTCCAAAGAAAACCTTATTCTTCAGATTTCGAAGAAGTAAGCTTATGTTTTTTCACATAGCATTTTTCATTCGCTTTATGTATTTTTTTTATTATTTGCGAGTCATGATTCTTCAGTGCGAAGGGATGAGTCGCTGCATTGATTTAGGTCTGAGTCATAAAAAAATTGTTTCCAGTATAACGAGATTCTTGGACTTGAGAACTACAACCAGTTATTTTTAGAAACATATACAATGTCCACAACTTGTGGTATGTATTATCTGACGTTAGCTCTTGTTGTAAATTGTAGGCATACTGTTTCTCCAAATTCCGTTATTTTTAAACTTAACACTAAGTTGTTATATCCTTTGATTTTTCTCAGTAAGTTAAGTCATCACCAACTGATCTAATTCTTCCACCGTCTTTTTCATCCTTTGTTCTCCTATTCCTCCATTTTGATGCAGTATTTCTTATAATGCGAAAGCATTCCACAACCCACAATATATTTCTATGGTGGCTCTACAAAATAAATGAATAATTACAGGAATGATGCAACAAATTCAACAATAAGAATAAAATTAGATCAAATTCAAAAACATACTATTTAAGTTTAAGTAATTATGGAAATAGTGAATAGTGAATATGTTCACGTCACATACAAATCAATGATGTCTTGTTAGTAGTATCCAGAACAACTCAGGGCATTTATAACTTATTATCAATCAAAAAAGATTTTAAAAGTCAGTGTATCACATTTTAAGCAGCATTAAATAGAAAGAAGACTATTTTTAAATGTTCAGATGCCTGGCTAAGACCTCTGAGAGCTAATGGCCTGTAGATAAAGACTCCAGTAAAGATACTATTAGTGAGAGCTTGTCATGTCAACACACGGAAAAGGCGTTTTCCTCTGTGAGAAACAGTTTGTGTCTAACATTTCTTATATATTGGCTGATCTGGAACTCTCCTATCAACTCTGTTAAACACACAACCTGTTTTACTCTTGTTTCAATGGAATCTTTACATTATATGAATAAATTTAGCCGATGAATTTTCCACTGGAGAATACAGTAAGTATCAAAAGTGGATGGGTGTCTGAAGAATTGCACGATGCATTGTGCAGATTGAATGAATGAATAAATGAATTAATGAATGGGTAGTGTGTGGGACAAAATATCCCCCACAATGTAATAAAAAGCTGTTATTTTTTGACGTTGTGAGGACCATTTTTCAGGTACCCACAGAGATCTATGAATGCAATCAAAAAACTAAAAATGCCAAAAAAAAGTCTCATATTTTGTTTGGTTACTTATGGTTAAGGTTAGGGCTGGGTAGGGGTTAAGGTCGTCATGTTGGGATTAGAGTTTTCCCCATAGAAATCAATGGAGAGTCCCCACAAAGATACAATTACAAACCTGTGTGTGTGTGTGTGTGTGTGTGTGTGTGTGTGTGTGTGTGTGTGTGTGTGTGTGTGTGTGTTTTCCCTGCCTTGTGCCCTATGCTGCCTGCGACAAGCTAGAGGCCCCCGTTCCATGACCCTGACAAGCACCTGGAAGATGGATGGATAGCTTGATCAACAGTGACACGTTACATAAAATTATCACTCTTGTACTTAACCATAGCATAGCTGAAGGTGGATGAAGGTACACTGCCGTGGGAAATTAGGTAGAATTGCTCAAGAACAATATTGAAATATGTAGGTGCAATCTTTTTTCCTGCAAAATCTAAGCAATTAAATGAAAATTTAAATGTAATAAAGTAGTATTTATCTTGGTACTTTCTGATATTAACCATGAAAGTCTCTCTCTTGCTCTGTGTATTAATAGAACATTTCAGGTCATAAAACAAATTTAATTCTCCCTTTATCCAGATTACTTTATCCACTTTCCATGATTACTACACTAATGCACAGCCTAGTCGACAGCAATAACTAGCTGCAGGTGACATAAATGTCACATGATATCTTGAATCAGTGACGCACTAAATCTAGGTGCAAGATAAATTTATCTTTAAGAGTCTACTTGACCTGTGCTGTGTGAAGAATTGTGTGTTTTTAATCTTAATACAGAATATTATACCTATTACTTCCAGTACGACACAGCATGAACTTTTTTAAGCACCTATGTACTTCGTAAGTAGTCAAATAGTGCTTGGACCACAAGTTTTGCTCTCAAATGAATATGTTTGTGTGCATCTCTCAAAGGAGAGCAAGATGGGATGTATGAAAGGAAGCATTCCAATGTGCCTGTACTTGTGCAAATGGCAAATATAAAATAATTTTAAATACCTTAGTTAAAATCTTTGAATAGGCAAAATACTCCCATTCTATAAAACTATAATAGAATCTGCCATTTCTGTCAATCACTGTAGGCATCACGCCTCTAACAGAGTCTTGCTCCCGTGATTATTTATAATTCCTAATCCTGGGGTCAAGTGGAATCTGCCCTTCCAGATAACTTCCATTTATCTCAGGACAAAGCCGCGTTGCCCTTTTGCCCAACTTGTTTCTGTCAAACAAATGTCACACACTTTATAACATGCGGCCTGAAGGGGTTTGGACCATACCAACAAAAACATTGTTTTTGCCTTTCTCCATTTAGTTAAAAATGTGCTGCATGACAGCGTGTTTCAGCGAGAAATTAAAAAAGTGCTGGGTTCAGTGTAGGATACCAAAGGTAAATATTTGCCTTATTCGATGTCCTTTTGTTTTTGGTGCACTGGTACGGTTTTAACGTCGAGCCGTGGAGATATTTCACATTACACTCAAATAGTTCCTGTGAATGAAAGCTTAGGGCACAATTAAGAGCACTGCTAATAGGTGTAGCAGTTTTGGATCTTCATCTACATACGTAGTTCCTCAAAAAGAAGGATGACACTCAACAAAGTAAGTGAGTGACAAAGCTACTCCTCTTTCAAATGGGGTGTATTGTGGCCTTGTTGATGAGTTACATTGTTACATTTAGCCCTGTCCTAACCTACTACGTTGTATCTCTTAGCATCACCTATATACAGTAAACTTATGCATGTGTATGGACTCCACTGGTGGACTGGCATCCCATCCAGGGTCCCCCCAGCATGATGCTTCCTGGAATAGGCTGTATGCTCAATGCAACCCTCTTGCAGATAAGCTGTTGGTTGGATGGATGGATGGATGTGTTGTGCATAGTACATCTATAATTTTGAAGAATTCATACAGCCCTATCTATATTTCTGGAATGATAATTGCTGGTGTTCAAACGACAGTCTGCTGCGAAAGGGCAGAGCGGTCTTATGTCAGTGAAACATGGGGGCTCTTAAAAGAGATCGTGCGGTGAGCTTTTAGAACATAAAATAAGAAACGGGATCTGTGCAACGTCAAGAAATATTTTATTCAACGTTTCCAATACAAATGTCTTGTACGCCTCAGAAACGGAGTTTGAAACAGCATGCATGATTTTTTCAAAATATATATTTAAACAAAGCATGAGTAGCTGTTATCTGTAATGTAGGGATCTTTATTTATCTCTTGGTGAAACTGTCTCTGTTCAGGATGGTGAACAGGGCAACATGACATAGGGGAGGATTCCAGCATGGAACTTTTCTTTAAAAAACAACCGTTGCACCACCTGTTTCCCATTAATAACGGTTGAACAAAACCACATCTATATTATCTAGATACAAAGCCATGAGTCGATAAATAACCACAGCCATTAAACATATTTACCCAGATGCCTTTATCTTATCCGGCATCCACAAATTATTTTTCATGCCAATCTGATTTGCCAAGGCTGCTGCAGTGTTCATTCCTCCTGAGTTTGTGATGCAGATATTAACACTAGCAAGAGAAAAAACAAAGTAAACCAACAAAAAACCTTTACACGACACAGAACATGCAGCAAAATGCAATGAGTGCTTTTTAATTTTAATCTCTTTTCTCTGAAAATGATCTGTTAGAAACATGAGAGGATAAAGGAGCAGGTTCGAACAAAGAATTACATAAATGGACTTGACACCACCTATCTCATACCTTTTGTTAATGTTTATTGACGGTATTGTAATGCTAATACTGCAGGGGCTGGGATTACAGCACATTTAGAAAAAGACGAGAACTATTTCAGTAATGGTATTGATTCTTGTCACTTTATATTATTAGTTTACCAGAAGCAATTTATAGTCTTGAACCCCCAACTCATCATGTTCTTTTTTTTGTCTCTCAAGTACATTCCGTTGATCTGTAATGGCATTTAATATTAATAAAAGTTTGATTCCAGTACAAGTAAGATGTACAAAGTAGAATTTCTTTTTTTTTGTTCCTTTCAATAGCTCCAGCTGGTGTTTGGAAGCATTTCCTCCTGAGGGCTTTGATAATGATGTAAATGGTATCCGCAAAGCACTGTCTGTCTCTGGGCCTCTGTCAGCACCTCTGGCAGATGACAGCTCCCCAATCCCAGACCTCCATCTTCTCTTGCGAGGCCAAAGAAACTGTTCTACTGTAGCAGTCACAATAAGGAAATTGTTCCTTTTTAATTAAGAAAATCATATATATTCATGAAATCTGTTTTCGATTCTTTTGCAGTTATGTGTAAAGCAGTGCCCAAATACTATATTCATAATATGTTAACAGTTTAACTTTGATATGGGGAAGATAATATTGTTTGTTAATATGGTAAATGATTTAATGTTGCTTTTATCTTACATGTTTGAAATTGTGGCTTGTGATGCTTATGCCTTTAATTGGCATCATTCTGTCCTCACAATTTCACTGTAATTTAATCTAATCTGTTGCGTCTGAAAAACATTGGTTGGGCAGTTTCGAGGCCGTGTAAACAATGACGACTTCTGGGACTATGTCTGGGCATTTATATTCTTGACCTGTAGGTGGAAATCAAACAAATGGGTCTGGATCTAGCTCTGGATCCGAAATAGGACTTAAACAGAAATTCGGTGAGAACTGCCTTGGGTAACTCTCAGAGCTTGGAGTTTGGACATGAAAGGTGTTAGATTACACTGCCCTGGACACCTCAAGAAGATGTCTGCAGTAGGAAGATGGTTTCTAAAAAAGTAGAATAATGAAGACGCAGCCTGATTTGGAGCAGCATTTTAATTTGTACTAGCCATCATTATTGATTAAAATAATAATAATAATAAATTCACAGTTTCAAATACGAAATATTGCAATTTGAACTTCAAACTAATTAATGTAAATGCAGGCATACAATATTCTTTTTTTATATAGATATTACTTGCAAACCACATCCCCCAAAATATTACCACTGTACATAAACCTTCTGCTTTACTGTTTTGTAACCATCAGCCTGGGGGCCGACAATGAAAGACTCTTTCGGACAAAGTGAAAGTACATTCCTGTCTTACATTTCTTATTACACTAATGTTAAGTGTATTTAATATGCAGTATATAAATACATTTTTACAGAATGCCACATATGCATGCATATTCAGTACTATACAAAGCCATACTGTTTGATAACCTCCTCCTTATAAGAATTAAAGCATATTGTTTTAGAGGATGAAGTAAATAAAACAACATACAGCACAGCTAATGTTGTAGGCTTTCCATTTACATTATTCGATTTTCAAAGTATCATATATTGGTAGCAGGGTGTAGGTTTGGTTTCAACATCGGTAGGAACCAAACGAGCCCTGAACCCCCCCCGCCCCCTAATCACATGGTACTCTACTGGAAGGAAGGACATGCCCCTACTGTCCATACCCAGATCTATGCCGTTGCATTGATACATAGCAACAGACTTAGATCATCATCTCATGCATGTTAAAATGAAATGATTCTTTATTTGCCATTTGCACAAGTACACTGGAACGCTTCAGTTTTCACATATCCCATGTTGCTCTCCTTTGAGATATACAGCTGAGAGCAAAACTTGGGGTCACAGTGCTGGGTCAGCCATTTATCTGGCACCGCAGTGCAGTTTTCAAGGGCCTTTCTCAAGGCAACTATGTCACTACTCTATTGACTGTGGGATCGGAACCAGTAACCTTCAACCTTTTGCAGTGCCAGGCCATGTGTGAGTGTTCCCTGTGATGGCCTTTCGTCCTGATCAGGGTACACCCTGTCTTCTGCTACATGCTTTCAGCAGTAGGCTTCAGGCGTACAGTGGCCCCAAGTTGGATAAACAGTAATGGAAAATGCATGGATGGAACAATACTGTACAGAGCATACAGAGCCACCGTAACATCAGATAATATCTAAGAGTTAACCCTAATCTTTGATGCAGAGCTTTGGTACATGTCTTCAATTTAAAATAAAACCACTGAAATATTTTTTTGCCTCCCACGTGGCATGAAGCCATCATTCTAGGGCGTAAGCAGGGGCAGAATCAATTACTGAGATATAAACACATAAAAGCACAGAATAATATTGGGGTGTTTTCCTTTGCACAGTCCAGATTCCATGTGAGCTAACCTATGTGATTGCAGTCATTTTTTTTCTTTTGAATTCCTCTTAGATTACTTTTGCCAGCTCAAAAGACGTTTTGTAATTTCACACTAAAGAAAATGTTCCCTACCTTGGATCTGGGAGGATCTGGCCCCAAGCTGATATTGTCTTCTTTTTGGCTTGTTTCTTCCCCAAAGTGCTGTTAATGAAGACCCTGCTTGGGTTAATGAAGTATGTTGAAATAGAGTCTTTACTTGGCCCCAAAGTGCTGAAGCATTTCACTCTCTGGCAAGGCTGCTAGACTAGAAATGATCGCCGTAACCATATATTGCAATATCTAGGTTTGTAAATCCTACTGGATGGAGAATTAAGTTGCTTTAATTTTAGATGCAATACAGTACCTGTTATATGTTATCTCAGAAAGAGTTGAAGGAAAAGTTAGTGACCAGTGGAAAAGATCTCGTAGGACATGTATTGTAATCAAAGTGACACAAGCAACTACAAAAGCACAGAAATCTTGCAGAAAAAGCCAGTCACGTTTCAATAGATGTGGAAATTACAAGATACAGAGTAACAAAACAGTGATAGGCCTCTTGCCTTGTGCCTCTGATAAATGATTTAAGTGCACCATTTGTGAATGTTTACCTGCGGTTTCAGCCATCCCTCCAAGCTAGTCAGAACATCGATGGTAAGCAGAGGACTGTAATTAAAGCGACATTGCAACTGAGACCAATGGGCTTCACGCAGATAAGAACCAGCTGCTGCATCTGCCAGGCCCATTCCCACAGTGACAAACCAATAGTTCCCTGTTTGTTGCGTTCATGTTTTCCAGGAGACAGCTGCTTGTGTTGGCTTCTCGGGTTCTAGGTAAAGCACAACAGGCACAACAGCCGATATCTACTCTGGATACTCTCACGCCGGGCTACCCGGTCTGTAGCGGAGCTATAGCCATGTCAGAGGAAAGCAGGCTTCCTCATATCCACCTCCCCCAAGAGATAAAAATCAAAACTGTAATAATATCAGACACGCAAAATAATAATATAACTAATGAAGATCGTTACAGGGTCAAATGAAAGCTATGAGCAGAATCTACATGTTACGAGATTAATGGAAGTTAGTTAAATTCTTCTTTATCTAATGTGCAGCCCATTAATTAACGAATTCCTGTGACCGAAATGTCTAGTATTTTGTAATAAAAGTGAATTTTCATTAAGTAATATTGTTTAGCAGGGGAGGTAAATATGTGATTGACGATGTATAGCAAATATGACCACTTTAAAAATATTTTGCATGTCCCAAGATCAAGAAATGTAAGGTAGTGTAGCATTCATTGTTACATTGTTATAAGATTTTAGAGTATGTCAGCCCCCTGTTTAAGAGTCAGACAGAAAAAAAGTTTTATTTCTGTATTTAGTGTTTTATTACGAAATAAACCTGTTTCTGCTCACATATAATTGTATGTCTGCGCGTATGATGGCATTACCCATGCATGTTATTTATATGGTTTTATGGTGGGGAATTATTATAAAACCACACATTTTAGAATGATTACAAATGCGTTACGCTAAATCAAATTGTTGATGGATTCAGTGTGGTTTAAAACTGAAATATGTTCAGTACAGTTCATTTTATAAATAAAGAAACTTAGCCATCAGGGTGGCATGCCTTTAACGTGAGCACTGTTCCAGCGAACTGTCCTGCCGAAGTCGTGTGCACTATTACAAAGAAGCATACATCATAAGTGGAGAGCGATGACTCATGCCTGGATGTGTTCCAATGAGAAGCTCCAATCAGTTTATTCAGATGAAACATGTCATCCTCATTGACACCAGGCCCAATTAAGGTGGGGATTAAGATAGGACTCTGTGACCTTCACTGGAATTTCACAAGGATGCAATGTGTTCATTGTCAAACTCACTGCTGAAACCCTACTTTAAGCACTTTCACCTGCTAATTAACTGATCCAAAAGCAAATCAGTAAAATTTGTGGGTTTACGGCGATCCAAAGAGGCACAGACGAATTTGTAACACAAGACATTTTTATATAAACAGTTTACTTTGATTAAATAATGGAGTCAGGTCCAGAACACTTCACACTCAGTTGCTTTGTGTGTGATCTAGAACGAATAGCCAGCATACCAAAATTAGTACTGCGGGAGTATTTTAAGCCTCAAAACGCAGTATAGGATCCACATTCTCAGCAACAGCAATTCTAGTTAGTATGGAGCAATACAGAAGTGAACCTCAAAAAGTAAAGGAAACACAAAAAAGTGTTTAAAAACAAAGAGGGGAATTATGTGATAAGTGGGCATTTTTAAATAAATTTATTGCTTGGTTTCTCTGATTTGACTGACGTAGTCCTGCAGGAAGCCAGACACAATGCCGTTATACTAATCATGAGCACTTGGTGGCCACATTTCCAGCAGATCCACCAAACAAATTCAAGCAGTAGGACATTAGAACTATAAAAAAACCAATAGAAACAATTGTTGAAAAGTTGAATAGGAGAGTTAGAAAACGGATACACAGAATAATCACATTTTTAAATAAATACACTGAGACATTCCAAGGGATTATTCTGACTTATTTGAATATTTTAGATTTATAACACGTGTCAAATATAGTTTAGATCTTAGTGACACAGCACATAGAGTTGGGGATCAGAGGAACTGTCTGTGTGTAGACTGTAGACAGTGTCTCCACAAAAGTTTTGCAGGCATGTAGCTAACCAAAATCAGAGCAAAACACAGACAAATGTTATGACTGTACTGGAGAGCTAGAAGGAGGATCATCTTCACTGTTTTGTCAGGATTATTTCTGGGCAACATACTGACATAAAGAAAAGCTAAACAAAAACGTGAGGAATTTTAACAAGCTGAAATGCAAATAATACAAATCATTTACTTAAAGTTATACATAATCACCATCAGCTGCAACAGCAGACAAGGTATAGTTTTAGGGTGTTTATTTTATCTGTGGGAGATGTTACTCCTTTTGATATTTCCTAACGCAAATAGCTATACTGAGGCCCTTATTTTCACTATGACAATGACTCGGCTTGCTGACCACTGTTTACTATTACTCGTGTGCACCGCTGATCCCCAGACTCCTTGGAGGACTGGTGTATATGTAACAGAGAGCTTGCTGGGATATCTGTGTGGTGACTGTCCTGGGGCAGACATTTTACAGGGGCGTCTGTAGCCCCCCTGGTAAGGTCTTTGCGGGAGGAGGGTTCTGTTGAGCCTTTGGTTTTTTGGACCCTCCCAGCACAGGGGAAATCATTTGCTCTCTTGTGGAGGGTCAGTGGTAGATGGGACCAAAAACCATTTACAAGTTTTGCTAGCTGACTACATTTAAGAGAGAACCCCAAGGGAATGCGCGGTCACTAGCGTATAGAAGTTTAAAGGGATAGACTCCCTTTTTCCCACACTCTTTAACTGCTTAGCCCTCAAATGTTTTCTTTTCTTTTAATCGAAGTGCTTTCTTCCTACATTTGAGCTAGACTTGTTTGTTGTCATTTAAGCCAGCATCTGATTTGAAGAGAGAAGAGTGTTATTTATGTGGCTGTCCTTCTGACACTGGACTTTTATTCAGAACACGATGACACTTCTAGGATCTGAACATTCTTTACTCATTCGAAGCAAGTTCAGATCAGGTGAGTTGTTTCACTTGTCTGTTCCAAATGTGAGCTTTATCTACTTCTGTTTTTTTATATGTCTTTATTGTTCTCTTGTATTAAAGGTTTTTGTAAGTCTGTTTTTTTATTGTTTTTCTATCATTTTTTTTTAAATGTTCATACAATTTGTGAATTATGACTAGCTTTTAGTGATTTATGACTGGCTTTTAATGTGTGGAAACTAACAAAATTTAAAAAGTTTTTCTTTTGAGATTTGAGTTAGGACATTGTGGGAATATTTCAACTAAACAGAATGTCTATACAAGTAAAGCACATATTTTTGACACCTGGTACTAATTTTACAAGTAACATCCTCATCCTCATAATTGTCACCATCATTATTATTAACACTATTAAGTATTTCCTGCTGATTTATAGCTTGAGTGCTATTGTTTTGTGTTGATGAATTATCTGTAGAATGCAGGCATCATTTTAATCTGTAAATTTCTTAGTATGACATAAAACAGCTCACGTTGGCTCAAGGCTCCCCTTTTAAGTAAGTTTTAAAATCTGCAGCTGCTTATGTTACATGGGTCTATATGGAATGGTCTGTACTGCCACCTCTCTGGTGAAAATGTTACTAAAACTGACTTGGACAGTATAGTGCCAGGCTAATATTACTAGAGAGACTGTCAGTGCTAGCAGATGTATTTCATTGTGGTTCTGAACAAGAAACTGCTACAGTAGTATATTACATAACATTTTTTTCAGGGATAGTCATTACAAAGATTGTCCTCGTTGTTTAAATTGTTTTTCAACTGGACTTTCCAAATTAATGTGAATATTTCAATTATATTTCAGACACTTTTTTACTGAAATGAGTTTTGATCAGGTATTATTTTAAAGTATTTTAGCAAAACAGCTGATATACAGTTTTATAACTGTTATAATCTCATCAGATTCCACATGATAATTATCTGCGCTAAAAACATGGCTTAAACGGCTAACACTACAGTAAATTAGTCGGTCCGTCAAGGAAGCAAAAAATTACAAGCTTGCAGTCAGAAATGTGGCATGGTAAGAAACATTTAAAAGGCGGCTTGTTTTTTTCCACAAACATTTGGCCAGTAATATGCAGCAGATGTAGAGTTCTGTTTACACATATGCATTCAATCAATGAAGACTTTTCTTTTAGTAGATGGCAACTTGCTGCTTTTACTTTTCCATACAAAATGTTGCTCCAGTCAGGACAGGTATTGATCTTCCTTCACTCTCAGCTGAAACCTTTGTTGGATTAGTGTCCTACAACAGCCAGTGGTCATAATGTCATTGTGTTCACATATAAGTTAAGAATCAACACTCAACATTTAGGTCCGCCTTCATAATTTGGCCTAAATGTATGCGTAAGTCCATAAATGCTAAATATCTTTGCTGATAGCATAATAGGGGCCAAAAGATTCAGAAGGGAAGGGACATATATGCGTGTCAGAGCTGTACAACTGCAGTTCACAAATACAGTCACATCCCATATCGAAGAATCTGTATCTGCTTTTTCCCATGGTGCATGCTATGAATTTTCTAGAGGAGGCATTCCATTCTAATTGAAGCAAGGTGTGTACTTCTGCTCCAGTTTGATAATTGGAGGGCTAATGGCTACAAGGATCACAATCAGGGGGACAGGTCAAGATAAATGAGGGAAAGCATGTTTCTGGTGGGTGTCTTTCACTTTTCAACTGCAGCATATCGGTAGTCACCAGGCAACAGAAGGAGAGCAGAGAAGAAGGAACAGTACAGAAACACGGAGACCAAAGTAGCATGTACAAAATATAAAGATGCCAGATGTTATGTAGCATTACTCTGAGGTGGGAATATAGATGCGGCTTCATTTCATGATGACTCTGTGTCCTTGGGAGACTGATGGTCTGATCTTAGGGCAGGACAGTGTTCTGCCCTACAGAAATGTACAAATGACCATTTCAATAATACTACCTAAAGCTTTTGCATCGTGAACTCCAAATCATCTTAGGTTAAAAGCGAAACTAGAGAGGGAAAAGCAGAAAACCATTGTAAGTAACGCTGAACTGGTAAAAAGCGTTGTGCCGGTTCTATAAGCATCGCGTGTCTTTTGTTATTACATTCTGCCTATGCCTGGAATGTCCACCAGGATAGTGACGTGAAAGGGTTTACATTCTCTTTATCAACATTAACTGAATGGATGTAAATACTGCAGAGTGAACCTAATGCTTTATGTTTGCCTCATCAAATAATTTTATTTTTATTTGTATTGAAAAAACTAATGACGGTTATGAATTCCTAATACTTTAGTCAGGATTTAATACACAGTGCTATAATTTGATAAAACAGCATTCTTTGATTGTTGTGGCTTGTAATGTCTAGTCGATTAGCTACATTTTTGGGTTTGTTGTTTAGCCAGCACTTTCAACAAATACCGCCTGAAAAAGAAGTTCCATTACATAATAATCATCTTGTACATCAATAAGTATTGCACTTTGTCCCAGCATATTTCTGGATGTCTTGTTGTTTCAGTTAGTTGAATGGTGCAACATGAACTTAATTCAGAGTTGGAATATGTTTAAATGGCTGGCATTAATCATAGTGTGAACTGTTGATGTACATTCATGATGGTTATTGAAGCCAGCACTACAAAAATACTCCACAGTTTTCGTCATTTGCTGGAGGAAACACTGATTTTACGCCATTGTTCGCTGTGAAGATTTAGTGTCACCCCAAATAGCATGACTTGCATTAATATTACAAGCATTACACAAAAGTTCAAATGTCTTTGTGGAATTTGCATGTTCTCTCAGTGTTCTGCGGCATTCCTCCCTCTGTCCAGAAGCATGCAGTTTGGCTAACTGGTGTTTTTGAATTGCCCATAGAGTATTACTTTGAGTGTGCATGTGCTCTCTGATGGATTGGCATCTCGCCCAGGATGAATACCAGTCTTGTGCCCAATGTTGCCACTGAAAGGCTCTGGGTGACCCTGACCGGGTTACACAATTAAAATGAGCACTGATGGATTAATCAATAAGTTGTGTAATTAACCAAATTAAGAGGTGGAGTAAATCAGCTCTCAATCACCACCACCAACGCAGTGCCTCTCTGGTTACCAGAATCTTCAGTCCATTGGTTCATTGTTTTATTAAGTCATTTAAAGCTGCTTGTAAATGTGCAATCCTTTGTTCAACATTATTTTCTGCTTCTGAACTAATCGAGCATGAAGCATTTTTTTACTAAATACTACAAATGTGTCTTCTCTGTATCAACCAACAGAACCAACAATCTAACATAAAATTGATTACTGTCTGGTGATTCTGTGACAGTGTAGAAAAAACATTGCGGAAGGGAACTATAAAAGCCTGGCCACAAGATAATTAAAACGAGTTATTTTACTGTATTCCCATGTACTGATTGTACCATGATGCAGAACTAAAACAATGGAGTTCCTATCCACGGAGCTGGTACCTTGTTCAATTCAATTCAATTCAATTTATTTTTATATAGCGCCTTTCAGAACAGAGTTGTCCCAAAGCGCTTTACAGGGTTGTGGCAAACACCTATAGCAGAGCTGTCATAGTTGGGAAAAAAGTGCTCTTTTTTTCTTGCTCCTTAGATATTCACAAACTATCTTGAACCCCTAATGACTCATTAAGCTCTGTATCCTGCTGACTGGTATTCCAGTTGTATCCCACAGGTCACTAAATATGATTCAGTGATGTTCCTGTGAGATTTCTCTGAACAACAACATATGTACATTGAAATTATTATTTTCATCCCATGCGATGCAGTAGATATTAACCGAAATATGACGAAGTCTCATTAATGCATCAAAATTATGCTGAAATCGCTTTCGAAATAATTTTCCGAGCTTGATTGGCATTCCAACATGGCATGCTTGTATATGTTACTACTGAGAGCAATTAATGAAGTACACAATCTTTTTATCGTTCCACAGACAATGACTTTAAGGAGAACTTTGTGCTGAGGCCATTGTACGTAATCCAGGATGCCCAGTGAATCTGAGAGTCTTTTGTTTGAATGCACACTACCATCAGTCTGCGGTTCACATTGACTGAGTGTGCAGTTCATGATAGAGACACAGCTTCAGTCCAAGAGCACAGGAGAGGTTGCTACATATGTGTTGGGTTCAGCCCTACATTTGAGTGACCTTGCAACACTCCACACCCAAAGACCACACACTGCAGGGAAGCTTGTTTAAAAGGTGGGAGCCATGTTTATCATAGTCAAACATCCTGTTTTAAGAAATATTTGTTAGCTTACAATTTTTTTTTCATTTTATTTTCTTTTCATGTTTTTCAGAAGAGTTTTTCCACAAATCACTTACAGTGAACAATTCCCAGGCTATTGAATCGAAATTTTTAAATTGTGACATTCTTTCCCATCCGACAACCTCATTTTAGTTTTTTTCCTTTTCATTTTATAACTTAAGAAGTCTGCAGTTTCTAAACATTATACTGCTAAACTTCCAAATGACACGTCTGTGATGAGTTGTAGCAATGAGATATCATTGCATAGTAAGATGCTTTCGTCAGTTTACAAAATGACTTCGTCATCCATTTAGTTGACTTATAAGTTTGTCCTTGTTAGTTAGTCCTTCTCGTATTTCAGTTTGCTGAAACAATAAGTTGGAACAGTGTCTATAGAATCATTTGGATTGCTTCGCATCAGTGTATTTTATGTTTGACTCATTACTAGAGCTGCAGTTTGTGATGTGCCAGTTAGATTGACCTAAGAACTTTCAGCGGAGTACCTTGCATTACACGACTAATAATCACCTGGCCTTTCCATAGTGGAATCAGCAAAATCACATTATTTCCACTTTAACCAAGAGTGGTCTAACATAAAACAAAACTTAACTATGTATCTAACGTCAAATTTGTTTCTCACTTACACTGTAATAATTCAACACTTACCCTGTATCTCCCACACTAATATACTGTGGAATTGAAAAGAAAATCACACAAATTCATACAAACAAACATTTAACATATTCACAGGCTTATGGGTAGATTTAGATTAAATCAAACAGTCTGTTTCCCACTTCCCCCTCCCCCGCCCAGTCCTGCAGTTACGACTCCAGCAGAGGAGGACACGAGAACAGCTTGCAGACCAGGGCATCATGCCTCGTGAGTAATACATATAATATGATTTATACATATTCCATATTTTTGTTTACCTCCACCTTTGGGCCAACAAGTGGTTTTTAAAGCAACAAATCTGAGTCGTGTGCAGAGTGAACTCTGGGAACTCTTCATACACGGAAAGGAATAACCAGGCTGCAGAAACATATGGCATTGTTTTTACAACTAATGAACATACTTGGAAACCAGAGGCTCATTTCTTATGTTTCTCTTTTCTTTTTAATCCAGTCTTTTTAGTGGAGGTTTAAAATCAGCATAGGCAATAGTCTTGTCATATGCCACTGACAGCTAGCAAACAACAGCAGGGCCAAGAGCTGACCTCAGTGGAATGCCCATGTGCTTCTTGGGCCTGCATTGTTTGGGGCTTGCAGGCAGATACATTTACATGAATAGCACCTGTTTAAACCACAACCGGCTATGAGCAGCACTCAGTTGTTGCCATAACAATGGATTTTGTTATTACACCCAACACATACATTTTGAAATTTTGACCTGTATTGTGTGATCACAGTAATTCCCGTATAAGCAGAAAGGAAATTTAGTCTGTTTACCTGCTGAATCTCTTCCATTAATTGATGAAGGGTTGAAGTAGGTGAAGATCAGGGGAAACATGTTTTTTTTTTTTTTAAGAACGGTAAAGCAGTTGGCAAATGAAAGTTTTCCAACGCTAAAAGTCAGATCAGGAAGTTATGAGACAACAGAATTCATATTCTTTAAAACTGAGTCTTGTCTTACAAAAACAAGGGTTGGATACTTTTCATAAATTATTGAATACTGGTACTTGAAAATGAATTCACATTAAAAATGGTTGACGGAACGTTGTCCTGATTTGCTAGCAAAAAAATAAGGATTTAAAAGACTCACAGAGCAGTACTGTGAGTTACAAACAACATACTGTATTTACTTCATTTGATCAAGTCATTTGTAAAGACGCTGCTGGGAAAGAGATTATTCAATTAGTTTTAGCTTTTTGAAATGGTACAAGTAGAATGGAGATAACTGGTTTACAAGTGTGTAAGGAAAGGGAATTCCGATGCTAGTCCTATCAATTTCGCAAAGTCAGTTGTAGATAAAAAGCCACAGAGAATGCGATTGGCTAGACCATGGCCCTTTTAAAAGAAATTTGGATTGCCAGTTTATCTCTTGATTGTAGGCAAGAGGTTGCAGAGGGAGATAGAACCTTTTTGAAGATTTTAGTGGGTGCTTTATAACGGCTTTCTTACCCCTTTGAAATGCAGCTTTCACAGAACGTATTGTGTACAAAGTGATACAGTTGGCACACATAATTTTTATTCGTGCATGAGAAGTAAACCCTAAAGGGAATCATCCCTAAAGGGATATTATGCTTCAGATAATGATACAATTATTTGATTTTTTTTTCTTTTTAAGCAGATGGGCATTAAGCATGTTTCATGGACTGCTTTTGTGTGTCTTAAAATTCTTTCTAATTATTTTGTATGCCTTATATTTCCATTTACTAAATACTTGGTTCTCGCAATACTGAAATATGAATATGCTTTATTCTTGGATAAAAGCATTTGGTTGCACAATAGTAATAATAACAATAATAATAATCTGCACGTTTGGGGATAATCTTATACTTTGTGGTCTTAAGTAGCTCTGCAGACTACTTGGAGGATTTTTATTATTGGAAGAGATTTAATGTTAATCTTTTATGGGCTTGATATTTCAATCTTTTTTGTCTATTTTGGAAGATGGTCAGTGTGTATAGTCTGTGTATACATTTCTGCCAGGAACATCTGGTGTTTATTAGGCTCTTTAACATGTAGTCAGGCCTCTCAGGGTTGTTTGGACTGTGGCCTGGGAGGAGTTGGAGGACGCACTGCTCGCCATGCGTGTGGCTTGTTCCCGGGTCTCGCTGGATCTCTCACAGTTGGGAGATCTCTCTCAATGGAAGAATATATCAATTCTCTAGGTCTGCAGTTCATTCTTCACTGATTGTCTGTGTGGTCTGTCGTATAAAGAACAGTCTGTCAGTGAATGGCACTGAATGGTAATGTAAATCAACCCTTACTACTTCCCAGGTCCGTTTGTGTTCACTCGCAGAGTCTCTCAGGTTTATCACTGCTTTCACAGTATATAAAACAGAAAGCATTGAGAGGTACTGTATTTACTGAGCATCTCCAAAAACTTCAGTTTAAGTTTCACCTTAATTATTTTCTGCTATCAACTAACTTGGTAAGTAATCTTGTGATAATAAAACATTGCCTTGTTTATTTAATGCCAGGTAAATATCGGTGATGGCGAAATAAAACGTTAATTTGACAGATTACTTCAGACATCCTGCCGATGGGCCCACTGCCTCATGTCTCACTCCCTGCAAAGGCTGGAGGTCACTACAGAAGACCTTATCTGCCTAATCTGCATTATCTTTCAAGCCCCCTATTGGAATGACTGCCATGTGCTAAGCATTTCATGTGGCCCACTATATGTTTTATGTACGACTATACTTTGTTCTTGAATAACAGGTTCTATTCGCATAATAGTAAATGTATGGATGATATTTTGCTTTTGCTCCAATGGTTTTCCTGTCTTCATAATTGAGTCACTATCCATGTTGGTAAAACCTTCTACATCTGTATACATCTGTTTGCAATATTTGAAGCTCAGAGCACAATTATAGGAATCAGCATCCGTGATAAAAAATTAAGTGCAGTTTACGCCGTTGACCTTATTTTAAACTGTACAATACAAACACATTAAGCAGATTTCAGTATCCTTTTTGTAAGCTGTAGTTTTTAAAGTACTCATGTGTAATTGTGTGCATATGTATAACTGGTTTTTCAGATGAAAATACAGTTTGTATCCTTACTTCGGAGTTACGAAATGCACTAACAAGTTAAGTTCGTTACTGACAGACTGTTTTAAACATGGGTATATGTTACATTTTTTCAGTAATACAAAGATTGCAAAGCTTAAGCAACAGATCAAATATGGAAATGAATGTTATGTATTCTGAAATGAATGTTATATATTCTGAAGTCAGGTAGTGCCAGTGTATATTTTTGCAGAGTTAATTAGCTAAACTTTTTCTTAAAGATCTCAGTGTACCTTGTAATCAGATTTCATTGTTTATTTTACAGCACTGAAGAGTCCAGCTGCATTCCAAGAACAGAGGAGAAGTATTGAACGGTCCAAGGTAATAGAAACAAACGGCATAAACTTAATGTAAATTAACAGAAATGTGCTTTTCAACCATTTGAGACATTTTTGGGGAAGATATGATAAAACAGGAGCACTGTATTAAATATCATCCTTCACATTCTCTCCTTATTGACAACAGTAAGGTAAGACCATAGCTTAGCCCGAATTCCCTTATCCTAATAACTGTTTATTTAATCTCTTTAATCAAGTATCTTTTGTTATCATGAACGTAGCTTTCTGCTATAAATTGCTCAGATAACAGAGTTCATATTTCAGGTTTTGCCTCCTGATAAATGAATCTGTCCTGTCAGCTACATCTGACGTTCTGCAAAAGTTGCAAATTCCACAGTACATTTATTACTATATTTGTATGCCGACCCTCACAAATACTCCACAAATACTCCACAAATACTCGACTTCTTAGACAAGAACTGACAATGGACATATCCCATTTTCAATCACCATCTTTGGCAGAAAATGTATTTTACAGTCCCATTTGGGGATGCTTTAAGAGGAGATTTCTCCCTGGAGCATTCCTCATTGAGAAGATGTAATACATATGATACTGAGGTAATCCCATAGACACAAGACGAGAATGGAGATATGTAACCTTGTAGACATAGAATTAGGGATAAACAGAAGCTCATTAAAATACTTGGTGAGAGAGGCAGAGAAATTGGCAGATGTCCAGCCCTCCTTGAGCATTCTGTATCTTAAACATCCTCATCCATCCCAGGTGTACATTCCTGCACACAAGTTCTTTGGAAGTTCCATTCATTTATATATCTGTGGTAGCTGCTTTTATGAAAGGGGATACATCAATTACCTTCAGCTTGTAATCAAAGCTGTTACCCGTTTATGTTTGATGATCTCTTATTGTATTTTGTGATAAAAGAATAACATAGATTTTTTTGAAATGGTGTACATTTGTATGTTATATCAAAAGTACATATATGACTGCAATGGATACTGAATGTTTTGCAGACTGGGGATTTCTTAAGGCATAAGATTAGAGGGAGACAAGAGAAGTCCGATTTGCTCAACATGCATATTTTACGAGGTAAGAAACACATTTTTTGTTGTTGTTTCTGTAATTTTTTTTTATAAAAAGTTATTTGGTGCCTGGATGCCCAGTTGATGAAGTTACACTCTAATCAAAATAATTACTCAATAATTATTCAATAATGCAAACAGTCCATTTACACACAACATTAAGCTCCACATTTAACACAGGAATTTCATTATCATTTCTGATTGTTATGGAATTCAGAGGTCTTCTACAAATCCCTAAGGACCCATTAAGAATCTGTGAGTGTATAATAAAGTATAATAAATATATATATAGAGAGAGCATAATAAAATGAATTGACAAGTGTTAATTTTTCTGACATGGATAATACAATGAGATATTTTCTGAAGGACAATCAGGTTTTGTGGAATTACCAATAGTTATTCTAAAATATATCTAAATAATATAATGAATGAGTCTAATATACAGTACAGTATAGATCTGGCCTACAGGAGATGCCAAGCATAAAAATGGAAGCTGCCTGCAGAAAATGGCACTAAGACAGATACTAAGACGTGATGTATTGCTGTTTGGAGTGAGTATGATTGAGCACAAATGAGTCGCAGCTTATTATCTCTATGCCAACAAGGACACATTTCAGGAAGCATACGCAAACGGTTTACTTAGTATATCACTTCATTCATGCATCCTATATATGCTTCTGACAGGCACTATTGCAGTGGATTAATGGTGCTTATCATTATGTTTACTGTACAGACTCAGCCACCGAGGGCTCCGTACAAGCGACTCAGATGAAACTAAAGCGAGCCAGGCTTGCCGACGATCTTAATCAGAAAATCGCTCTAAGACCCGGCCCTTTGGAGCTGGTAGAAAAGAATATCATTCCTGTTGATTCAGCTATCAAAGAAGCTGCAATGAAAGGTATCTAAAAAAAAAAATAGAGAGAATGTTTTAACTCCAAATTATACTGCAGTGGATAGGGTACTTTCTCCCTGTCTGTAATTTTTTTTCTTCAGCACCTGGTTTATTACATGACTTGCACACCCCCACTAAAATTCAACACATGGCCTGAAAATCTGTATTGTTCACATGAAAACATCTGTTTCAACTCCAACATTCCCTTCAAGACAGCTGGCTTATGGCAGTGGGCTTCTTCGTCATTTCGTCATTAGAGTCCATCGAAACTGAAATTGTGTTGCAATTTACCTCTACAATGTCTGCATCCTTTGTTTTCTTGCTGGCCAGTTAAGCTTGGAATGACAGATTATAAACCTTTCATTAAGCTTTCACAATATTAATTGATTCTTTGAAAAAGCTAGATCAAAAGCCTGTTGTTCTGTGATCAAAAATCTTATCATTCTTATTTATCATCCAAATATCCATAGTATTCCAGATAGTATAGGTCACAGTGCAGGGGTAAACCTATGATGGGATGCCAATCCACTGCAGAACATGTGACTATGGACAAATTTTAGAACATAAGAACATAAGAAATTTACAAACGAGAGGAGGCCATTCGGCCCATCAAGCTACACCTGTATGTTTTTGGATTGAGGAGACCAGAGGACCTGGAGAAAAATATACATGTCACAAGAAAAACATGCAAGGTCCACGCACAGAATAGAGGTGGGATTCAAACCCCATTCCATAGACACAAAACAGAGGTGGGATTTGAACCCCTACTCACACACACACACACACAGAGAGAGAGAGAGAGAGTGTGTGTGTGTGTGGCGTGTATGTGTATGTGGGTTGGGGTTCAAATTCCACCTACAGTATGCTCCTGTGGGATAGGGTTTGAACCCCAACCCACACGTACACACAGCAGAGATCGGATTTCAACATAAAATGGTTACACACATATATAGAAACAAAAAAGGAAACACAGGTAGGAAGTGTAACTACAGCTGATGCCTTTTGTAAGACTTCCCCAAATACCGAGAAATCCTCCTAGTTGCACTATATACCTTCGTTGTTTATTGCAACCTGCTCTGTGAAATTGTTTTTTCTCACAAACAGCTGACCTGTGCTGCTGCTCTTAGATCATTCTCTGATTTTTGTTTAAACCCCATGCAAATACTTAATGTTTACTACTATAGTTGCTGAAATCTGAAAAAAGGGAAAAAAAAACATTACGTAAACCTGATTTGGTATGGTGACCAGCATTAGTTTACGTGATCTTTGTTTAAAAGCATGTTTTACTGAGATAAACATCAGCTGTATTTAGATCACCCCTCTTGCCCAGATCAATTGAGTGTTTCTGCCTTTTCTGTGTGTGTTTTGACTGCCTGAGATTTATGCCTTTCCACTAAACCACCTACAAAGGTGTCTCAGAGAACAACCCTTGTGCAGCTGCTTGTTTTTTTAGTCAGACTAATGAGGCACCCTACCTGCATTAATTTAGTGTGAGAAATTTAATGTGAGCTGCAATGAAAAGCATTGCATTAGCCTTTTGTTCTGTTGGTACGGACACTGCAGGGAACAGTTTTCGAAATGACCTATGGTGACAAACACCAAGACGGCTTTTAGTCAGGTGTCTTCAAGGCCATAATGTAGCCTGAGTCCAAAATCAACAGGTGGAGGAAATAACAACCGTGTTGGATGCATGCTCTGGACAGCATTCGCCAGGGCTGCGAAGGACTGCGGCTCTCACGATTAGAACCAGGGTTTGCACATGCCAGGTCACTTGCCCAGATATAAAACCAATCTCTCCACCCACTGTCCCCAAAGTAACCCTAAAGCTGACTTGTGTGTGTATATCACTGCCTATCAGTGTTCAGCTTATCAGAGTGTGCTCTCTACTGAAGTGCTCATGTCAGTTTCTTTCTGATGCATCCCACACTTCCAGGCCAAGTGTTTGTACTTAGTGTCAGTAACAAACAATTTGTTACTTTATGTTAAAAATATAGGTATAATATGGTTGAAGGTCACGCGGCTGTAGTAGTTATATCTCGGTATTTGGTATCTTACAACAGGTGGTCTACGTTAAAAAGAGAAGTGCTTGTTTAACTCTAAATGCTGGACTGTATGTGATATACCATGTTCTGGTTTTGGTTGCTTTCTCATTAGCATGTTCATGGCTGACTCATTGCAATCATGCATTTGGTCTTCCTCTGTAGTGAACCATGGGAAGTTCCTCAAAGAAGAGGATTCATATGCATTTGAAGAGGACAGCAGCAGTGACAGTCTCTCCCCTGAGCAACCTCACAGCAACGAGTCTCAGGGCTCTGCGTGCTCCTCATCAGAAACCAAGAGCAGTGACTCCTCTTCTCCTGCCCTCGCCGGCACCCGACAGGTGAGGAAGAACAAAAGAAACCGCACCAAAAGTTGATTTCATGTAAAGGAAGTGTGCAGTTATGGAGATGACTTGAATAAACTATACCATCTCAGCTCTGGAATCATGAGTGTGTATTCCGATTCAGCTGGTTCTGTGCAAACTACATTCGTTCCTTTGACTGTCATTAGACATCCTCCCATTGGATTATTAATATAAGATACCATCAAGTCAACTCAATGCCACCTTATAGATGGCATCTCTCTTCTGTCTGGGTCTTCTTGCTTCCTAATGGCCCCATAGTATTAAACAAATGCCTAACGCTGAAATTAATGCATTTTAATAGAAATATAAGTTAACAACACACACACATAACATTTGCTTAATTGTACAAGTAGAATAAAAGTTCTGTTCAGCAGCTATTTCTTGTATAGTTTCTGCTGGGTTTTAGCCTAATAATAAGGAAAATGGCTGCTAAAAAAACAGCATCACAGCTGAAAAATATATTACTGGTTACACATATAACCGTGTTTAAATGAAGATTCATATTGCTGATAGATAGCTATCACTATGATGCATAGCCTTTATTTGCTAAAGTGGGTTCAAGCTTTTTTTATCTATGTCACTTTATTACCAAGTGCATTAGTGACTGACTACATGATCACTATCAATTGCTATCACTAGACATTGGTCTACTCTTGTGCAATCATATTTTACTGTGTACATTGTAGTAAATAAATTTCTTGTTCATATAACAGTTTGAGGCTTGACAAGGATAATATTGGGGTACCATGCTGGGTAGATGCCATGGATTTAAATGCATTTTTAAATAATGACACATGAAATCCATCCATCCGCCCTTGAGTCTTCCAGCTCCTTGCCCAGTACAGGGCTACGGGGCCTGCAGCCTATGCCAGGCAGAAGTCCACACAACTGGACTCCTAAAATGAGGTGTCATAAAATCTGAAATTTGAATGATTTTTATCATTTAATAAGAGCCTCTCACGGTACATTTGAAGATTAATGAAGATTATAAACTTAGCCTAAGGCTTATCTTTTGTTTAGTAGTAATTTAGCCTCACTTTACAGAACATTTCTATTAACAGTGTTTCAAACAGCCCTATTATATTTTTCATATAAATAGTTTAATTCTTGTTTTAATCAGCAGTAGTTTAATAACAAAGAAACAAAGATTCCAGAACTACACTTAACAACCGTCTTACCTATAAGAATGACACAAATAGCACATTAGTAACTACCACATCAATTATATGGTTCAATAACCATTTAAATGTTTAAAAAATATACTTCAGATTATTAGTCAGATAAATTGACCATGGAATAGTTAATCAACCATTATTGTTATTGAAATAGCATGAAGAAATGTGGTAGCATAATCCTACGGTCTTGTAAAGAGGGCAGTGGCAGAGTGGAGCAATGTCCTGTTTTAAATTGACCATTAGCTCAAACGTGACAGATCCTTGGCTCACGGTGAGTCTTGCATACCAGCATCTTTGTTACAGAGTGTTCTTGGTATGGGGGCTCTTCGATTTTCCACCGGGGCGCTGAGCATTCCAAAGCATTGTCTGTACACTGAGCGCCGTGGCTATTATTGGCTTCACGTGCAGGGATGTAACAGGAGTGGGGAAGCGAGTACACGTGTCTCCTGTATCGGCTATCAGTGGCAACTGGGAAATTTCACTGTGAACACTCAGTGTTCACAGTAAAGGCTGAAATACTGTTTTTTGGGTCTTTCATTTCCTTTCACATCTGGTCTCAATTAAAACAACCAAGTCAGATTTCTGTCAGAGGTCTTTATCAACCGCTTTGATGTTTATGTCCAGTTGAAGAATTCTACCTAGTTCTACGTATACTTGTTTTTCATGTGTCCTGGAGTAGAAATAAATATCTCGGCATCGCCCAACAATAACATTTTAATTTGTTAAAAAATGTTATTTTGCTTTTGTATTTTTTTCAGGGATCTCAAAACCATGACTACAATGGTTCCCCTAATAGTCATGTAAGCCAAGAGGAAAGTCTGTCTATGATGAATAATAGTCAGCTCACCCAACCAATAGCTGTTCCAGCAATTGTCAAGGTGAGTGATTTTAGTACCGTGCTGGAGAAAATTACTGTAATTGATAAATGATTTCGAGGCAATATATATATAAAAAATAATAACAAATGATATTTTTTGTGGTTTCAGTCGAAAACGTCTGACAAAAACCGCCACAAAAAGCCAAAAGACACCAAGCCCAAGGTGAAGAAGCTGAAGTACCACCAGTACATTCCGCCAGACCAGAAAGCGGAGAAGTCCCCTCCCCCAATGGACTCGGCCTACGCCCGGCTACTGCAGCAGCAACAGCTCTTCCTGCAGTTGCAGATCCTCAGCCAGCAGAAGCAGCAGCACTCCCAGCAGCACCAGCAGAACTTCAGCTTTCAGCCTCTCCACTCTTCACTCAAGTGAGTCACGGGGAAGAGCATCAACAAATCAGAGTGACCATATGCAAAGCAGAGCACTTTATAACTGGCCATAAAGGTCACACTGGAAGAGTGTATGACATGTCCTAAATCCACAGAACCGGCACAGTGTAGTGTTGATCAATAACAATAACACAGCTAAGTAAAACTAGGTTTTTTAAGTAAACCTCCAAGTGAACAGCACACAGACTACATATGACTTTTCATCAAAAAACACTGACATTATTTATCTTATGTTCTTGAGGTAATAAACCAAAAAAGTAACTGTATGACACACCGGTTAGTCTTCACATAAACATAAACATTCCTTCCAAAATCCTGAAATAATTTGTTTATCAAGTAAATAGTTGTTGTTTGGCATCTATTAAAGGTTTGCTGTTTACTGGAACAAAAATTATTGTTGTATTACAATTAATGAGGCACAACTCTGGTAATAAAACCATTGTATTAATTCATTCTTTTGTAAATAGGATAAAAGCCTTTTGATTGAATGTTTTAGGACAATGTTTTAGTTTACAGCAACTTTAATTTTTAACATTAGTCAATATGCTGACATTTTAGTTCTTGGAACCATTTCTTTTTGAATCCTTGGTATTCAAGATTATAGTCTGATTCTGTCAATAGCAATACTAAACAACAATAATATTTCTATTAAATAGTAGCGCAAATGGCTTTGATGAATGAAATGAAATACTCATCTATCTATATAAATATAATAATATATAAAAATGTTAGGGCATATCAGGAAACCTCAAAAGGGGCTGACCGGCCTCAGACTCCACAGTTAATGATAAGCATGAAACTCGTACATTCTGTCCTTTCTGCAAAGCATTATGGGTATTTGTTTTTTGTTTTTGTTTCAGACAGTCTAATGAACAGCTTCCAAGAAATTCAAACGTTTCCACAAGCACCGTGACAAGTACTTCTGCTTCTCATGTGAAAACCACGTATTCTGCACAGACAAATGTTTCTGCGATAAAACCTGGACCTTTACCCTCAAACCTGGATGACTTAAAAGTATGCAGTGTCCACTAATACCTGGAGTTTGAACATCTGTTCTTGTGTCATTCTTGACTGTCAAGAGTAGTATGCCTGGTACTGCTTAAATCCACTTTAGGTGCCAATGCAATTAATTAATTTTTTTTTACATACAATGCATTGAATGTATACAAACAGGACATACAAAGATGATCAATCTCCGTTGTTACATACTGCTGATTGCTTCACAATAGAAGTTGAAGGGCCTATAAAAAGTTGGAAGTTGTGTCATTAAATGTTACTTTCATAACAAAACTTTTCAGGGTGTCAATGTGTCAAGAAGTTTCAATTATACCTGGAAAACTGGTACAATATGTATGTGGCTAATGAAATATATATGTGGCAATGTGAAAACACATTTACAATAACTGAGTCCTGTGCTGTGCTGTCCTTGACAGGTGTCTGAGCTGAGGCAGCAGCTGAGGTTACGTGGCCTCCCTGTGTCTGGCACAAAAACAGCTCTAATAGAAAGGCTAAGGCCCTTTAAGGACCACAGTTCCAGCTCACCGTCCAGCTCCAGTGACATCACTACCGTCACCTTTCCAGTAACACCCACTGGCTCACTGTCGTCTTACCATTCACCGAGCTCTTCTGGTGCCCTGTCCAATGGGGGTTTCTATCAGCTGTGCAGCAACAGCACAACTCCACCCATCTCGCCAGCCTCCTCTGACCTCTCCGTTAGCGGATCGCTTCCAGATAGCTTCAGCGATGTCACCATGTCCTCCCCGCAGTTCAGTTTACATGCCTCCCCCAGGGCTGACGAGGGCTTGGCAGCGACTCTGAACGGCGGTCGCCTGCAGTCAGAGCCCGAGGGTCTTGACGCGGAGAAGGACAAAATGCTGGTGGAGAAGCAGAAGGTGATCGAGGAGCTGACCTGGAAGCTGCACCAGGAACAGCGGCAAGTGGAAGAACTGAAGATGCAGCTGCATAAGCGGAAGCGCAGCCACTGCCAGCAGACACTGCCGCAGCAGCAGGCCCACCTTCACCCTCTGCCCCCGCAGCAGCAGACCATCTTCGGCGTGTCAATCAAACAGGAACACGTGGCCTCCAGTTGCCCACTGTCCACGAAGCAACTCAAAGGTCCTCCAAGGAGCTGCATGGAGAGCCTGGCTCCTTGTGCTTCAACGGTCCTCTCAAACTTGGGTGGCCCTCGCTGTTTGGACACCTCGGCGGCAGGGAGTCCTGCAGGCCTGTCTGCTTTCCTGAGCCCCCAGTGCTCGCCTCAGCACTCCCCCTTAGCAAAAACAGCCAGCAGTCCTCAACACAGCAGCCTGTCCTCTTCCCCAAACAGCCCCTACTTGCTGTCTGTGTCCTCAACCAGAGGGGCTGGAGATGGTCAAAATCATTCTCCACAGCGGAGTGGTGACAGGCCTCGAACCATTCAGGTACGGCAAAGCAAAACGGAATACAAAAGGAAAAGATCCATATTATTCATAAATTACGGAACCAAACTGAACTTATATATAAGAAAAAAATCCGCATTTCCGTATAGAGCCAATAATACATATTTAATATGAATTTGTCTGATCACAGTGTAATACTGTAATTAGTAATGTAATGACTGTCTGTCAAAGTGAATCATTTGCTGTTAACTTCCTTTTCTTCATTCAAACTACATTTGACACCGACATTGGGATCTTCATTCAAACTGACAGTCACGTTGGGAGGTTCAGTATTTAAAAGCAAAACCTGAGTATTGTTCCCACGTCTTTTTTTAGATCCCCCAGAAGAATTCTGGCCCAACTGTGAGCTGCTCCTTTGCCCCAGACCAAAGGAGCTTAACACCAGCGTTTTCTAACTCGGCCAGCAGCGGTTTTAACAGGGATCAACACAAGCCAAAGGGTGCAAGTATGCAACACAAGGTATGGGTAACAGCCATTGGAAGAATTAAACAAGGGCATTAATATAACACTATGACTTCTTACATTTATTTATGCTGGAGAATATGGTGAGACAAGGCTAAGTAATTGGCACCGTTTCACTTAACTGTTTTCCGCTTCTCTCTGAGTTGTTCGCCTCTTCTATCAGCCTGGCTGTTACGGGGCACAAAGTTAAAAATAAAGCTGACCCCTGTTGCTCTTGAAACTACTTCACCTCTGTAGCCCCACACCTAAAAAAAAAAAAACTAAATCCAGATCCACACTAATGAGCTGTCCACCGCTCATGTCCTCGCTACTTTGTCATGCGGCTGTTTCCTGTATCTGGGAACCCCTGAAGGCAGATAGGTCGAACGCCTCGGAAAACCTCTGGAAGGACAGCCTCTGTCAACATCTGAAAGCGAAAATGTTAAGGCTGTGATAAGAAACATGAGCAGAAGAAGCTTGATCAGATCATTTATAGCATAAAATCCGTTTTGGTCCCATTTTAACGACAAATTTAACTTATCTTTTCATGTAGATGGCAATATTACACCCCAGGCACGTGGGTCAAAAGTGTCCCATCTCCTCTGTTGCCTTCTGCAGCTCAGATTCTGCTGCATCAGAGGTTAAACAGCCCCCCTGCTATGAAGATGCAGTAAAGCAGGTAAACTAAATTCAAGAAAAAGTAGAACAACATTATTTTTTCTTCCGCTATATCCAGTGGCTATCCGGTAATCTGGCTATTTCTAAAATATTTACAAAACAACAAACAAAAACGGAACCTTTGCCTCTTTTTGCCTTTAGCATTGCTGCCTGTTTGACCTGCACTTCATTATGCCACTTTCCCCCTCATCCATGTATGCTGTCCACTCAGCAAAGCTTCTGTGCTTTTCTTAAATAAGAGCCCCGATTATGCTAAAGACTGCAACTGAAAGAACATGACTATTCAATTAAGTACATATATTACCTTCTACTTTACTTTGTGACAAGGTGTAATTTTGGTTACATTTTCCATAAATTTAGAAATGATGTATTCTAAATTTAAAACAAAATATAATATCTTAATATTATAATATAATATTATAATATCTTAGTATTGAACAGAGACTAAAATAAATCTTAAACTGGCTAATTTAAAAATAGCAGCCACACAAACAACAGCGATAATGATGAAGTTTGTAAGATTCTTGTATGTATTTTAACCTTGAAATGTGAAAAGTTTAATGTATTATGTATAGTATTGTAAGTTGTATATATAATTGTGCATATATTTTATACATATATTTATTCATATGTACGTATGTATTCATATATGTTCATTTAGTGGTTGGTGCCAATGGAGAAATTTTGCTGATAGGTTGTTACAATTTCAGCAGCTGACCAGAAGCCAGCAAATGGACGAACTTCTTGATGTTCTTATTGAAAGTGGAGGTGAGCATTATTTCTATTGATATACAGAATTGAAGTGTGAAATGCTTCTGAGCAAGATGAATTCCAAATGTTGCACACACAAGATATTAGGAACCACTTTGTTACCACATTTGTATGAAAAAAAATAAATAAAATCCCACAGTAGGTCTCTAATTACATAAATTGTAAATGAACAACAGTTGCACTTCCTGAAAAAAATAATACACAGATGTAGCTCGCCGACACTGCAGCGCTTTCCCATAATGTGGTTACATCATTTGTATTCTATGGGCTATAAAAAATCTTGTGTTTGCCTGAAACTTTTTGATACTGTAAATTTTTAATCAGCTTAGATTTTTCTCCATCATGGATGTTAAATCAAAATTTGTGGTGTGACACCCTCCCCCATTTTTTTCCAAGAAATGCCAGCTAACGCCAAAGAAGAGAGGCCCTGTGTAACAAAAGTTGTGCCTCACATTACAGTTTCAGGAGGCTCCGGCATTTCCGTCCCAAAATTCCCCAGGCACTATGAACACCTCCCCCCTGGCCAGGTCCCTTTTCAACATGCTGCCAGCAATGGGGACAGTCACCTGGAGGCATTGTTGAACGGTCCCATGGGAAGAGCGAGTGAAGCAGCACTTCTTAAGATGAGCACAGGAGAAGGGCAGCTGGAGGAAGGAGGAGAGAGCTTCACAGGTACCCATCAGGAGAAGATGCTCGGTAACCGGGACATGATGGAGATGCCACTGTCCCCAATGGATGCCAGGATCTCGCCTGCAGCAGAGGCCCAGGGCCTTAGCATGCCCTTCACAGAGTCTCCGTGGGAAACTATGGAGTGGCTTGATCTCACCCCCCCAAGCTCGGCGACTGGCTTCAGCACCATCCCCCAAGCTGCTCCCAATATTTTCAATGCAGAATTCCTTGACGTCACAGACATCCACTTGAATTCAACCATGGACCTTCACTTAGAGCAATGGTGAACAGGAAAGAACCTTAGATCTAAAGTAGCCTCACACCAAGCAATAGCCTAAAGTTGATGAAGCTCGCCTTAATTTTTAATGCTGTATATAATGAAGTAGGTTCTTTCTGGACATAATGCGCACAATACCAGAAGCAGTCTGTATGTACATTTATTTCCACACCATTTCAGCAGAAGTAATGTCATAAAAAGAAATAGCAAGGTCACCAACACAAATTTAGGTTAGGTTAGGTTAGGTTAGGTTAGGTTAGAGCAGGGCAGGAATCAGAATACAACAATCAACAATGAGGAAAAAAAGAAATGTGTGTTATATTACTGGAACAAAATTTAAAAACTGATTTGAAGTTCCTGTTGGGGTTTACATATTGGCAAAAAGATCAAAGTTTAAAAAAATATCTAAAACTATGTGTTAAACATAAATCACATGTAAATAGCATATTACTGTTGTTTTAAAGGATGGAAATCAATAACATAAATGTGATTAGCTGAGATATGTATTTCAGCTGGAGGTGTGGGAGGATCTACAGTCCCACAGTGTATTAAAAAGTAACATATTTTATATTGTACATAGACGAATGCCCACATTGCACATTGATTAGAATAGTACAAGATGACACACTTTGCTTATTTGTAGTAATAATGAGCTGGGAAAGAATTTGAATTTCCATTCCATGCTAGTATTTTAGTAGCTTAATTTGCTTTTTTTATTTATTCATTGCACTGCAGTTATGTCGACTAAAGTGTATAGACAACACTTTTTTTAATGCACAGAGCTTTTTATAATCACTGTTCCAAAACTGTCAGTACTTTAACAAGCTTAAAAATTTAGGGATGGGAAATGAACTGAGCAAAATCTTTTCACCATTTAATTTTTTAACACCCTTACATTTTTCATGTGAAAAAAATGTCATAACGTCAGAATGCAATGTATAGTGGCAACTAATGTATAGGGAGGCCTTTTCACTATATCCATATAATTCATACTGGTGGAAGTATCTGCGTAAACTATCCCAACATGTTTTACTGACTGTATTACTCATGCTGCTTTACCAGCAAACAATTTTTACATTTTCATGTAATGCACCTATTGTTTCCATGCAACTAATTTACTATCCTAATTGTCATGAAATTGTCAGTCATTTTTCCATATAAATAATTGCTCACTTTCACCATATATTTTAGAAGCCATGACTTCTCAGACATAGTTATTACTTTGTAAGGTTTTATTCTGATATTTATATGTGACATTCCAAACATATACGATGGACATCAGGTAAATTAAAACCTAAAAAGCTTAATTTAATCATAACTTGTTTATTTAAATGGTGCACTTGACAAACACTGTTTAGATGGACTTGCAAAATGAAATATATTTATTGATTGTAATTTTATGAGACTAATGTTTCGAATGTTTTAAAAGTATTCCCATAGATGCATGCAATTGACTGGAAATTTCAATATGACCAATAATAGATTTCCTGTAACAAAATAAGTTTTATTTTAAAATGAATTGACATCAGCGGGTAGCATTATCGAGCCCGTGCAAGACCTAAATAAGTAGCATCTGTATCCATAGTCGGTCTAAACAAACAAACAAACAAATAAATCAGCTTGACTCTACTCAGAAAGTATAGCTTTAACAAAACAGTATCAGATCCAAACACAGAGTTATCAGATTTAATTAATTATTGGGCCTAACAGGCACAAACCAAAACCCAAGAATCATAGGTATTAAACACAGGACAGAAAAAACCTAGAACGAGACATCTAGATCCTAATGCAGGGTCAAAAACTGGCACAGCCACATAGAAGAGCAAAGAGCAAGCTTAGTCCCTCTCAAAGGCTTTATTTTGGAGAGGCCATTATATTACATTTGGCCTAATGCAGAGATACATGCAGCAGGTGTGTTTGGAACTCAGAGGAGATGGGGTGCGGATTAACTGGGCATGGCTGCAGGGACATTGCACTAGAGTTGGCTAATAATTAGGGCAACAATGCTACTTAAATACATTTGAAATATATATGATTTCTAATTTCTGGTGTCAAATCTGTAAAATGGAATATGTGAGAAGTTTCAGTTATGATAATAATGTGCTATTAAGGGGACTCATCCTCAGAACTTTGTGGCTAACATATTCTTGTTAGAGTTCAAGCAAATACAAGTGATTAGTGTTGGTGTTGCAATAAGTCTTTCTTTACTGCTTTATAAACTTGAGTCTCTGTGTTACCCCTTATAGCAGAAGAGGTATTTATACCTCTTTGTAAACTGTTTTTCATTAAGTGTTTCATAAGAACTTCTACTTATAAACAATACATTAAACTGCAATACTCTTTGAGTAAATTTGTGTTTTGGGGGAAAATGTGAAGCTGACTTTTATATAAATATGAAATGCTGTGAACATATTTTTATAAAAGAATTGGGAAATTGTCCTGATATGCAAATTTTTATTATGCTGGTTTTTTTTCCAGAGTGTAAACGTAGGACTATTTTATATAATGTGTTAACACCACATAACAAAATGCGTTGAATTTGTGGGGAAAATACTTTTAATCAATAGTGAACTGCGTTATTCATTTAAAACGTAAGTAACAGTACGTGACACACTTTCCAGCTCTCCTCCAAAAATCATTACCTTAATGAGTTCCTGGATAAGCTTTCGTGAGGCCAAGAAAGTTTCATGGACATGATCACAGCTAATTGACAGGCGACCAAACCAACATTTTTTAAACTAAAAAGAATGTCTGAGTCCATATAAGCTATATTCCATTGTTTATTATTGCATTTAAATTGATCGTTATTTTTTTATTTTTTTTGCTAAATCATGATCTTTCCAAAATATTCACATGGATGCTTCCCCTAACTGGTATTTTAATGACTGAAGGCTTTTAAAAATATTTTGACTACTTCTGTTGTGTTGAATGAGTATGAAATAAAATGTCTTATGAAAAAAGAAATCCATCTTGCTACACATGGGTTTGCTATAAATCCAGTATCACAATAACTTATTTTGGACCTTTTGTGCACAGACATAGTGCCCATTCTGGTAAAACGACTTGCAAAATGGGAAGCAGGAAAAAGGACAGAAATCGGATTAGATATGGGCCTGCTGAATGTGCCTTAGTGTATACTGATGTCAAGAGGATGAGATGATTTGAATGATGACCACAGACAATCACCATGGAGACCATCTGACAAAAAGCTTGTTGTGATGCTTGGCCACTGAACTGCTTTAAATGTCGATATCTTGTCTACATCACTGTATTACTGTACAAAACAAAAGCAATAAATGTAAATTCAGCCAATACTCTTCTATGACCAATCTGTGTCTGCTTCCATTCCATTTCAGTAATGCATGTGAGATAAACCAATATAGTCTCTTAATCATAAACAGATATCTTGTTTAGAACCTATTGAAACGATTGAATATATTGGTTGTATTAATGTTCACAACCCAGAACAGGGCAACCATCTACACACCAGCATCATAATCATAATTTATCATAATTTAGCTGGAGGCTATTGGTAGAGTGCAACCTTATTTTAAGTCTGTGGGCTTTGTCAGTGACAGTCTAATACATTTATTGACTTCTTCTTTGTTGTTTTACAATTATTTATTTAGCAGATGCTTTTCTCCGACGGCCAGTGTGTGGAACAATCAAGAGTTAGTGGCGTTGCACAAAGGCCCAACAGTAAAATCATTTTCCAGACCACAGAATTTGAACCAGTGACCTTCCAGTCGTAACCCACAGAGCCACACACTATTATTGGCTACTGAATTCAGGTTAGGTATCTGCTGAAAGGGGAATCATCACCGACAAAATTTTTTACCATTATATAGTTATTTGTTCCTCAAGAATATGCTACTATTTATTCTGTTCTTTCCATTCTCAGGCTCTGCCATCCAAAAGCATCCCTAGGACACATGTGGCCTCACAGTAGCTAGTGTGTTCCTTGGATGACATGCTGCTGCTGGAGACTGATACAGTAATAAGCCTAAAGACATGACACTGCCAAATTGCCTGCCTTTATTGTACGAGACCAAAGTCTTTTTCCCACATTTTCCATCCAAGCACAACAGGATTTTTACCAGGACTTCAAAATATTGATATATTGATTACCTGTTATTACACAAGAACATAAATTTACAAACGAGTTGAGGTCATTCGGCCCATCAAGCTCATTTTGGGAGAACTCAGCTAATAGCTCAGAGTTCTTTAAAATCTTATCTAGCTCTGAATTAAAGGAACCCAAGATTTTAGCTTGCACTGCACTGTCAGGAAGACTATCCCATACTCTCGCTACATGCTGTGTAAAGAAGTGCTTTCTTTAATCCAGTTTAAAATGTCTCCCACTAATTTCCACCTATGGTTCTTGTATTATTTCTTGTATTTGAACTAATAATGAAGTAACTATTTGGTTGAACAGCATCCAGACCTGTTAGAATCTTATATACCTGGATCATGTCCCCCCTTAGTCTCCTTCGCTTGAGGCTGAACAGATTCAGCACAGCTAACTTCTCCTCATAAGACATTCCTCTAAGACCAGGAATCATTCTTGTAGCCCTACGTTGCACCCTTTCCAAGGAAGCAATATTCTAGGTGGGGTCTTGCCAAGGAATTGTATAATCTTAGCATCACCTCCCATGACTTAAAACTCCATACACATAAAGGTGTAACCCGACATCCTATTGGCCTTTTTAATCACTTCCCCACACTGGTAAGAGTGGGACATGGAAGCATCAACATACATACCAAGGTCTTTCTCCTTCTGAGTCGCTAGTTCAATATCTGCTACACTACCCACCTTGGTGTCGTCTGCAAATTTAACCACTTTACTGCATACATTATATTGGTGCCAATATCGTTAATGTAAATTAGGAATAACAGTGGTCCTAAAATTGAACCCTGCGGTACCCCACCATGAACACAGGCCCACTGTGACATTGTGCCTCTAATAACTACCCGCTGCTTCCTGTCTGTTAACCAGTTTTCAATCCAAGCTGCTAGTTTTGCTCCACCACCTTACCAGCTGGATTATAATTTATTATTAGTATTATTATTACTACAAAGGTAGCTTCTCCAGTCTGACTAATAGCTCTCTCTATGCTAGATGTATTACTATGCTCTTGACTCTTTCTTGACCAAATCCTTTTTTCTGTTTTTAATGCAGCCGCTCAGTTTGGGCCAAAAGCCTGCTCTAAGCAGAGTCAGGGTGGGGCAGTATACTCTGAACCTCTTAATGACACTCTTGACTGTATTCCAAAAGGATATTCACTGCCTTTGAAATCTTTTCTTACACCCCTCCCCTGGATCATATCTCTCTGCAACTTCTGCCCAGAGTTATATGCTTGAAAGGTTTTTGATCTTCATGGTGTCTTTGCCGTCGGTGCTTAGAGACATTCCAAAGACAAGAGCATTTAGTCTGAAATAATGTGAACCTCTTTTATAAAAATGGATGTACTCAACAGAGCATTGGGTGACTTCCAAAGGCAGTTTGCTGCAACGGATTATTTTAATGAAGAATTTTTCAGGTTTTTACGTTATTTGTATTGTCCTGATGCCCAGCTGTCTTGGACGACTATAGAAATTCTTGAAAATTTCAGGTTGATAAAAGCAAAATACTACAAATTGGCTATGTTTTGCTCAATCCATTTACCCTCAGTCTGAACACTGCTGAAAATCACTGGTCAAAGTTATGCTGCTTTTATTCTTAACACTACAGATGGTGTTTAACTGGGTGACTAGGCTAGGCTTTTGCAGCATTTGCAAGGAATTTAAGCTTATACTCAATCTGTGATTCAGTTGTATAAAAACTCATTCTGCAAAAATGAGAACACTATGGTATATACAACTGTACATTATTTGTATCCGAAGACTTCCATTGTGTTTAGTCTTCTTGTCAACATTATCCCATTCAAATATACTACATTTTTCTTACCATAATTATGAGTAACACATATTTAATTCGCAGTTACTTTGCTGTTAATATCTGCTTACTATTTAGAATTTCTATTTAGAATATCTGCTTACTTCTATTTCAGCATTTCTCATTCTTATTTGCAGGTATTTTGGAATTAGCCCAGGTAAGAAAAAATTTACGATAATTTCAAGCAAATTATAAAATCTAAAAAGTACTTTTATTCCCACACTAAAAGATATAATCAGGGATGTATGAATTTAAAGATTTGTATACTATATATCCTGCTTCTGTTTCATTTAGTGTTTTATATAATTTGTACAAGGGATAATTAGTGAACTGCCATCAATGTCTTTTATACAGTTAACAGTAAATGCTGCTGTATCATACACAGTCCTACCAATACCTGGATAAAAGGGCACAAGAGGGATCCTAAGTTTACATTATGCAGTTTAAAATTATTCAATTAATCAAAGTAGTGAACGCCAGTAAATGCAGTGTTGAGACACAACCACATGGTGTCACTGTGCAGCTATTTCTTTCAGTACCATGTGCAATATTTACTGGTAATCTAAGTTGTTTTGTAACATTTCAAATACATTCAAATTCACCTCTCTGCTGTTCAGATGTGTGCCATTGCAAATGTTGGCCTTTTATTAGAATAAACGTCAATATTTCCTTATTAAACCTAAATCAGTCTACCAGTAATTTTGTTTGGATTCCCCATAGTCAGGTCAAGAGACTGACCAATTACTCAGATGATTACATTAAAAAAATATAATTATTTCATAAATATACAGCTAACCAGATTTATATTTTATGCATATACTGCACATGTAAAAGATACTGCTCCTAGACGATTCATTTAAAAAATAAAATAAAAGTAAAACATGTTCAGACCTTACAAAACAAGATGACAAGGTCATAGTCACGTCCTAATTTTATTACAACTGACCTGCAGGCAGATACTAGATCATATCATTACTACATGAACACTTAATATTCCATTGATAATTTCTTAAATATGTGAAGTAAATAGGATAAAATAGCCAGGAAGCCGGGAGCTTTCTGAAAGCAGGTGTTACATTACCCGAGCTCCCGTTCACAGACATAAGGCAATATCCCTGCACGTCATTTTTTTTAATACATTTTCTATTGTACAGGAAAAAAGAACAAGTTCACAACATACAGTTATAATATTTTCACAGTCGTGTGAACATCATACATACTTTATATTCTTAAAAGATACACTGTAATACTCATCACCCTCAATAATATTTTAATCAAATATTAACATTCTAATAAACTGACATGTCTACACTAATTTTACTCCATAAGAAAGCCTGTATACCATAAGACAATTTCCACTTGTGTTTAAATTCCATGACTGCAAAGAAAACTTTGTTTGTATTAGACAGGGGGTAGTTCTAGCATGACAATTTTAATAGCCAAGTCACAGAAATTTTAATTTTACAGCATTCTTGTCCATGACTTTTGGTGGAAAGTCTGACAACTTTAAAAACATGATTAAACAGTACTGTGCAGGTCACCATTTTTTTTAAATATGTAAAATAAACCAGGTAAAATGTATCTTAACTTGGGTTCAGCAGTAAACAGTAGTCTGAAACTTTGAAATTAGTTGCCAGGAAAAAATATTTTAATGCATGGCACCAAATGATTTCATGGTTTCTCTAAGTGCAATCTCATCTTTCTATATATGATTATACTTAGATAAATGGTTGACATTTCCCTTTCAGATATAACATTGAAGTGCTGTAGTATACATGGAAACAATGTTGACAACGTTTCACAAGAACAAATTAATTTTCTCTAGGGTGATACTACAAGTGGGTTACTCGAAAAACATGCTAAGTGCATTGTAGAAGATGTGACCAAGAAAAAAGGAATCAATCTGGATCTACAATTAAAGATCGCTTA
Source organism: Mormyrops attenuatus (assembly GCA_026777985.1). Lineage (NCBI taxonomy): Eukaryota > Metazoa > Chordata > Actinopteri > Osteoglossiformes > Mormyridae > Mormyrops > Mormyrops attenuatus. The sequence continues at coordinate 18,283,898 of JAODKC010000095.1, read as the reverse complement.
AACATAGGGCAACTTCAAAAACCAAAGGTACACACACGCACACAGACACACTGCTGTCATGTCCTAATGTCTGAACACCCCATGTAAACTGTGCAGCTAAAAAGGATTTGGATGCTTTAAAAATGAATTACACAAAAGATGTTTTGCATATAAAGAAAATAAAGCCACAATATACAGGTCATGTTTTAACAGGACAACATTTTTGCATACGAACTTATTTACAGAAGTGTAGAGTTGTCCATTCTTTTGCATATGAGCCTAAACGTGTGCACGTTTGTGTTTCCGTACTGTACTGCTAATATGAAAGCACAAACGGTCACACACATTGTACTTTTCTACATGTATGTTGCATTCTTCCTAAATCTCATTTCCAACCTTTTTTGGGTAAATTGTGTATTTGTTAACATATATATAC
>JAODKC010000095.1:18213451-18283383 GCA_026777985.1 Mormyrops attenuatus | reverse complement strand
TAATTTATTTCACTTTAAAATTTATATTTTTACATGTATTTTCCCTTAAAAAATATCTAAATAAAAGAGATGATAGTCCCATTTCGTCAACATTTCTGAAGCGTTTTTAATTACATCTATCTTTAATTACTCTTTCTAAAATCTGCAGATCCATTGGGTGGTGGGTGTGATGATATGAACATTACCTAATGTAACATGATTGGGAGAAATGGAGGTTTCACATTTCCTTTTCCTTTTTAAAATTCAATTTCAAAATCATATTCTACCAGAATGCACACACTCTAACCGTGATGACTGTAGTAAGCCCCGACGTTGTCCATGAAGACAACTAGCATGTTTGTATCCAAGCATCTGTGTGGAAATGTTGATATAGTACAGAATGGTTGAAATGACATTATTGCACATGGCATTTTGGGATTGGGATCCCTCCCCCCCATCTCTTTTCAACACTTTAGTGTGAGATTAACGCAAATCTTTACACATATATCTGTTTATATCTAAAGCCCATGCCTGCACCTTAACGATCAGTCCACATACATGGGAGAGGTGGGAGAGGCAGGCATCTGATCAAGGATTCTACACACGTAACTGGCAACATCCACAGTCCGCTCCTCATACATCAAGATGAACGGGTGCTTCTGCAAACCACAGAAATGTACCAATGAATACAAACTGTAGTATACCCAGACACACTGCAAAGACACAAAAGGTATATTTTACACTGTGCCGACAATTACAGTTACTTACGAGAAGCTCTCTATACTTTGGCCTTTTTGATTCGTCTTTTGTAAGGCTAAAAAGAAGAAACATAATTATCAGTCCTTTCACATGGATCTTGCATGCAGATTTCTTCTGACTAAAATACTGATATATCAAGAGGAGTTTAAATGATGAAATTTCTGTTCCACTAAAAAAATGTCAATATGGTTTATGGAACTAATATTCCAGTATTGCAAGGAAACTAAATGTCAGTTTTGTCTTGATATACCACTCTAATTAACATATATACATTTTATTGTTATACTCACCACAGATTGACAAAGTTGATGAACTTGGGGGAAAACTGCCTTTCCTCAGAGTTGCTCAGCTGTGGAGGATCTCCCTTTACAACTTGGGTCAGCTGATCAAAAACACTATTCCACTTTGGGTAAGGGAATCGACCAGTGGCCAGCTCATACTGTGCCGGAGTAAAAACAACAGGAAGATCATTTTGAAAAACGGGGACAAAATTTTTACAACCAAAGAATATTCAAATCAATCATATTTTCAACAGTTCTGATTATTCACCTACTAAACGATCAAAAACTGAACCTAGAGACCTCACAAAGAAAGAATCTTAATGTGTTCAAATTCACAATAAGCTGTTAATGCGAAGGTAAATGAACGATCCACATTTTTTCAGTTTGGATTCTGATACACAACTGCCAATATCGATACAGATTCTGGTAAAATAGCTCTTTTTAATATAATAAATGTATATATAACATTTGCAATTCAATTTGAGTGTGAATAGACAAGTGGCAAATGCTTAAAATGCCCCACAATTTTTCTCCCACTGGCAACAGTGTCACTTACACCAGGGGCTGCTATCGCAATGATGTATATCACAAACTGTAGCGATTGCGCAAAGCAACCCAAGCTAGCCGACTCCCAAATCATGCATTGCTTTTTTCATATTATTCGCATTGTGCTTTGTTTAGTGGGATTTTTCACTTCTAAAAACTGTTGTTATAAAGATTGCAAACTGCTGTAGTACTAGTTGTTTCAAGTGTAGAATACTTTCAGATTGCAGACATGTTTGTTAATCTACTTTGCAAGCACGCAAGTCACATTTGTTGTCACCCTCTTATCTGATGTTCTTACGCTCTTCCTACTACAAAGGGTATGCGCATGATGTCACAGCAGGTGGAAGTCGCCGCGCTCACATCCATGAGCGGCAAATAGACTGAGTGACAGCTTTAGCGTTCAGCTTGAATGGTGCAAAAAATATCTGAAACATGAGTTGTTATGCTATTTATTGTACAAATTGATTTAACAAGATATAGGAACTACCTTTTTACAAACTGCCAAAAACTAAATAAGTAAGTATCGGACATGGATCGGTCACATATGGCCGATACCCGACCTGTCTAATAGGTCTGGATCGGTGTTGATACCGGTCTGAATATTGGATCAGTGCACCTCTAAAATGAATATCACTATAACTTGTATGATTACAAACTTTGACCTACCAGTGTGATCCCCAAACTCCAAACATCTGAGCGAACATCGTACCCCTGCCTGGAAGCACTAGGGTCTATTCTTTCTGGCTATAAAATAAAGAGGACAGACAGCACATATTAAATCATTGCCTTAAAATCATAATAAAGAATCTTTTTTTTTCTTCATATTATATTTACCTGCCTGCATAGAAACGTATTTTCTTTATTTATTAACAGCATATAAAAAAGAATAAAAAGGCTAACAATAATTTCAATATTTTCTTTGCCTTTAACGATGACCATACATGGCAAGTTTATTCATAAAGAATGAAAAATCTCATAGAACACTCCAATTAAAATCTGAGGCTTTCCTGTGACCATATATCTGATTTTATGTCCCCCTGCCATCTGACATGCTATAGTTGTCCATCAACGCTTATGATCAATATTGATGAACAAAAAAAAAAAAGACTCATGCGCAAGAACATAAGGTTCTCAAAAAACATTACTCAATACTACATTACTCAATACTAACATTCTTTAAAAATATGGGAAGAGGCTATGTTACTACCGAGAAAACACTTGAAACAAGATTCCTTACTGACTGAAACCCTTTGACAATGTTAAAACCGGAAATGATCTGATAAGCATAGTACACCACCATGAACAATAACAAACTGAATTAGCCATGTATGGATCGAATAGCATTTTTGTATTGCTGAGCAAATTGATTTTAAACCACAAAGACAAGAAAAACACCAAAGTTAATACACATGCAGATGATTACATGCTGCAGTACACAAACAACTCAATGCACAGGATCCACAATGGTGCCAAGAAAGGATACAAAGTATATTTTAACCTCCCTTCACTGAATGCAAAACTGACATACCGCCATATAAGGTCTGCATCCTGCATCTCTGGTTTTTGCGATGGAGTCAACAAGCTGTCCACTGATGCCAAAATCACAGAGTTTGATGTTGCCATTCCTGTCTAGAAGGATGTTGGAAGGCTTTATGTCTGAAAGTGGCAGGGGAAAAAAATAAACATGATAGCATTTGAAAAAGGGCATGTGCATAATTTATTTGCAGTGTTGCTAATGTGGGAATAGCTAGTATTACAAAAATATCTGGTAGGGTACCAACAGTAAACGCTATCCTACTAAAATGTTATTGTTCACTCATTTTTTTTCCTGAACTTACCCCTGTGAATTATTTTCAAGTTTTCTTTTAAGTGGTTAAGTGCTTTCACAGTCTAGAATTAAAACCAGAAAAGTAAACATATTATGGCCATCTATTTTCATGTAGCTTAAAATACATTTCGACAGAATTTCATTTTTAGGTAGTATGAACTTACAGCTAATGTTATTTTGCCTAATATTTCCTCAGGAATTACGTCGTCTAATGAAGAATACACGTATTTGTAGAATTTGTCAAATGAGGTAGACATGAGTTCCATACATATCCAACAGTCACCCTGAAAAATAAAAGTATTTGTCATTTTTTGTCACACATTCAAATATATATTAAGGTACATTTTATTCCTAGTATTGTCACCATATATGGCAAATAAAGGAATTATTCATTGATTTCTTCAAAATGACAAACTTTTGGCAATAAAGATAATAAGAATAATAATAATAATAGCATATAACACTAATGGAAAAAATGTAAATTCATATTAAAAAGGAATTGCCCTTCTGATAATATTCTGTTGAGTCTAATCCACAACGTTTAAGTTATCAAAACGATGAACATACCTCTCTGAAAAGAGCCCCGTAAAACTGAACAATAAAGGGACAGTCACTACTTCTCATCACTACATCCAAGTCCATTAGAAGCTGCTTCTGTTCCTTTTCATCAACAGTTGACCGAATTCTCTGCGATTTAAAGAAAAAAAGCACAATTGTAATTCAATGCTGACAACTGTAGTTAAGCACCCACCAATGCTTCCAATTTCATGATATGGTGCACAGCGGATGGGGATCTAAAAAAAGAGTGAAGGCATCATTTGTGTATAAGCACTCCACATTCAAAGACAACGAAAATGCAGTCGAATGTCAGTATTGCGAAGCAGACTGCAAAGCACGACTGCAACACAAATACCGAAGATGATCAGATATGATGGACTCACCCTATAACACAAGGTTAGCCATAGATGTGTGCTAGATTAGCCTCTTGGAATAGTCTAGCCTGTCTGTCATCACACTGACTTAAATTCTGTTGCTTAATTTAATTTTTATGATTCCAGTTTGTCAAGGTAATCGCAGCTAAACCAAAGGTTGCCCCATCGCTTAGCCACATCATCTTACATAATGAGACAAACACCATATCAATTATTTTTCATGAACGTGTTTTAGTAGGGCTGAACGAGATTGGAAAAAATTCACAGTGAGATATTTGAAGTTTTTGTAATATTTAGCAGTTGAAAATGAACTATATGGCTACATAGAACTTATTAACTACCAAGAGTCTGCCAACTATGTTAATGGTGCCAGCAGATACAAAGCAGTGCTGACGAATCACTTGCTTTTGCTCAGTATCGTCTCTATGGAATACAAAATATTTCCTGATAACGCAAGACAAAGGACTTTTCGTGATCAGCTCTTGTTTACTTTTCTCCCCTTAACTCATTTTTGTTTAATTTCTCACACACGGTCTACGAGTGAGCCCAACAGCAAGGACAGGAATTATTATGATAGTCTCGTAGAACGCATACAGAGCTCATGCAAAAGCAGTGGCGGTAAACTTTAGACTGATTTTTTTTAACATAAACTAGATAATGTTTAAAAGGATTTGTCACATGTTTTGCCGCAACTTAATTGATGGTTTGTACCTAGCAGACTATTCCTTGCATATTCCTTGCATTGTGACAATTGCATGTGCATGAAATGCCATGTCACTATTAACATCACACATGGTGCGAGCCTGTGTGGAGCAGTGGGGCAGTGGGAAGCTCTGTCAGTGCATTATTTTGTTTCAATATCGATACTAAGGCATGAATTTTGATTTAGATCATTTTTGATATGTCATTATTGTGCTTCTTTCAAACAAAAAATGTTTTAAATGATATTTGGGTCAATGGCAGGTGAGTCATTTAAAATTTAAGCATATCAAAAAGCAGGTCAGGAATCATTTTCCTTTATCAATATTAGAGGTTCAAGTTACGGTCTGGTTGACTTAATTGGTGAGTTCAGGTCACTCGTGAAATGGGCCAGTGCATCACTGTCAACTATGTATGAATATGTGTATTAAAGCTGTGTAGGGGATTTTCGATCACTCGGATTTCTTTCATGGTCATACCAAGGGAATGAACTAGTCAACTATCACCCAGTCTGTGAATTCCTTCAGGTTGGGAGAAAGAAATTATCGCGAATTTTAACCGCAAATTAAGTCCGAATTAGCAAAAGGTTAAAATGCACAATAAATTTTGTCATATCAGCGTAAATGCATATAACATAAGTATACAACTGTGCTGTTACAACAATCTATTGACGCACGTATCACTTTTAAAGGTGAATGCTTACTTGCATACCAGTTATGTGCATCCCTGATTATTGAAATAATCAACAGTGACAGCCCTATACAAAAGTGATTCTTGGTTTTCTTTTCAGAACATTTAATGCTTTTACCTGCTTAACAAACGGTTGTCTCATTTCCATAACTGTTAAGACAGTATAAAAATCAACACTTAAGTAAAACAAAAAATTTTGAAACAATATATAAATCCACTAGGCTCCAACAGTCACATTTGATTGTCTTGGCAACCCCTCATTACAAGACAGGAGGTATGCATCACCTTGACTGCCATGATTTGGCCACTTGGCTTGTGCACCATCTTGTTGACAGACCCATAGGCACCTCTCCCAATTTCACCAAGGTCTTTGAGGTCCTCAGCAGTAAAGTCACAATGCTGTTCCGGGGATATCTTAAGCTTTCCTGATGACTCGATACTGTGTGTTCGCAGCCTCTCTCTGAGGACAGGAATGATAACAGGAATAAAATGATCAAATCAATATAATGATGAAGGAGAATATAAGCTCCACATATAGTTAGTGATGCTTCTAAAATTTTGTAAAACACAACAGATGTTTGCAAACATTTTCTACTTTAATCGCTAAAGTAGACTAGTTACCATTGGAAAGACTGATTTACAGTAATGAGGTAATAGAAGTTCTGAGTGGTTTGCTCCTATTGACTGTTGTGTCTGAAATTAAATGTATGGCTTTAATAATACTCCCATCTGACAAGAGACTTTTCATGTAAATTTCCTGGATAGTAGAAAGTTACAAAATGCAGAGGGCCTCTAGAGTCAGGGGTCTACTCACATGTGTGGGTTCTGAAAAGGAGGCCCAGTTGTGTGGATTCTGTTTGTAGGTTTAATAGGTGGATTAGCAAAATTTAGCTTCAGTGCTTTACGTTTACCTGGAAAAGATACACAGAGAGTGCACCTTTGGCAATCAGAAGAAGACTGTCAGAAGAAAAACTCATACTGTGAAAAATTCTCTTAATTTGTATTTATTGTAAGATTTTATATTTCATCATATTCAGAGCAGTATTACACATTCAGTCATTCTGTAGCATAATCTACATCTAATTTAATTGGATATAATGGGAATATTTGGGGGATATAAAGCATTCATATATAGTTTTTTCTAATAAGTATTCCTAATCACTATGATATACATTTGACCGCCTTGCACTGAAATTGCATTCGCAAAAATACAAAGTAAAAATTGTTTTGGAAGATAGCTAATACATGACAATCAAAACAATTAAACCATTAGCCAACCATTAGCAGAGCTACTAACACTAGCTAATAAAAACCATATACTCCACCAACTCACCCTATACTCTAATACACAAACATAAACAGAAAATTCAGGAATGTGTAAAAACGAAAAAAAAAAGCTAATTTCGACCAATTTGTATTTTAACAACAAAGTTTTGCATGAAAATGTATTTGCAGATAGAAGTGCAAATGTAACAGCATTGAGGCAGGTCTCAGATATAGACTGAGGTTTAGAAAGGCCAAACCAGGTCAGGGCTAAAGGTAGTTCTGTATACGAAGGTAGTTCTTACAATGAAGAAAATAGCAGTAGCTACCTTGGTCAGTATGAAACAAAGAAAAAATATAAGACATCACATGTGAACTTCATCTTTCAAAACCCATAACATGTTCTCTATTTACAAGAACTGTAAAAAAATATATAAATGAATAAATAAAAGTACAACACAGAATGGGTGTGTATATAAATTCTTATACATCTGGGCTATGAGAGGACTGCCTCTGAATCTCATTGTTTGTCCACCCCTGTTTTCAGTACTGAAATCATTAGAATTTAAAAGCAAGTATTCATGATGATGAGGATTTGCCAAAAAATGTTGCCATCATTGCCACGGTCAACAAATACGTGAAACTGAAGGAAATGACGAATGAGACTTTTTGTATGTGACGCCATACAAAACTAACAATGAGCGTACTGTTCTCAAAGTGCAGCTCATGCCCAACGAGAGATACTATGCTTAAAATAATAAAATAAAATTAAATAAAATGTGAACAGCTTTATCTGTTAGTAGTACTGAAGCAAAAATCCTGGTAGAGCTTCCATTACAATATTTTGTATGTAAAATATGAAAGTAAAATTCTTGAGTGAACATACACTGCAAAACCTACATTTTGAAGTGGCACAACAGTGAACATTTACCTGTCGACAATGTGATTTAATCAGCCACGAACATGTGATTCATACCAAAGTGTAAATGGAAGCTCACCCACCACATTTTGTATTAGTGAAGAACAAAAGTGGACAGACTCCCCATACCAGACTGTTAAACCGAAACACAAAAGGCATGGTACGTTAGCAAAAAATACTTGGCTTACTTTGGGGTACTCCAGACAGGTTTATCTGAAAGCCTGAGGTAGAGAGAAAACATTTTTAACATGGTTTTGTTTTTGACATAAGCTTGATTCTTCTCTAATGTGGAAATAAGGTTAAAAAGATCTCAAACAAATCCACGTTAAATACCTACAGGAACAATACACCCAGAATCTATTTCGAAGCAAAAACAAAGCAACTGTTTTGCTGAAAAAAGTTTATTGGCCTTAATAAAATGCAGGAAGAATGTATAAAATTAATTGCTACTGTACTGTACACTGTCCTTGCCTCCTGCAGTATAGGCTAGTATATAGTATATATTATATATATATATCTCTCACAATATATTGTATATATATATTTGTACTAGCTCAATAAAAGCTAGATTTTGACAATTTAGAAATTATTTTGTAATATTTTTTTAACAAAACATCTATTTCACAACACTGACATCATCAAATCTAAGTGGGAAGATGGGAAGTGGATATATGCCATGTTTGGGGTCCATAAAACCATTCCTGTAAAAAAAAAAAAAATTGTCTTTAAAATTTGGGTAACAACCTTAAGTTCCAGGGCGTAGACAATAAGCTGAATTCTCCGCTGTCTCATGTATGTGGTAAATGAACACGATTAAATTACTAAAGTTATCAATAAATGGACCATAAGCATGGGAGTTATCAGAACCTATCTAGCAGGTGTCATTGATTACTTAGTACAAACCCCTCACTATGCACTAATACCCATTTGCTGTCCAGAAAGAAAAAACAAGCAGTTGGAAGAGGCTTCTGATGAGTCTGGCAAGTCCATTATCGTGTCCTCTACACATGGAGGTGAGCAAACATGGTAAAATATCGAAGAACTACACACCCCAAAGGAAGAGGTTACATCGTAAGAAGGATCGATAAGTAAAATTCCTTACTCAGAGTGGCGACGCTCCAGTTCATAAAGCTAGACTAGCTGGATGACTCGATTGTGAAGATATATTATTAACAATATGTAAATTATTTATTTCATTTATTTTATTATAAAAGTCTTCAATTTGGCTAAATATTTTTAAAAATATGACTGCAGATACCAAAAATTGCTTTAATTTGTAAAGTATGTCACTGTAGCTCAACTGGCTGATCCAATGCAGGGCCTGGAGTCTAACCCAGGAGGCAAGGCAGGAGACACAAACAGGATGCCTGTCCATCACACGTCACACACACATAAACAAAACAGATATCGACCTGCCTAAACTACACATCTGTAGGAAAAAAATCTACACAAACGGAGACAGAAGAGAGAAGTTAAAAAAATAAACCCACCGGAGGGTCTGATGTCACAGTGCTAAAAACCAAGCCATTGATACGAATTCTGAAATTATGTATAAAAATAAATAATATAATTTCTTTCCGATTTCTTTAAAGATGTATTGTCACCAGCGTAAAAAACAAGCTATTGTAATATTCAGTTTCATCACATATGTTAATTTGGGAAGTAGATTTATATTCCTTTCAGGTTTTCATCAGGGTTTATATTGGCTTCGTCATATATAGCTGTTACAGTTCGTTAGTACAAATATCTGTCAATATAGACGAGTAGGGGCATGTAGGCCCGCAGGTGCATATTTCAGCGTTTATGTCAAACAGGAGACATTTTACCTCCCTCTATCTTCCATCCACCAAGATGGCCAAAACCAAAGGAAAGGCAGCTATAAAACATCAGTGAAATTTCAAATGACAAAACAACAGTGTTGGTAAACAACAGTACTGCAGACTAAATGACCTAGTAACATACCTTAACAATAAGGTCCATATTCCATTACAAACGAAGACAGGACTGTATTTAAATGATCTTTTCTCCCATCACTAAGCACCAAGATTTTTACACTACTGCGAACAAAAGACCGTCAAGACTAATAACTTATAACCAGAATGTGACGCCTGTGGAGCTGAAAGCCAGATAACTACATAGTCAATAAATGAATTGCAGAGGAGAATCCTTCGCATTTTGTTTATACACATACCATGCATACCCAAAATATGGAATTTCATAGATAATATATATTTATAGATTTTTAAAATGAACCTATTATAATTTCAGGGGAACCTGGCGAATAGTACTGTTACCTCACCCCTCCAGGGTTGGGGGTTAAAATCCCACTCCCACTGCATGTGTGTGGAGTTTGTATGTTTTTTGCATGTTCTGTAGCTTTCCATAATCCACAGAAAAGCAGTTTGGTGAAGTGACGCATCTAAATTGCCCATGGAGCATGAATGTATGAGTATATATGAGCATGTGATGGTCTAGTATTGTGTCCAGGCTGTACTCCTGTCTTATGCCCTATATGCTGCAGGGCTCCCCTAACCTTATACTGGAAGGTGGACACATTTTACAGAATATATATTATTGAAAACAGCAAATACTGCATGTCACCACTTTACTGAAAATATCCTCATCTGAGATCCTACTTGTACTGGAAAAACAAATACATCCACTATGGACTGATTCCTTATTCTTTGGCTTGATAGTTGAAGACAAAAAACTGCATCAGTTCCATTGTGGCTCAAAGCTATGTATTATTTCTCTTAGTACATGAGTGACTAATGATTTATCGTTATTAAAAAAAATGTAACTTTATTGGCTCACCCAATAAAGAAATGTCTCGTCGGCATTTTTATATCCGTTCAAACCTCACCTACTTGAAATCAAGATCACATCACAATAAACTAAAGCAGATAAGGAATGGGAAACAAAATGCCTGTTTAACTCATGCATGATTCTGACATGTAATAATATGACATTATAAACATTAATGGCCAGTCAATATGACTTCAAATGACAAGATGAGAGGGCTCTGAAAACGTTTGTGACTGGATCATAGAACACTCCAATTTAGTTCCACTAAATTGGGGGGGGGGGCAATCCCAGGCAGCACAGGGTTCAAGCCTATATTAAGATTTTGGGTGATACTGATTTTTTCATACCGCCATATCTTCTATACATCTCGCCCTGGTATACAGCATAGGGCAGTATTTATAAAAAAAAAAAAATAGTAAAAAAAAAAATTAAAAATATTAATTATGTTGCCTACTGTAAACTTCCAGTGTGGAAGTTGAGCACTAGAGAAATGAGAAGACAACTCTGTTATACATCTAGGGTGTATGGGAAGCGTAGTTAACCAATCTACTAACAATTAAAGGTAAATACTTATATACCATTCAACATTCCACTAAGCAATGTGCAAATTCAGAATTGGTTCACTCAGGGTATGAGAAAACCAGAATCAGGGTTTTCCATGTCCAGGTTTCCATAGCTTCGCACCACTGGATAAGGTAACTTTTCCTAATATCCAGTTTCATCCATGTTTTGAGGCATATAATTGTAGAACTAGTAAAACCACTGCATAGCCTATATCCAAATATTGGTTGATATTGGAAATATACTCTTAAAACAAACTATATAACAGTAGAATACAGTATTGCAAGGCAATCGAAATCACAAGAGCTGGCTAACAGTACCAGTAATTGCCTTCTAAAACCATATTCTTAAATTTTCATCAATGCAATGTAAATCATACATATGATCAATTTAGCTTGTGTGTAGTATGACCAGTCATGTACACTTTGTACAGGAGTTTTCTGTAAATACACCCAGGTGTCACAACATAAAAACAAAATATTTCATGAGTTACTTCAAATATTAACATTAATAGACCTTCCATTTTTACAGCAGAGTCAAATATCTAATAACTATAATATTTAGCTGCAAGAAAAAATCTCAACTGAAAAACAAGGATGTTTCCTAAATATAAACATCACAGCTTACCTTACTTTGCAGTACACAACATCGAACTGAAATTCTACGAAATATATTGGTATATATAGTAATTCTTTTAAAGCAACAAAACAAATGCTAAATCGTAGTTGTCTATCAGATGTAAGATTTTTTCCGCATTTATTAATGTGCATTTCACCTGATGCTAACACTGAGTAAATGGAACTTAGACACACAATTCTTTCAGAACTTGGGATGTTGCTTTTTTTTGGTTTCCTTCTAAATGTTCACACAACTGCTCTGTACCATTCGGAAATGTTCAAACTTTCTCAAGGTATGTTTCGCTTATGTTGTTTCTTTTTAAATCCCAAAATCTTTGTATAAATGTCTGTATGAATGTTTCTCATCTATTCTGTACAAAGCCTTTATAAATGAACACCCAGGAGTTTATCCACCCTTGTTTTTTCCCCCACGCCTGTATTTAGGGCCCCGCCTTTATTTGTTCATGTCGACCATGCCCCCGGCCACTATCTGAGATCTGGCTTTTAATTGAATCTCAGTTTTTATTCAAGGAAATACAGTAAAAAAAATTTAAGTTTCAATCCCTAAATAAACCTTTAGTCTAGATCAGTGGTTCTCAAACTTTCTGTATTACATACCACTTCAGATCAAACTAGAGTAGTCAAGTACCACATGGGTGGGAGAAAAAAAAAATAAAAAAAATCACAGTATCCTGAATGCACATGCGTGTGCACACACACAGGCATACACGAAAAACAACAGCACTTACCATTTCAGTGATAGGGGTGAGCCTACTTGGCATGGCAAATATTAGAAACGTCAGGGATAAGTGTAGTAAGGTTTGGTCTTCCTCTGTTTGAATGTAAGTAAATCCCAAACTTAGGTAACTGGGATCATACCGCTGTTTCGTGATTTTCCAACACTTACTAACACTTCTTGTGTTCTTTGAATCACCATTGCTGGTGATGAGGTATTGAATCAGCTACTGCAGGTGACCAAAGAATAATCCTTCTCAGACTCAAGAACATACAGCATAGCACAGGCGATGTTAACCTCCCCCAAATGTCATAACTGAGAACATGTAAACTGTCGTAAACATCATGAAAACTATTAAGAAAATATATTTTTAAATTAAGTAATTCAAAATTTTCAGTTCCTGTTTTTTGTTTTCTTTCCAAATAATCACAATCTTTACGTGTTTGACTTCAGGGCATTTCAAGTATCACTGGTAGCATGCATACCCCAGTATGAGAACCACTGGTCTTGATTATTTCATTCACAACAATGATTAAAATTCCACAAAACTCTTGGTGTCCAGCTGTTAACATTTTAAATAAATTGGAGTAAGTTAAGTAATAGCATTCAGAAAACAATAATATTAAAGATTGACATCCGAAGTGGGGCACAATATTTTGATTTGAAAACAAAACATACTTAAATGGTACCAACAGAACTCACAAATAGGACAGTAAACCTATCATAGCTAAATGTCTCCAGTGTCCGTAGTCAAACTATGCGCATAGAAAACCTCATCATTTCAAAGAAATACATTTAATATAGGACAACAATATGTATGAATGAATTGACAAACCACCCTATACAGTATTTTGCTGTGCAAACTATCATTTTATAACTCTACATTATGAAATATAAATATACATACATACATATATAGATACACAACTCAGAGATTGAAAATCATAATGAATTTTCATTGTTGTTATGACCAATGCAGGTCAAAATAAACTTTTGAAATATACAAGTTTTAAAAACATCATTCAATCACTGCCTTGGCATATATATTACAGGTAAATACAAATGCAAGCAATCAGCTACAATCCAAAATCGGTAACAAAACTACCACTAAAATTTTCAGTTTGTAGACCCTACAAAATTTAACTTATGTGTCTGTTATTAACTAAATATTCAGATCACTAGCGTCTGTAACAACTGGTGGGGAAAAAAGTTAAGAAATTTATACTGAGGCTTATAGTGATACTTCTGCTATTTACTTCATTACATTCCATGAACTCACTGATTATATTCCGGTAAGATATCCAAGTGCCTTATTGACTTCATATCGGAAGTATAGAAATAATACTACTGTTTTCTTTTATTCCAGGCAATATAAAATATGTTATTTCAATAATAATAATAATAATAATAATAATAATAATAATAATACAGAATCATTGCAATTGGAAAACAATAAAAGATGTTTTTAATAAGAATGTGGATATTTAAAAAATTGTGTTTAAAATGTTATATTAAATATTTATATATGGTCTAAGGATACATAAGACCATTACTAGCATGTCGTTTTGTGCATTATTATGGAAACATACAAAACGTTTTCACACTTTGCATTCCTATAAAAAATGTGTAAGAGTACCTGTTTCATTCTGACACCTCCAGCACGTGTTGGTCTCTGAAAGGTTTAAATTAAACATTTAATGGATTGTCTGCAGAAAAATAACCTGCACCGTGACAAATCTCGACATTTTCATGACGTCGTTCTAGGACACAAAGCACCACTTTGTGTAGCCAAAAAGTTTACCAAATACACAAATACACTCGACTTAAAACGATATTTTATCATGTACAGAAAGAAATACAGTTTGCTTTTGGGTGGAGTCTAGAGTTCGCAACAGGCTAAATGCAGTTTCAGTGAACACATACTAGCTATCTATATTTTTACTGTACTTACATATCCTAACTAGGTTACTAATATCACAAGAAGACAATACAATCAATGCAACAAACATTTGTTTTTTTGCTTGAAAATGCCAATGGAAACATATCCAAATGATTTAATTCGTTAATGCAAATAAATAAAGTCTAACATAAATGGGAGCACACTTAGCTGGTTAGCTTGTTGACTTGCTAACATTTTGTTTAGTGTCCATAACTGCCACCAATATAGATACCTGCGAGTTTCGATCATTTCTCTTCAGACGGCATATTTGAACATTATACGGCCACTGTTGGTTTAAACCTTATTTCTCAATAACAGCAAAAATATATGTTGTAAACGTACTACATGCTGTACTGTAGCATCAGGCCTATGTGCAGAAAATTGCTAATATATAGCAGAGCTAGCTAGCATACTCGCTAAGTGGAAAAACTGCAAACAAATATAGCTAGTTAGCTACGCATTTTCAGTTAATTAACGTTTGATTTCAGATGTCACTTGCCCGTATACACTGTGCTAAACATTTCCTAAGTAAAACGGATTTATCAAAAGTAAAACAAGGTATATAAGCGTTGTACACAGGCCTATACAAAACGATGATGAGGAAATACACACTGCATTGCTAGAGTGCAGCAGTGGCAGGGCGAAAATACTTCTTCGCCAATCATTTACTCCAATAATTCTGGCAAAAAATCACTCGAAAGGGAGCAGTTAGGGGCTTTTGATTGTTTAACGTCTTACCCTGCATGCTGCTGACTGTCGTTATGTGCTGAGACGGGGACTGGTGGTGGTATGATGTTGATGTAGATCCTGCATTATTGCTGCTGTTGCTAGAGGAGGTTGTTGAGTTGCTGCTGGGGCTGGGAGTCGCCATTGTTGCGTGATTGATTCCAGCAGCTCAAGGCTGCAATGCAGGGAGTTTAAACTTCAGCTTTTCCGGGCAGGACACCTAGCTACTAAACTCAATATAGCAACCGCGCTCCACTCCACAGCGGGGGCAGTCTGCGCCGAGTATTACGTGCCGGGGATAACACTATCTGCGGTATATGCTCTGTGTTAAGCACAGTTTATCTAGTTTAGAGGGAAAAAGTTACTTATTAGGCAACTAATTTATGGGGTTTTATTTACTTGGATAGGGCATGCTAATTAAATGCATGATACGGCAATTATATTAAATTTGCATATCATTTAAAAAATATTTTAAAGGCATTTCAATCGTTTTGTTAATAAACTTAAATTGAAAACTTTCAGGTAAACATGTAAAAGATTAAAGAATAATAAAACGGCAGTTCTAATGTGAACACATTAAAAAAATCCATAAGCTTACTTTGATTTATTCTACAATCCAAGGCTCCTCATTCCCATGAAAGGGGGAAAAAGTTGCCCACTTGCTTTAATATAAAGAGGAACTTGTCACAGATATTTCCTGATGCATGGTAGTATTTAAAAATTAAATTTTTTTCGAATAATGCCTGTATTGATAGTGTTCTTTAACTTAACATACTTCACTGATTACAGATGAATCTGTACACATTGCACAATTTCAGAATCATATATATATATATGTGTGTGTGTGTGTGTGTGTTCTGGCCAATTGTGAGCTCACTGTGTCAGAACATTTCATTATAGCCACAATAATGAATAATACCAGTACATATATAAATTACCATAAACATATTGGACATGAAGCCTACTGACTAACTGATAATTGGTCTGGCTCCACCCATACTGAAGGAAAAGTACATGTTATGCCTTCTAAAATATTGTAAAATGAATAAAGATCTACTTGATGTCCAATATCTTTAATATATTTTTAATGAATTTCCCATAGTCAAAGTAAATAGTCAAGGTTCAACAGTCACTAATGTGCACAGAAGCATAATTTTTCTTAACAAATGCAAGTCAAACAAACACAGTTGTACTTTACAAATAAAAATATTTTTACACAAAACAGCCAGCCATTTGTTAAATACAAACACCCCAAATATATTGCACGTTGTTCAACAAGTTAGGACTGTATATTTACTGATTGGTTGTACAGACAACAGACTGTGAGAAAAAGAAAAAAGAATTGTAAAATTTGAGCAAATCTAAAACATTTTTTTAATTTATTTATATATATATATATATATGACAGGGCATGTCAAACAGCTGTTACTCGACTTATGTACCCTCTTTTCAAGATGTGATTATCCTAGCAGTTAACACTGTGTATCCAACAATGAGTTACAGTAGACTGTTAAAAAATATATACTCAATAACAGGAGAATGTATAACTGCATATTTTCTTAATAACTATACCAGGGGTGGGCAATCTTATTCACAAAGGGCCATTGTGTATGCGCGGTGTATCCAGTGTGTATCCCTTTCTGGATAAAATTGCCCACCCCTGATCTCTACGCTATATTGCTTTACTTAATGATACATAACTTCTGGCATGTTGAATCAAAAACATCTTGGCTTGGACAAATTTAACTTATCAGAAGTCCACAAGGGAACATTTGCCAAGCAGAATAGTGCATTTCCATTAATGTAAAGTGAATGGTTGAGAATTCTGCAGTTATGCAGGTTGATTTCAAATACTTCATTCAAACTTTCCAATCCCAAAACTCCATTTTGATAAGGTAAATAATAAATTTCTAGCATTAAAATTGCTGTAATGTTTAAGAATGTCCACTGTTTCTCACTGATAGTGAAGACTTCTGTGTGGAACTCTACCATTCCCCTTAAGTTTCATCCTGTCCTCATATACAAACACTGTGCCAAAAGCATCATTATGTGGTCGAGTTTCAATGACCCCTTCAAAAGTGAGGTGATGGATACCAGAGATATCTTCATGATAGCCACCATCATGGTCATGTCCAGCCATGAAACACACTACACTCTTATGTGAGTGTAAAATAGAGAGAACTTCATCATAGTTCCAGGCAAGACATACAGGATCTGTAGAACTGGGATGTATTGGAAGGTGACCTGGCAAACATAAAAAAGCACTTACTGAAATGAATAGTGTGGTACATAGCAATATATTCAATTAAAGATTGCATTACTCAATTAGTTTTACACATTCTAACAAATGCAAAAGAGTGTCAAGTTACTTACTCACAATGGTGACCTTCTCTAGTTTCTGGTCTGACAGAGTAAGTAACCTATCCAGCCATTCCAGCTGGGCTTGGCCGAATCCTCCATTGAACTTCACAAATCTCTGTTCCAGTCCTAAATATGCTACAAAAGTAGATCTCTTTGCTGTCACTATACTAGTAATACTCAAAAATTCCTTCCAGACAAACTTCAGAGATGTGCACACACATACACACACATATTTGCTGGCATAAAAACCAATACACATCTGTATGAATTAAAACTATTAATAAATATGAATAACACCGAATTATAAACTGCATGGCATATTGGGATTAAGTTCAGACCATTCACTTAAAAAGAGCATAATTAATGTGATTTACAAAGTATGCCTGAAAAGGTTTTGAAACATTACTATTTCACACATTACCTTTTCAAAAGGAAAAATAATCATGATACAGAACAATAATTACCTGGGGGCTGATTTAAATCATCATTATCATTGTGTTCCTGTAAAATTCTAAGTGCCTGGTTGTACTCCTCGCTGTTTTCTTGGCGTCCAATAAGGCTGACATCATAGGCATCAAGCACAACAAACCGGAAGTTTGGAGCTGGACTGAAATGGTAGGCATAACTCTGCTCATTGTCTGGATGCTTCTGTTTGATTTCATCCTCTCTCATCGCAAAATCTGTATTTTGGCTGTTAAGTGATGTAATAAGATCTTGTCTACTGAAATTATAAAACTCGTGGTTCCCCCACACATGATGCACACTGATGCCAGTTTTGTCAAACTCTGTTAAAACCGTGTCAAGGGCCTTCTGTGATGCTTCCTTTTGTTTGTTGAAACCATCAATGATGTCCCCGAGTTGAAGAATAAAGCTAGGTTGTACAGTCTCAGTTTTCCACTTTTCGTTCGCTCTACGCAGCAATTGAAGACTATTCCTGTAATACCGTTTTCTTGTATGTGCATAGTTGTAACCATCGTCAATGTCAGCATACTGGATATCAGCTATTACACCAAATGTAAAGAGGGGCTGTATGCTATCATCCATTTTTGATGCTCTTGAGATCAATCTAGAAGGCAATCCTTCATGCTTTGTCCACCACCTAAAACAAAACAGTTGCAAACATTAACCACTCACATAATTAGCTAGGTGAAAATACGCAGAAAAGACACATGCACAATTTCAGCGAGAATCTGGATGGTATTTTAATTTCACTAACAAAGATTGAACAAAATTCCATTCTGTAACTGGACAAAAAAAAAACGCTGAAAATGTGTGTTATGTGAGCCTGCTGTCTTTTACCCTGTAGTTTAAAGAGATTAAATTTACTCTTCATTCCAATGAAGAAAGCATATGGATATTTAGCTCTTCATTTTTAACATTCACAAGCTTAAATTCTGCTGCATGATTGTGGTAGTTGACAATATGTGTGTTAAATAAACTTTCGTTTTAGTGGTTCAGCGGGTAGCAGCAGTATTGGAGGTTTGAATCGTGAGTGCTGTGCTCCTCCCTTAAGCCAAAAACATGCAGTTACACTATCATCTCGAAACTGCCCACACTGTATGTGTATATGTTCTGCAACGGACTGCCGTCCCATTCAGGGTTTACACCGGCCATGATCCGTGTAGCCTACTGCCTGGAATAGGGTCTCAGGTGCTGCACCCTCCATAGGGTAAGCGGGTGGAAGACGGATGTTTTCGTTTATAAATATAAGACACTTAATTGTTAGCACGCTGTAACGCATCGAACTGAGAAGTTTTTTCGAGTTCACCAAAACAGCAACTGTAATTTTCAGTGCGCGGTTTCTTTTTGAACATTACAGCAGGAAATCTCGCGTTCTGACCACCCGAACTGTAACCCGGAAGACGCAGAATTAGACAAGGCCAAAGCAATCGAACAGCGCTCGCCGATTACCTGTTTTGGAAGGAAGTGTTTCATTCGTACAGCGGTACAACGTGTTTAACCATTATCTGTAGTGAAATTATGTGAGAGCTATATAATGGCTGCATTTTTTGAATTACTGATTACGTAGTCCAGTGCTTACTAATGTTATAAAGTTGAACTTTTTGTCGTCCCTCTGAAATAGCTCATCCCAAGTGAAATATCTTGTTTCCGCACTGTTGACCTGTGTATAGCTATATCGGAGCGCTTGACCTGTTGAAATAGAAACCATGCTCAATAGAATTTTTATTATATTGCCATCACTTACCCCACAACTCTTCTTTCGGAAACACATTTATTACGAAAAGGACATTTGAATTTGAACATGAAAATTCAGTATTTCAAGTACACACTAGCGTATTCGGTAGGACCGAACGCGTCGGCGCCGAGAACGCCATTACTGATTCGTAATAGAAATAGGGTTACCATATGTTGTTCTTGATTGTAAGCCTTTGCTGCTTTAATTATTGTAACGTACGTTGATTTAGTAATACCGTAGAAAACATGTATTTCATATTTTTTGTATGCTCGCAATATGACATAAAACCAATACATTTTAAAGCGTTAAAACGAAAGGCGTTTCATGTAACTCATGCTGAGTCAGTGTCATCAGTAGAAGAGTAATATCTGGCAGCCCTATTGATAGACGCTGTAGCCAACTTCTCGCTGTAAAACGCTTTTCAAAATAAAAGCCGCTGTCAGGTGGAACGTTTACGCATGCGATTATTTATGTAATTATATACTTACTTGTTCATAGCAGGATTTTCTTCTTGTTTGGGTCAAGGTGTCTTTGGGAATAAATATTGTAGAATCTAATAGGGTGCCGAGCATTCTTTACCAAGGTGTGCTTGAGCTACGCTTCCCAAAAGTTTGGTCACGTGCTAAGAAAAAAAATCTTAAACATGCTTTTTTCGCTGATGGCAGGTGTTTATTAGGTAAACATGTCATTAAATATCTTAGGCTGTATGCTTGAATTTTGTTATAATTAATTCTGTTTAAATCATACTACCATATGTTTAGCAGTTGTTAGATGTTAATCCTAGTTTATACGTACACAAAGTACATAACCAGCATAAGAATATTTCATACGATTCATGTTCATATGTTGCGTAATATAAGAAGCTCCATTATGGAAGCACCATTAAAGAAATGATAATAAAAAACAACTTCCGTTGCCGTAGATATTGATAGATACAGTTCCTTAGTGACGACAGTACGAGCAGTTACCATGCAACGGTTGCTATGTGAGTCTAATTTTGAAATAATGATGTCATGATATCAATTATGCATTGTTGCGCATGTCTGTTTTATATTAATCTTGATATACCTGGTAGAAGAAATCTTGGAAATCCCCGGGAAATAGAGCTCATGTATAAATAAGTAAAAGACAGCATGTATCCGGTCGGTATTGCATACTCTTAATGGATTTCAGAGATGTTATTGAAAGAACGGTAGTTCGACGTCATTAAATCGCATCAAACCGCTTAAAGTGTACGAGTCCAAAATATGTTTGAGTCCTAAGCTTTCAGATAATGGAAGTATATCTTGCCGTTCCGTATTTCCCTGCGTAATTAGTTGTATAATCGTGTGTTTAACATGCAGTTTCAACCTGCCTAGTAATAAAAGCAAATAATGAGATAACCTGTATTGAAAGTGATGATAATAGCGGAGGGGGTTGTCAAGAACAGGGATAAAAGCATGCATTTCAAGAAATAATTCAGATGTTGTATGTAACCCTAATGAACCCGTACACACCATGTCATATTTCTCATCAAAACTACAGACAGACGGCTTCTTTGTAAATACACACACACCCTTTAAAAGCCATATTGTCACAGCCTAATTTAATTTTAAATACCGATATGGCTATAAGGTGTACATTATTGATGAAAACTGTATTGGATGCTTTTCATCTTGTCTTTTTGCACAACAGATAAAATTATGGTTATATTTGGTTTATTTAACCTTTCCGATGAAGCAGCTGCTAAGTGAACAAGGTAATTTTATTTTTCTGCTGATATTGTGCATTTCTATCTTTACATCCCTAGATGGCAGCAAATCCATGCATGCGTGTTTCCCTTATTCACCATAATCTCCTTAAACCCCCTTTCAGTTTCTTAGTGAAAAAATATCGTTTCACACGTAAATGAACCATTAAATTTTCACCTAGCTAACCCATTGGCCCACTGGAAGATTGCCAGTCCAGTCCTGGACACCAGTATGTGTATTTATTATATAGGTATATATGGTATAATAACAGATTCCTTTTTTTGGTAAACCACATGCATCACTGTGAATTTGCACTTAAAAACTGATAATAGAAAATACATTATTGTCAATAAGTAAATTAATTCAGAATTGGTGTCACACCCAGCCCCGATTGCCCTGCTGTGGGCCACGCCTCTCCCTAACCTCGTGTGGAATGCTCCCGTTTACCTGCTGTTTCCTGTTTCCTGCTCGTTACCCAGTGTATTTAGTCCGCGTTCTAGTCAGTCTTCCCCAGATCTGTCATTGATGTATTGTCCGTGTGGTGTCACGCCTGTCCCATATGCTACCCTGGCAGCCCCGAATAAACCCCGTTTCACCGTATCCTGGGCTCACTCGCCTCCTTCCCCGCTCGCCGCTGGCCGGACGTTGACAATTGGTACCTTAACCCTGCATTTGTTTTGCTCAATTAAAAAATATTATACTGAGAGTGATCTGTTTTCGTGTTCATACAATGATGGCAATATCACATTTACTTTCAACTTTTGGGCCTGTAGATGTTCCCATTGATCCATTCATCTATCCATCTTATAGTCGCTTATCCTTTTCAGGTTGCAGAG
This sequence comes from Mormyrops attenuatus, assembly GCA_026777985.1. Classification (NCBI taxonomy): domain Eukaryota; kingdom Metazoa; phylum Chordata; class Actinopteri; order Osteoglossiformes; family Mormyridae; genus Mormyrops; species Mormyrops attenuatus. The sequence goes on along the minus strand of JAODKC010000095.1, from coordinate 18,260,979 downwards.
GGGCCTGGAACCTATCCCAAGCAGGATAGGGCATTAGGCTGGGGTACACCCTGGATGGGGAGGCCTGTGATATATACACTATATGGGACATGCCTATATATTGGGACACACCTTAAAATCATTGAATTCAGGTGTTTCATTCAGACCCATTGCCACAGGTGTATAAAATCAAGCACCTAGCCATGCAGTTAGGTTTACAAACATTTCAGAAAGAATTGGTTATTCTGAAGAGCTCAGTGAATTCAAGCGCCGTACTGTCATAGGATGACACCTTTGCAATAAGTCTGTTTTGAAATTTCTTCCCTGCTATATATTCCACAGTCAACTGTAAATGGTATTATTGCAAAGTGGAAGCGTTTAGGAACAATGGAAACTCAGCTACAAAGTGGCAGACCATGTCAGGAATCGGACCGGGGTCACCAAGTGCTGAGGTCATTAGTGTGTAAATGTCGCTAATGTTCTGTTGACTCAGTAACTGCAGTTCCAAACATCCTCTGGCATTAACCCAACACAAAAACTGTATGCCAGGGAGCTTCATGGAATGGGCTTCCATGGCAGAGCAGCAAGTCTCACATCACCAAGCACAATGTCACATGTCACATGGAGTGGTGTAAAGAAGTGTTTCTTAAAGCAGTCCTCAGGGACCCCCAGAAGTTCCACGTTTTTGCTCTCTCCCAATTTCCTTGGGAATTTCGAGGGAGCAAAAATGTGGACCATCTGGGGTTCCTCAAAGACTGGTTCTGGCATCTCAGAAACTGTCTCAGAAAGTCTCCTTCCAGGATTTTCAAGTATTACAGTATCTATAGTTTACAGAGAATGATGAGCAATGGTCTAGTGGCACTTGTGTGATTGAAAACATGTTAAATTAAAGATGCCGGAGTAGAATAATCAGACCCTCTTAAGTTAACAATAAGGCTAATATAACACTGGCATACAGAATGGCTCCTCTGAACGGGCAAGGCGTACTGAAGGCAAAACTGAATCCTCCGCAGTATAAAATAAGTACGCATTTATGCTGTTAAGACAAGAAATTACCATACAGTTTTACACTTTTTTGCTACAAATACATACTTGCATACCAGTTATGTCAATGCCTGTGTAGGGCTACATATATTATGAATTCATAGATACTATTGAGCATTTACTAAAATATAGCAAGAGCAGCATTCACCAACTACGCTGGAATATTTATTAGGTTTTTATTTAGTAGAATTAATTGCTACCATGCACTGCACTACCATGCCACCCCACCCATTCCACAACCTTGCACTCCACCCCAGACTATGGAAAATTATCATTTATATGCTTAGGGCATATCTTCCACTATGCAAAACCTACCAGGCAAATTCTATCAGCAACCTTAGCACAAGGGTCCAGAATTTCTAGGTATGTGCCTGGAAGGACCCACTAGCTCCTAATCTGCTGCAAGCAAATGCAAACTGTGCATTGAGACTTTTGGTACCCACCACTGCTGTACCAAACTGTTATTTTCGCACTTGTGGCCGTCCCGTTAGTCTGGTCTAGGCATACAGCTCTGACCTCTTATTTTAAATTGGTGTCTTCAGCCACAGAAATCCATTGACTGGATGTTTTTTGTTCATACCATCATACCATTCTGTCTGAACTCTAGATACTGTATTGTGTAAACATCTCAGGAATGTGGGTCTCTCTAAGATTCTGCAACCACAACATCTGGCACGAAACAATCCCACCATATTCAAAATCGCTTAAATCATGTATTTCAGCCGTTTTCTTGCTTAGCCTAGTTGAAACTCTTAAGTGTGGTGTATATATACATATATTCAGTTTAAGATATGTGGTTTACTCTTTAGAGGACCATGCTGTCAATATAAACATGGAGTACAATACTGAGTGTGCATGCAAGCATATATATACCAGATTACAACACTTTTCTTGTAAAATAAAGGTATCTTAAAAATAAATGATAAATCATTTCTGCTTTAAATCCCTTTCAATGAGGAAGTAATGCTTTCCCTATGATCTCCAATAGTGTTCAGAAATCTAACATGGTAGGTCTGAAGTGACAATGGATTAGTGTCCAGTGCTCATGATGTGTGCAATACTTCCCCATTCCAATAGATTTGTCCCAGTTCTATATGACTCAATGCCAAAATTAATAGCATATTTAAGATAGCAGTAAAGGTAACTGGCGCCAGGTCATTTTTAAGCACAGATAACAGGTCTACGACCTGAAAAGAAATATCATTTAGAACTGTAAAAATAAAAAAATAAGTTTGCATGCAAGTCAAAATGTAACAGAATTATACCCTAATAAAGACAAGGATCTTTTATTATAGTCATATAAGCAGCATGCAATATTACTGTACACTAGTTTCTCGTTTATATGTTCAGGTATTGACTGGTATTGAGGAATTTCTTTGTATTGAAAATAACTGTGTTTAGTGTTACGAAATTACGATTTTTTTTATTCGTGTCGATGCGGCTTACGACCGCTAGATGTAGAGAAAAAACTATTTTCACACTATTAGGCAGCGCTTCCTTTCCTCCGGCAAGAGGAGTGAAGTAGACGGCAGTAAAGAACAGTCGCGGTGGAGTGAGGACTTCGCCGTGGCTTGCAGCGTGGTGCCCTGAGTCTGGGAGTTGAACGAATCTCTGCCAGTTTATAGATTGATGTCTGGTTCTGCGAATAGTCAGATTGTATTCAGACGCAAGGGGAAAAAACTTTTACATTGCGGTGTTTCACGGAGAGAAGAGAAGTAACGTTTCACCATATGAATGTGTCCCATCTTGAAATGTCTGGATCGTACTGCAAAAGTTTATATGCCTTCAGTGGAGAGCAACACCAGCAAGGACTGAGGTTTGAAGTCGGGGAAATTATTAAAATAACGCAGGCACTGTCTGGAGGTTGGTGGGAAGGTGAGAAAGATGGAGTTACCGGATGGTTTCCTGCAAGTTACGTCCAGGTTTTAGAGGTAAGACTATAAATAGTACAATGTTGCAACATTTAACATTTAAGATGTAACACTGTAACATACAAACAGTTACACGGAGAAGATAATGAGTTGTCACTGAAATCTATAATTGGTTGAAAAATATATTACACAACAATATCCGTGACTCATGTGGCGTCAAAATGAATCGGAAAGATGTAAAGAAACTGTCGCAATATTCCCGACTGTTTATTGTCTGTCGAAATGAATAAATGGCGTTAATTCCGCAAAAACGGACTTTTACATATGCAATACAGGCTGCATTGCTTCACTTGGAAAAGGAATGCTGAGCGATTACATTTCCCGAACGTACCGACAGGAAATAATGACACATTTTCTCCTGCTCTTTCTTTCGCTGCTAACGCACCTGTGTAGCAAATGTTTAGTTCTGAGTACAACGTTGACTTTTCCAATGTTTTTCTTCAATATTACTATATAAAACGAGTTTGACCACTTGTTGCTCAAAGAAACTTACGCCTGTCTGCTTCCAGTAGTTTGCTATCAAATGTTATTAAGTTCTTATATTGTCGCATATGCTGAACATGCCGTTAAAAGGGTCTCCAAAGAAAAAGATGTAGACATGTCTGGTAAAACATAAAAATACATTTACGTTCAGACATGCGACGTGATATATTTTCATGCCCTGGCTGCATATATTGTAGTCAACGTAGACCAGTCGTTATATATAATCAGATTTCAAAAGAAAAACGTAACCTGCGGCTGTTTTAATGAATTTGTGGTCTCCGAATCTCTCCCGTGACAAGTTGTGGTTTCTCGGAAAACTTCGACTTGTGGGGCCGAGAGTTTACATTTTCTGCACCTGCTTTTTTTTTAAAGTCCAACTTTCATGTTCTCTCTATGTTTCCATGGATTTCCATCGGGTGTTGGTGTCCTCCTTTGGTTTCATTGATCAGAATCATCTTGGGGGAAGTGTGTAGCCCAGTAAGCTATAGGGAATTGTGCCTGTCTCCGGGAGGTCATGGGATCTAGCCTTTTGGCCAGAATACTAAACATATCACAATTAGGGCCTTGAGCCTAGTTGTCCGGGGGTGCTGGCTGACCCTGCTTCACAAACCCAGAATTTCCTTCCTTGTACTTTACTTTGGACAGATTGCCTGGTAAATCAATATAATGTGGTTTAGGTGAATTGATGTCTCTAATTTCCCTCAGAGTTTGTGCATGTGATTATATACTCTGTAGTGCACTGACATCCTGTTCAGGATGAACCTTGTCTTGTGTCGTGTGTTTCCTGGGTTAGGCAACAGGCTTACTGCAAGCCTCTACTGAATACGCAGTTATATAAAATAATTTGGTGGATTAATAATATGGTAAACTTCTGTGATACATATGTGCACATATACAGTACAAGTATTATACTGGTAATCAAAGTAGAATGTAGTTTGCAATTAATAAAATATGGAGGACAACTAAATCATTAAAAGATGCATTATTCTGTATCAGATATCTAATATTTAAATCAACACGCAACAACAAATTATCTGAATGCCAGAATTCATATTTTCCATTTGGTTGAGATGATAAACATTTGGTGAAAAACGTAATGTTTGATTTTGGTGCTGAGTGAGCTTATAGTTCGTATATAAGATAATAAAGAGGGGAGCAGTTTGACAGGAGTTCAGTGTGATTTCAAATCAGAATGTACTTATTATTTTTTACTGTTTTTGAGTTCTGTACAGACCATGTGAAAGATTGGACTGTTTTTGAAAGGTTTGTAGTAACCGTACATATGTTTCAAGTGTTATTAGCCGCTGAGTATATAATAGGAGCTCTGTGTATGTTGACCTTAAAAGTTAGGAAGAAAATATGGTGTTTTGTATTTACAGTTATTTCTGTTTCTGCCCTGGATCATAACAGAATTTCATGTGAGAAGCAGCTGATATCCATTACTGTCAGACAAATGTAAGCTGGTTCAGAAAAATGTCTTGTAATGCTGTAATTTACAAAATGGCTGCAGTAATGATTAAAGTTAAAGTTAAATAGGCTTAAAGAAACATTGAAACTACCTGCCACAAGAGAATGAGTTTTTATTGCATTTCAATGGCTTTCTGTGTTGTGCATTTCTTATATGTTATGGAATTCCCCTAAATTAATTAGAAAGGACAGAAATATGTGTAATAATAACTTGTTATTACAGATACACACATCAGACTTTTTTTTGCACTTATTCGCTTTACGTCCTGTTGAAGATGACCGAGTAAAAAAAAGTTGAGCAAAGCAAATCATTCCTCGCATCTGTAATACAGCTAGGAAACATTAGTTTATTGTTTTTTTTTAACTGTGTACTATTGTCATTGACCTTGTTTGGGGTAACTAACAATTTATCTTGGTGGACGTGGTGGATGTATTGGTGGATATTTCATTACTATGTAATAGTGTGAAAACCAAAGGAATAGTCCACACAGATGTGTAGATGTAATTTTTAGTGTTTTAGAAGTTGAGGAATATCTCCTGTGCGGTATGTGCATTAAGGCATGTATGGTGGATATAACAGCAGTATGTTTAGCTTTGATAGTGTGGGGTGTTGGTGAGGAGACACGGTACATAAATGCAAAAAATGTAAAAAGCATAAATTAAATCTTTATAAACAGGATATGTGTATAAACCTTTTTATTGATTACCTAAGGGTGACCTGTATGCAAAGAATAATGGAAAACAAAATTGTTTAGTGGATTCTAAGCAGGCCTGCTGTGCATAATCCCTGGGCCCCCAACACACGGAACCCCTACCTCAGGCTTTGGACAACTTACCCATTTGCTCCCCTGAGATTGCTGTCTTCCACAGTAATGTTAATTAGGTATTATATTTGCTAACCATATTGATTTTCTTGAATTTATAGTCAATGAGCTAGAAGATAGGTGATGTAAACACAGGAGTCCTTCACAGGCTCAAGGTCTTGAGGTCATGCCCATTAGTGATTTAGCTCCATACATTTTATCTTCCTTCCATCCATCCATCCATCCATCCATCCATCCAATCATTTATTATCTGTCTTCCATGACTGCTTGTGGTGACCCTGAAGACTATGGTTGGGATGCAGTTCTACCATTCTTGAGCTAATGCGGCCTGGAATTTTAACAGCTATTAAACATATTTTTACTCTCATATATATATTAAGCATAGTCATTATATTTTGATTGTATTCAGCAGTATGAGAGTTGTAAGTCATTTGGTCATTTTTGGGTTTGAATGAAGACAATGGGAATGCTTGCTGTTTTTTTCTTGCAGTCATTGACATTGTTTTCGATGCCAAGAATGCTTCTCAGCTGTGTGATGCAGCATTTGGGGAGAATGAAACAATAGATGGCTTTCTACTAGTAGGTCAGGTGGGCTTAACTGTGATCCCTCCCATCTTCACAAATAATACAGGCATACTTGTTGACATAGGCAATATGCGGAGTTGGTCCAATGTATCCGTTTTACTTACAACAACAAACAGACACAGTATAAAAACATTTATGCTATCCCAACACATTTCTTTTATTGCTATGTAGTACAACAGAAAACAACCATGAATTTGTTTACTGAAAGTGTATTGCAAAACGTATTATATTCTTAAAATGATCTTTTAGGAAAGCTGTACTAATTGAAAAGTCATTGAGATCGAATACTGTATTTTTCTTGCAAAATGTGGATATTTTGTAAAATAACCTCATACTTTTCAAGCATCACTAGCAATACTATATCCTAATATGCGCAGAATGTTTGGTTTGGCTGCCTTTGTCAGTATAAACTTTCCACGTATAAAGTAATGTCTTTTGACTATTTGAACAAAACCCCACCTTGATTACACTTCTTCACAGAGCCACAGCACTAGAGGTTTGGACATTGGCAAAAATGTAGGCATGAAGTGTGGAAAGAGCAGACTGCTGATGTGGCCCAAATCCGGAAACGTGGGACAGCAGCACGTCCCAGCAAGGGTGTGTCCTGTTCTACCAGGGTAATGGAAAGTGGCCGAATCTAAGCTTCATTATGTGCTTAGGTGACTTCTGTGAGCAGCCTTTTTGTTGGGCACTCTGGACCTGAGCTTCATTTCTATGCTAGGGCAGCGGACCATAGTTTCTAAGTCCATAGCACAATAATTCTAATGTGTACTTGCTGCTTATGTGTATTTACATAATCTGCGTTGAGCATCTTAATTCGTTTTCTTAAATGTTTTTGACCTTCCCAGCTAAGAGCAGCTGAGAAAAACGACAGATTTCCTTCTTTTAATAGAATAGTGGTTTTGTAAAAGCTAGAGCCTTATTGGTGCTTTTTTGGTATTTTCCCCCTTAATATGCAATAGCGTGCAGCTCCCTGTTCACAAACCACAAATACAGGCACAAATGGATCCGCGTTCCTTATGACTTTATTTACATTCCTGAAATGACTCCATTAAAACAATCAGTACAGTGTATTTTACTCATGATATATGACATAAGAGCTTCCTTTGAAAAGGTTATTCAAATCCAATTCTTTTAGCATCCACCTATAGTCATATAGTTTGAGTGAAGTGGTACCTAGTGAGAGTGTGTGTGAATGTGTGTGAGTGTGTGAGAATGTGTGTGAATGCCTCATGCTAGCATGAGGTCTCATCCCATTACTTATATGTGGATAATTGGCACAGATGCCCTGAACCGATTCGACTCACAAGCTAATGATTCAATGCAATCTAATTCATTTCAATTGTAATTCAATATCAGTCTGATAGGAATGAGATAAGAAGTACTATATGTTTAAAAAACTCTGAATGGTCCACAAATGCAGAGTCATTGGAAAACCACTAAAGAAAGCCCAAAGGCTTGTAGTAAATCTTTTTCTTTGAGGAACATATGGGTATAGTTTCTTAAAAACACAATAAACCTCTCTCTTTCAAAGCACAAACAATAACTTCTGACTGAACAGAATACCTGAAAATAAAATTGTTTAAGTGTAAAACTCGCATGTAATGTTTCAGAAGGACTTTAAGATATGTGCCAAAACATGAATTATAATGTTTTTCTTTAAGGGACATATTGTTTAGGGTTGGGAATCAGCCCTGACCTCACAATTCGATTAGATTTCGATTCACAAGTGCCCGACTGGATTCAGTTTTGAGTCTACTCAATTCACGTTTAAGAGACATTCACTAATGTGAGATCAAACCAGATTTTTTTTCACAACAATGACAACAGGCACAGCACTATGGAGTCAAAGGAGTGCCATAAAAAAGAATAAGTCTGTAAAAGAATAAGGAAATAAATGTTTTGTAATAAAGTTAAATAAATACAAAATAAAATAAAAGAACAAGGAAATACTTTTTTCTTTATTGCTTTTGCTGTATTGTTTTTCCCCTATTGCTTTTGCTCAAAGGGTCATCTGTCAATCAACTGGCTTTGAGCAGGCCTGCTCACCAGAACATACCTTCTCAGATGGACTGAGTGACAAAACATGCTGCGAAAGCTGATTTTAGTTGGAAAAATTGCAAAAGAAACAGTTATTTGCTTTAATTAAAGGAAATTGGACTCAACAGGGATCCGTCTAACTTCACAAAGGAGCACTAGACCATTGACATTTATATATGGCCAGCAATCGGGTTTCCTGACAACATATTTTGTAGAAACTTTTAAAGTTAACTGGTTATCTAAACATTTTTTGGAGATATAAGTAAAATTCAGTGAAACTATTCTCAAAGTCATAGGGAAAAGGCATACATTAAGTAGATGGGTCTTGGGATTTTGTGGATTGATATAGAATCATCAAATGAGGAAACCAATTAATCATAAAATTGATTTTTTTTCCCCTGGTGGGTAAGCAGTTCTGTAATTTGGATGAATGGAAAAAACAGCCAGGAGTAAACTTCCTGTACACGAACATGTGCCGCTCAGTACACATCCAGAAAAACAGCATTAATTTGCCGTATTGCTGGGTTTGTATGCATGCATTGGCTGGTATCTGTATGTGAACCAAAAACTGAATTAAATAAGACTAAAAAAAAAATTAATCCTTTTAATTTAAGTACATCTCACCAACTTTTCTACTTGTGGTCCATCACTGGGATGATGTCCTTCATCTATGGTTCTCAATGCAGGTGGAAATTTCCCAGAAAACGGCAGAAGTTTAATTTATTAACCACAGTCATTGTCTGTAAGATTTTTATAGATGTGTCAGTCTTTCTGTGACTTGGAAACTGACAGCTTGCGTTTTAATGTCACACAGATTCAAGGAATGCAATCAACAGCCTCAGACGACCATTTGATCTACCCTGGTTGAATTGTGAAAGCGGCTAGTGACACTTACAGTGGAAGGAAGGCAGATATAGCCAATGAAATTAACACAAAGTGCACGGACTGGTGGCCACACAAAATAGGCCTTGTTGCTTCTGAGTGTGTCCTTGCAAGCTTTCAGTGTCTGCCATTGTGCGCTTCTTAATCTGACATGGTTTTTTACATCTGGGAATGTGGCTTCAGACCCCAGCATCTGCAGATACAAAAACAGGCATTTTTAAAACTTTCAAATAAATAGAGAATGCCATCAGGCTGTTTTTCTGAGATTTTTTTTTTTGAGAAAAAAAGAAGGAAACAATCTGGCTTGGGTTGAGAGATCAATACTCCCATTCTTTTCATGGCCTTAGCTTTGACCTTGGGTTTTCATTCCTTTTGGGTAGCAATTAGATCCCATATATGTGACAAATGTTTCCTGCTCCCTGCCTTCCTCTCACTCTGGGAAGCATTGTCTGTTACTCAGTGATTGCACTGGCTTGGTAGTTCTCATCATACTATTACCACTCTCCTGTGAAAGCAGTTGGCTGCCATACCATCAGCTTGGATCAGCGTAGCGTGACACTATGGTAAGTAACTCATCATTAATCAGCAGGCTGGGTGCTCTTTTCTATCGTCACTGCAAAGCAAACCAGAAACGCTTGCTCTTTTATTAGCTCGCATTGAGAATGCCTGAATGATAGGGGCAACTTGAGACACTGAATCATGGTAGTAGAATGACATAACGAAGGTGTAGATCCAAATATGCAAAAAAAACATCAAAAAAGTCTCTTGTGACGCCAGCAATCTTGGCACATCTGGGTTCAGTGGCTTTTCGAACAGAATGAGACTAGTCATGTACTAATGACATGTTAATAAACAGCCAAAAGGAAACCACAATTTTAGCTGTCCGGTTATATATTTTATTTACATTCTAGTCGTCTGAATGACTTTACCTGTTTACATTTTTGTAATTTTATCTGATTACGTACATGTAAAACAGGAGTGTCACAACAGTAAAGGGGTCTACGAATGCTTGAATACTATACAACTTATTATCAAAAATAACTGAAAATGCAATGTGTTAGATGTACTATTGCATAAGAAACAACATAATTTCATAACAGATGAAAATGCACAGATTAAAGTGCACTTTTTTGGTGTTATTCTGAAATGTTTTTGACATAATTTATATGTATGTAGAATTCAGCATTTATAGAGGAATGTCATATTCTGCGTGAATGAATGCTACGTGGATGAAAATATAACTTCTTAGTCAATTCTACCCATCAAAACATCACATTATTGTATTTCTCAATATGATGCATTTAGACCGATGTTTCAGTTACTTTCACTTGTAGTACTATACTTTAAGCCCATGCTGGGTCTGTAACCAGGCTGTCTGTAACTATATATATATACTTATATATCTCGATTTTACATGAAATAAGGCATTGTTCTCCACTTTAAAAAAGGACTAAAACATGACCGCTAGCCTGTGGTAATTGAAACTAATTACGTCATGCTGTAGACTTGTTTTCCCCCTGAAATGAATATTCTCTTTCTTCTTACCATTTTAGTTCCGGCGAAGAGTCAACTGCTACTGCCAATATCCAATGAATATCTTGTCAATAACACAAATCATTTCATCTTTTATCCTGTTGCTATTTTTTTTCTTTTAAGATTTTTTTTGGTTCACGGGTTCAGTTTAATGTATGATATGTTTATTGCCAAACTTCAAAATTAAAATACAGTATGGCGTTAGAACTAGCTTATTTTTGGATCAAGAGTGCTTTCACCAATTCAGTATAAAAATCCATATTTATGGATTCAGTTGAAGGCAGGGGTCTCAGCAGACTGGTCATTGACTTTAGGAGCATAGAATTGAACCTGTCTGGTGGAAAAGGAGCCCGAACTGGTGCTGGAGGTAGGGAGACACTACCTAGATATAGCCGGATTCACTTTAGTGCACAGAGTGGGCTCTTCTGGAGAGGGGCTGGCCTGTATTCCACTCTGGAGTTGCCCTTGGTGAGAGGCGCTGGGCAGGTGTGGATCTACTCATAGTCCCCAGTAAAGTGCCAGTACACTGGAGTTCACCCCGATGAACGAGAGGGTCACCTCCCTTCTCCTTCAAGTCAAGGGACTGGTTCTGACTGTTGTCTGTGATTATGCACTGAGCACCAGAGTATCTGGCCTTCTTGGAGACCTTGGAGGGGGTGCTGGAAGACCCCGCCTCTGGGGACTCCATTCTTCTACTGTGATATCTGGAACCCAAGTAGTGCTCTGTTATTGGCTGCTGTACTAACCACAGTTTGTGTTTAACAAACACCATGTTTAAACATAAAACTGTTCATAAATGCATTTGGCACCAGAGCACCCTAGGCTGCAGTAACATTATCTAATTTGTAATTGTATCATCGGCCCTATGATCAAATGTCTTGGACACTCGAGTTAAGGGAGGAGCTGAGCTATCAACTGATCTCCACCTGGTGATGAGTTGGATTAGATAATGGATAGACCTAATCGACATAAATGCTGAGCGAGTGTGTGCTGGGAGGATCTGCTGAAAGGCCCCAGTCCAGTAGATCTTCATCTTGCAACTCAGGCAGAACTTCTCTTGCATCTCAAGGGAGACTGGAGACACTGAGCCTGAATGGGCGATCTTCAGAACCTTCATTGCTGAGATGGCTGTGCAGAGCTGTGGTCATAAGGTTGTTGGTGCCAATCCCTGAACCTGGTGGTGGACACCAGTAGTAAAGGGAGCTGTCAGGTTAAAGATATAGGACTTCTGAAGCAGCTGACAGGTAATGGCAAGGCAAGCATTATGTGGCTTTGGCAGTTGTGGAAGCAAAAACTTTGATGTGGGAAGAGTTTGGTGAGGCCAGGGAAAGTGACTTTCGGTCAGCCTCAAAAAGATTCTGGCAAACCATGAGGTGACTCAGAAGGGGGACGAAAGACTGCTGGTTACAGCAGGGATGCACCGCTGTTGACCTCAAATGGGGATATAGTCAGGCAATGGAAGGAGTACTTTGAGTCCTTCGTGAGGCTATAGGGGTGGATGATATTCACTGTGAGTTCCTGAAAGCTCTTCACGTGTTGGGCTTGGGCTGTCTTATCTGATATTCCTCTTCAACATTGTGTGGAGGTTGAGCACAGTGCCTTAGGATTGGCAGACTGGGGTGGTGGTCTCAATCTTTAAGAAAAGGGACTGGAGTATGCATCCCAAATTCATGGGGATCACAGTCCTCAGCCTCCCTGGGAAGGCCTACGCCAAAGAACTAGAGAGGAGGGTCTGTCTGCTGGTTGAACTTCGGATCCAGGAACAATGTGGAATCCATCCAGGTCACGGAGCACTGGACCAGCTTTACACCGTGACTAGGATACTGGAGGATCCATAGGAGTTTGCCCAACCACATGTGTTTTGTAGATTTGGAAAAGGCATATGACCCTTGTCCCTATGTGCCTTGGGGGGTCCTGTGGGGGGTGCTTCGGGAGTATGGCGTGCAGGGTCCATTATTATGGGCCGTTAGGTATAGCCAGATTGAGAGTTTGGTTCACATTGCTGGCAGAAAATCAGACTCGTTCCTGGTGGGTGTTTGACTCCACCAGGGCTGCCCTTTGTAACCGATTCTGTTCATAACCTTTATGAGCAGAATTTTACGTGGAGAGGGTCCAGATCAGTGACTTCAGGATTGCATCATTGGTTTTGCAGATGCTGTGGTTGTGTTAGTTTTGTCAGGTTGTGACCTGCACCGAGTACTGGGGCAGCTTGCAGCTGAGTATGAAGTGGCCGGGATGAGGATCAGCACCTCCAAGTCTGAGGTCATGGTTCTCACCCGGAAAAAGGTGGATTGCCCCATACAGATTGGGGATGAGTTACTTTAGTGGAGGAGTTTAAGCATCTCAGTGCCTTGTTCATGAGTAAGGGAAGAATGGAACGGGAGACTGACAGTCAGATCAGTGCTATGTCAGCAGTTAGGCAGATGTTATACCATTCTGTCGAGGTAAAGGTGAAGCTATCGATTTACCAATCTATCTATGTTCCTACTCTCACCTATGGTCATGAGCTTTGTGTAGTGACCAAAATAATGAGATCGCGAATACAAACAGCTGAAATGAGTATCTGGGCTTAGCCTTAGAGAAAGGGTGAGGAGCTCGTATACATGAGAAGAGGATGGATGGATTGATGGATGGATGGATGGATGGATGGATGGATGGATGGATGGGAATCCACATTTGACACCTCTATACTTGGGAACACAGATTAGAATACTATCGGTTTGGTCACTTTTACAGTTGGTTGTGGGTTGTCAGCTATGTTTAAAACTCATGTTACTAACCACTGTTATGAGTAAAACTTTGGTCAAACTTCCCCACTGGATTTGGGGAATCCCAATAGTCCACTAGCCATAGCAAATGCAAATATAGGACAGTTGCAGGAATTTCCCTTTTGCAAATCTCACTTGGCAGCAGACATGCGCATGGAGCTGATTTAACACTTATAGTTTCATTTACAACAAGAATTGAATGTATACTTGTTCCTTTCTGAACAGAAACAGAGTTTATTTTTACAGACACCACAGATTCTCAGTGTGCATGTAAAATCAGTAGTCGACATCCCTGGCTTTGGCATAATGCGACACAAACAAGGAAGTATCTTTGAGACAGAAACAAATGCAAGAATTTTTTAAGAATAGTAAAATAAACAATTTCACTTTCAGATATGCATTACAGGTATGTAAAAAACCAGTTTGCTAAGAAAAAAAACAATAGTGCCAAAAACTTTCTTGATGATGATATATAAATTGTACTATAAACCTTCATAATGGCTGCATAACAAAAGAAAAATATTGTGCTGGATGGGATTTAAGTAATGAAATGTATATGAAAATAATAGGAAACAGATACTTCCTCTGTTACACCTCTGCTGGGAACCTGCTGACAGAGCATGATCGCTAAAGCAAACACAGATGGCCCGTTCACTCAGCCGTTGCAGCCTCCCCAAGGAACGCTCACTCCAAAAAGGCAACAGGCTAAAAAGGCAACACCTATCTTTTTAGATTTTCACAGGTGTGATTCCTTTCACTCACAGCTACTTAATACCTCATTTCTAACAACAACATCTCTGTTATTCTGTGGTGGGTTTTTTGTACCTTCCATCCATAAACTTTTGGAAGGCAGTAACAACTGAAGCTAAAGATAATTACTGTACTGTTATTCCCGGAGCATCTGATAAATAAGTCAAATGTCACAACTCAATCTGGTGTGTGTCTTACTAATATAATTGATATAGACTCACAGAGACAAATACCTAAACATACACTGCATTAACCTTAGAGTGATGCCATGAGAATATCTTCATTAATCACTTGTTTAGTACAGCATGTCCCTGGGCCCCTTTTCTTAATTCCAGATATGTGGCTGAAGGGTCATGGGAGGATAGGCCAATTTCACACCTCCCTGGGCCACGTTTGAAGTGATTTCAAGTTTGAAGTGATTTCAAGTTTGAAGTTTGAAATAAGACACGGCTCGTGGCTAAGGGTTCAGTAAGTCACAGTTAGGGGGGAAAATCCTGTAACTTCTGTGAAATGGTTCTGAATTCCCTAGTTTTGAAAAGTCAACGTTGTTGTTACGTTAACCAATGTAACACTAAAGTGCCAAACATGTTTAGGATCAGGAAGTGTTTGCACAAAGGAATAAACTGCAGGGATCTGTAATATTAACATTTATGAAAATGCCACGTGGTACTTGTTTATGATGTTCAACATTGTCAATTGTGTCCACATCTGCTTGGTTTACTTACACCACAGTAGTGGAGAGCACTGTAATATAATAATCAGCTAAAATGAAGTTCATTTGAATCAGATACACAAAGTATCCAAGGAAAAAATGGAAAAATGTATTATGGGTCTTAGGCTTTTATTCTATTATATTCTAATATTCAATCTATTATGGGTTTAAATTTATTTGCAGACACTGAAGGAGAAGTTGTACCGTCTTTGTGCTTTGGGTGCATAGATTTAAAAGTGGTAACCTAAAATCATACTATTTCTGTGTAGCTAGCACAAAGTTTATTTTTATTGTTGGTTTCAAAGGTTTAAATATACCTGTGACTATATTTACTAACCCTTACACAGAATTGTACCATGTTGTTTCCATGGTAGCTTTTTTTGTTATTTTTGTTTTCCGTGTTTTGCCTGGTTTCCCCATTTGTCACATTTGGTCCTATTTCGCACAGGCAGAATATACAATGCAATGTCGTTTTGTTAGTTTCATATCAGCGCATTCCTCGTTTTAACGCCATCGTCAAAATAGAAAAATGGATTTGGACATGCCCAAATCCATTAGTTAGCTGTGCCGTGCGCTTTATGCTTTTTTTCAGAGGGAGGTATCAATGAAGAAGTATTAATGCTATTTGAAACGTAATGAGACATATTCCATGGAACTCAGATCTTCATTTTACAAATGCACAGTTATTAAACATGTGATGAACATATGTAAATGCAAAAATCCTTCAGTCAGCCATTGTACCATTGGTATAGGCAAATGATGAGAAGATTTGTACATTGACCAAATTACTAAGGTTTTTCCACATATCTGACTGTGTAAAATATCATTTGAATTATTTTAATTTGTCGTATTTAGTAGTTGGTCACTTATGTTCTTTTCCTACTTGATACTTATTTTCCTACGTGACACTTTTCTGTAGAATTCTACCGTTACCTATAATGATTGATTCAATGGCAGTAACTATTTGTTACACCAGGACACTCAGGGAAGTTCAGAAGCCTTTTATTGGGAATGGCCAAACCATAATCCAAACAAGAAGCAGGGTCAAAACCAGAGATCCGTCCGTGCTGTGCGTCTAATTCCGAAGGGTGATCCAAGAGAGGGGTCATTAAGCCAGGGACGCAGACAGGAGACATGGGGAGAAACCACGAGGAAGGATCAGGAATGGGTTGGACGGGAGCAGGATGGTTCTGAGGGCAGGGAGAGTCAGGCGGAACGGAACTGAAACAGAGACAAAGAATTAAAGCGTTTGGAATTTGCATTCTAACAATACCTCACACTGAGCAATCACAGTGTGAGGTTTAAGTAGCAGAGTGGGTGTGTCTTCAATTACTCACAGCTGCATTGCTTGCAGGTGTGACACTATTCTTGTTTTCCCATCCATTTTCTGAGACCACTTAATCCCAACTGGGATCACAGAGCCTATCCTGGGAACAATGGGCACAGGCAGGAACCAACCCTGGTTACCAACACACCACAGGGCCAATTTAATACTCACCAATCAACCTATCCTGCACACTTTTGAACCGTGGGACGAAACTGGAGCCCCTGGCGAAAACCCACGTGAACACAGGGAGAGCATGCAAACTCCACACAGAAAGGACCTGGGGCCGAACCCAGAACCTTCTTGCTGCAAAGCAACAGCGCTAACCACTGCTCCACCGTACCACCCACCTGGTTTTCCCCTTTGTGACATTTTCTTTGTTTATATTATGCAAATATGTTTTTGGTTTTAGAGTGAACCTTGCTGATTTGCAAATTATATTAGTTTTGTTTGTGTTTCTGTTTAGCATTTTCCTTCACTGAAGAGATTTGGTGCCTTACAGCAACAATTTTCCCATTTAGATATCCAATTTTTTTACTGAAAACATTCTCAAGAGGAAAACGGCAAGATTCAATCGGGATCAAACAGGGAACGATCAATTGAAAAGTCCACAGCATATTCCTCACACTGATACCTTAGTGTCATGATGTAGTTTGATGACCTTCTTCTTAGCCGACGAGTCAAATTTTGTATTTCAAAAAGACTTCAAGCTCCATACTCTGCAAACTTACAGTAAATGACCTATACCATTGGATCATAGATACTGCAAAGCAATCAAAGTAATGAAAATCGGGTCCGTTTCACTTGGATCAGAGCTCCTACAGACACATTGATAAAGGAATACATTAAAATGTCTGTGTGGAACCCATGGTGGAAGTAATAAAACAACACCAGGTTTCAGACCCAGACAAATTTCAAATGCTACTTTCAAATGTTGTATAAAAATTGAATACATTTTTGTTATTGCAACTGTGTTGTTCCAATTGCCATTGCTTCAATTGTCATATTTTTACATATAAAGCACATTGCTAAGGTGAGAGGACATTGCAAAATAAACTCAAAAGAAAACAGTTTAACAACATTAATGGTCATACCTTGGGGCAGTTTCTAATTACAAAGATCCATGAAACAAAACAATAGATAATACCTAAACATTGATGTAGACCAAATGCATTCCTTCATGGCAGTGGCCTCTTTCAGTAGCGCCCTGCCACAGTGTAATAATTGTTCAGGAATAGTTTGAGGAACTTGGAAAAGAGGTCAAGGTGTTGACTTGCCCTCCAAATTCCCCAGATCCCAATCTGATTGACAAACAAGTGCAGTCCATGGAGGCCCCAACTTGCGACTTAAAGGATCTGCTGCTAAGATCTTGGTGCCAGGCACCACAGGACACCGTCAGATCTGTTTCAGCAGCACAAAGGGGGCCTGCACCAGGCAGGTGGTTTCATCATGCATGTTATGGCTTATGGGTGTTGATGCATTAGTTACACATTTTTATTACACTGTAATCACATTTTCCTGTATTATAATTATAGTGTTCATAGTCATGCTTGTGTTTTTCAATGGCAAAATCTCTGCACACTTGAATGCTTTTTACTACAGAATGGCTTTAAAGCTGACAGCAGTTGTCCTTGGTACTCAGAAGGCCAACATGCCGCTGGGGTTTTTGCAGAGCAGATCTGGAGCAGCACTTCATGGGGTCAGTGATGAGCAAGGCCTTTTTGCATTGTGACCCCAGATTTGTCTTTTTTTCATTTGCTACAGCATACAACCCAAAAGCAGAATGTCTCTGCTGTCATCCACATTCTATTCCCCACTCCTGATTACTTTAAAGGGGCCCGATTATGCCTTTCCAGTTTTTCCTCTATTGTGTTATATAGCTTTATGTGCGTGTAAACGGTCTGCAACGTCTCAAGGCCCAAAGTTCACGGCAAAGAGAGTAACCCTCACCACAGAAACCACTTTTCACTATTATGAAATCTGAAACACCTCATTGACATCTCAGCCTTACTTTCCAGACCTTACTTCCGTGGCATTGTGACATCACCTCATAACACAATCCTTGTACTTGGTAGGATCTGTCTATAGATTGCAAGACAGAGGCGGAACGTGTAGGGTAAGCTGACCAATCAGAGCACACTGGGCTCATTGGGGGTGGGACATAAAGCTCTAACTGAGGGTTTCAGACAGAGTTATAGACAGAGCGAATAGAGATGTACAGTATGAGAACAATTATGTGTTTATGGAACATTGAAGCATGTAAATCTATTCTACCATACCCCAAAATTAAAATTATGAACAGTGAAAATGAGCACAATGTGGTCCCTGACATCCATTTGCTGAGTATAGATGGTTTTGATTCTCCTATTTATTTGGTTTATCCAAATTTAAGATAACCAAGTACCCTTTTGCATAATCAAGTAAGAATACATTGGTCATTGTGATTACAGGCTTGCAGTTCTCCATTTGTTGAAAGCCTGAGCTGCTCTCACTACTGTATTCTGTGAAACAACCTATTTAATTGACATCCTGTCTGCTAGTCTGCTGCTTCATGGGTAACAGCCCTGATAATAATTTTGCTTGATGTCTTCATTCTTAATGTACTTAAAAAAGATAATAAGTAGTCATGTCTTTATCAGCAGAGTTAAAAAATGAAATAGAATAGGTTTGTTTGTATCTGAAAAAAATGTTTAATATACTTTATTAGCTCGCACTGGTTGGTCTGATGTTTTGCGTTTGTGTTTCATTCAGGTTTAATGATTTTCCATAATGTTGCACATGCCTTTTAGATAATGATAAATTCACCTCTGCTAAATGTATATCCAGTGCTATGTTTCCTCACAATAGATCAGATTTAAATACAGATCTGAGATCACTGTTGATCAGTTCTTGCCCTCATTAGCGATAGGTCT
Source organism: Mormyrops attenuatus (assembly GCA_026777985.1). Lineage (NCBI taxonomy): Eukaryota > Metazoa > Chordata > Actinopteri > Osteoglossiformes > Mormyridae > Mormyrops > Mormyrops attenuatus. Next base: position 18,241,745 of record JAODKC010000095.1, on the reverse strand, counting down.
GCAATTGAAATAGAATAAATATTATAATTCGTGATTGATTTACACTTGTCAGTAATGGAGCATACTGTCCAAATAATTACGTCAATAACATTGAGAAATAGAACGAACATTGCTAACAAAGCTAAACTGTGTTCTCAGTAGACAATAGTGGTCTCAAGCACTCAAATTGTGCCACTCCCACCTTACATAATTTCATAATACATCTTTGAAATGATTCAGCCTTTTGTGGAACTTTTCAAGATTCAGTGAGTATCAAATGACCCCAAAAGTCAGCTCCATTATGTGGCTCTGTTGTGTGCTGTCACTATTTCGCAGTATTTGTGGTTCCTAACGAAATTTATTAATGGGATTTGGATGGAATTGTTTTGTTTTTATATGTATGCTCTTTTCTATCTGCGTGTTCTCCCACAGTTTGGTATTTTCTATGTTAAGCAAAAAGAGTGTTGAATGTGTTAAATGATACAGCTTCATAATAGATATCTTGAACAGGCTAGTCTTCAAAGCTTGAAAATAATTGTCTAATAATTTTATTGTCTAACTATATGGCCACTTTAAAGCTAGCCTGTTCACGGTGGCTTACATATTCCAGTTCCCTCTTACCAGTCATATTCCTGTTCACTATATAAATGTTTAAAGTACGATAACTTAAATGTTTGTGGTGCTTTATTTAGAGATTATTGAAATACTCATGTTCCTTTTAAAAGTTCGCAATATATTTTAAAGCTTTTAATAAATAATTAGCATGTACTTGTGAAAAGGAAGACAAGACATACACCAAGTAAAGTGGATGTAGAATGATACACAGAAGTTTGCAAAATCAATATTATTTCAATATCCTTTCCCTGAATCCATGTCAAATTGAGTGAGAAGCACCCTACTGGACTCATCAGGAAATCATCAAACAGAAAGCTGAATCAGTCGTTGCTCACACAGAAATTTATAGTGCAGTGAATTAACAAGGAGGAGGTCTGAAGAGATGGTGTTTGACAGTCATTCATACTGGGACTATATAAATGTAAATGTCCCTTTCACAAAATGGGGGTTTGAATCTTTTTTATCCCTTTTTTCAGGGGAATTTGTAAGTATTCCTAATTTTCCAGGAAGAAAGCCAATCTTACTTGAATGCTATTACTACAATAGTAAAGTATTATTAGTTATGACATTCAGGGTGATAGCTTTTAACCTGTGAAACTGATCTGGCATCTGTAACACTTTAGGGAACAACATGAATAGGAACAACTTTATCAACTATGGGGAAGTTAATACAGCATAGTACATTGGCGTTATAACAGCATTAAACTAAATACATAATCACAGCTTAATTACAATCATCAGCTTGTCTTCTGGGGCTAAGAAGTCATGACTAAGGTTATTTTTTACAATTTAAACATTTTCCTGTCCATTCAAGGTTGTGTTTAAGTCTCTTGTGCCAACCAGTACATATGTACTTATATTTTGTTCTACACAGATGTGAGCAAAACAGAAATTATTATTTCCTTGTACTTGATTAAGTGCGTGTGTGTCTGTGTATAGATGTATGTACGGCTAACTACATATAATGCTGCATAATATGTTTCATCTTGAAGGCGTACTGTTGGATAAACAGTATATGACATTATGAACCTTTGAACTTGCAATGTTTTCATTATCTTTGAATGTGGATGTCTCGTTTTATGTTAGGAAGACGGTACAAACAGTCTACTCCATAAAACGTCCCATATGGGACAAATACCAACTCTGTTCAGTAAAAAGCATATGTAATTCTTATTTCCTACTTAGCCGCGCAGAAAAGCACTTTTCACTTGCATGGCATCTCAATCACAAATCTATCCTCACTGTCTATGCTAAACATAATCAACCTTGCATGTAATAAGACGATCTATGAAATGAATTGTTAATTAAAAATCCGTGTTTTCAAACGATATTCCGTGGAAGACAAAATTTGGTTAGCTTTCTTTAAGATGAATTGACTGGACTGTGATCCATAAGGTCTTTTCTCCATCCAAGCCTTCTAATTCATAATGCAGACTCTTTACTCCTCCCACCCCCAAGGTCGGTGATCTGAATCCCACCATCGCACCCTGGCTGGATTTAGCATGTTCTCCCCCACCATGTGGATTTCCTCGTACAGTCCAATAACACATTTGAATTTGTGGCTCTAAATTGCTATTGTGTATGTATTTGCATTCCCATCCCATGTGCATATTTTAAAATATTGTATCCTTTTCTTTTTTGGCTTGTGGCTCTGCTCATGGGTAGGCCTGTGCATATTTTGGAAGACGTAGACTGGTCAGTTGCAAAGGAAGCGAATGAATTAATTAATGAATGAACATTACATTTATATAGCACTTTTCAAGACACGCAAAGTGCTTTTAATTAACCAATGGGGAGCCACTTCAACCACCACCACTGCGTAATCCCCACCTGCATGCACCATTCTGTGCCAGTATGCTCACCACAATTATCCAATTCTGTAGACTTAATGAATCGGTACCAATGCCTTGTACATTGCAGTGGCGTACACCTAATTTTTGCTCTATTATTAACATAGTACAAAGCGAAGGCCAACTTTAGCTCAGTGTGTATGTAATGAAATTGTCAGCACAATTACAGCAGGGAAAGCTGCCCAGGACTGTATGCTTTGGATAATTATGCTTCCAGCTGAACATTAAAATATTAATTATAATGCTGCCTCAGCAGACTGTAATCCTGCTGAAACATTTGAGGGGTGATGCAGCTGGATGCCGGGTCACGCACTTGGCCAGTCGTCACGAATCCCTTCCAGGAACAATATGCGCAAGTTGCACAGGTCAAGCCAAGGGGGGGTGGGAAACAAGAAAAAAATGTGTTTCCCACAGCGGTTAGCTCAAAATAGATAAGCAATAGGATTTCATCAGCCAGTACTGATTCCGGGTTGTTATTCATCCATCCATTTTCCATACTGCGTATCTGCTACAGACTCGATGAGTCTGGGGCAGGTGTGGACTGGCCATCGGGAAGTTCGTGAATTTTCCCAGTCAGCCAGTCTGGTTAGGGTCGGTCTTTCTTCCCAAACCCCAGCATCATATAGCCTGTATACGACCCGTCGGTTGATCTCAGCATGTTTCCTTCTTTCCTGTCAATTGCAGCAAATGATTAATGGATAATGCTTTGCTTCACTGGTGATCAACCGGCAAAATCTGCCATGGGGGAGTCCTCCCTTATCAGAGGCAAATTATACCAAGCAGCATCCCCCATCGCCGGTCAGTGCCAAATTGACAGTTTTTTGTTGCCTGTCCACCCCTGGCCTGGAGTCTGCCTACCCCTCGAAGCACTTCTGTGTATATTCAGTGGACACTTCATTAGGTACACCTAGCGAAGTGGGTGGGAGCCGCTTTTACTTTTTACTGTTCTGGGAAACTATCCACTGTTATACTTTGTTGTGGTTGTACATGTGGCCTTCATGTTAGCTTGAACGAGGATGCCAATTCTCCTCTGACTTCTTTCATTAACATGTTTTAGGCCATAGAAATGTCATTTTTTCTTTCATCTCACCATTCTCTGTAAACTCTAGGTGCTGTAGTGCATGAAAACCCCAAGAGGGTTGCTGTTTCTATATAAAACCTTTCCTACTTATTACTTCCCCTGTCGTCTTTTGATTTTTGCTGTCACGTTATTATATTCCATAGTTAAAGCTTGCAATGTTGCTTCATGTAGGGATGAAAAACATGTTAACAGACAATTGTGAATACTGAAACAGCAGATGGCCACCAGTAAATTATGCATCAGAGAACATAACTTGATTTTCATTTCTGAATCATTGTGATTGCCTCACTTTGTATATTGCTCAGATTAAATTCTTTTTCTCATTAGCTCTCTGAATAGGTTGTGATAAGCATCTGCGAAGGCTTGAAAATGAAATGGTATTATATGTTTCAAAAGAGACATGAATATAATGCAATGCCGTAAACCATGCTGCATTTTCATTTTATTGTGATGTGTCCTGATTGATTTAGGCTGTTGCATCAATCACAACAGAATCATGTTTATTTGTGCAGTTTCAACACTTAATGCTGCCTAATACTGCAATAGGTTGTTGCATCTTACAGAATGATGAAATCAATGTGAGGGATTTAAAGAAGGCTGTTTTTCCAGATGTTGTGTTATGGAAACCATCAGATTTGTAAACATTCAAATGCTGCCATATTTCTGAGACAAATTCAGTTTTTTATGTATGTATTTATACATGTATGTATGTATTATGTATGTATGTATCTATCTATTTATCTATCTTTCTATCTATCTATCTATCTATCTATCTATTTTTAGGAAATAGGTCTGAGAAAAATAATAAAGGTTTTATTGAAAAAATAAATTAATCAAGATATCGATGAGCACAATAATTATTCAGTCAAATAATTTCCACCTCCAATCTTCCAGGCAATTTTTTTTAATGCTGTTAAAGATATTAAAGATATTTTGATCTTTGAGAACATGTTTCCTGTGGTGACCAAGGTCTCTGATAGCTCTGTGGTTTTTCTTGTGACAGAAGTCGACATCAGTAAGCCCCCTGCCAGGAGATAGTCCACTCCCCCAAGGCTGGAAGTGCTACTTGTCTCCCCAGGGACGCAGATATTATGTCAACACTGCTAGCAATGGTAAGCACAGTATGTATTTAAAAAAGTATTCTTCATTTTGTAATAATGGGATTGTCGTGTTATCTGGAATTATACTGACTCGAACAGCAAGCCATGTGTTTTCAACCAGGTAGTCTTTATTTGCCTTCTATCCGAACTCTCAGAACTTCCGCCCGTACATATGACACCTTAGGTACAATGTGTCTGACATCAGTAATATCATATATCCAGGAACTGCAGGGATACCAGTGATAGTGCAGCTGTCAATAAGATAAAGTAAAAGTATTGTTCTTTCTTTTATTCCCATACATTGTATACCTTTCATTCTTCTTCAAATCATAATGCCTAAAATCATCCGTATGCACTGAGGATATGGCTTTGGTCTTCGTATTGTGACTGAACTTTTGTATGCACCAGAGGTAGAACTGTATTCAATTTTCTCCTCTTGGATGTAGGATGCATTTTCAAAAATGACCAAATATCATTGTGAGCCCATTGTCAAAGTCTACAATCCGTTTTGTTGGAAAGTACTACCTCTTGACAGATAAAATATTTGATTCTCTTACATTTGCTTTGTTGTTCTATCACTTTCCATTCATCTCGGACCTTAAACTCATTGCCGGTCATTTAATTGCAATTGCAATATCGGGCAGGTGGATGATCATATGTGATTAATCATATTTAACAAAAATTCAAACTTTCGATTAAAAGTTGAAATTGAATTCTGAATAAACACAATGATTTCTGTTGTTCTATAAGCAGGCATTAATCTTTTGCAATGGGCTGGGTATATTTTAAGGACGTGTGTGTCTAGTGTCATGCGAGGCCTCCTCCAATGAATTATTGTCTCCAATGAGTAATGAAGTGCAGACCGGTCTGCCTGGTACCAGGGGGTCTGAACTGATCTGAGAACCAGCACCACTATCTCCACTTGTTCAGACATTGCCTGCAGAAGCCACCAGAAGACAATTAGCATTCTGTTTTGTTTTTTTCCCCTGAATCCCTAGCTGGCTGACTGCTCCATAAGTTCTCTCGTTCATGCGTGCAATAGAGAAGAGACTGAGGGCTGACATCCATCAGCACAAATACATCAGAGGGGATAAATTAGAATGTGGTGTGTTTGTTTGTTATTTGTTTTTCCCAAAAGCTGGAAGCCTTCGATTGTAGCTGCTACAGTTCTTGAGTTCTTCCTTTATACTTGCAAGTATGCTTACACTCTGTGTGAAAGAGCAAATGCCTAGAAATTGCACTGTGGCCCATGATGCTTAGTTAGTTTTGGAATTTGATGCTGAATGATATGGCGTGTGAACAGGGCATGAGGACGTCTAGCCTTTTCAGCAGATGGTTTAGCAGATGATGAAATGGCTGAACGATGAAACACATCTTGACAGATTAGTGTGCAATGATGTAGATTTTGAAGGAAATGCAATTGGCAATTAATTTAATTAAAATGACATAGGTGATATTATTTATAATAGTTTCCTATACTAATCGTTATCCAATTATGGTGTTTTATTTATCATATTAAAGATCATTTGTAGTTACACTGACATTTTTAATATGTTTATATTTATTTTGTATATGTAAACAGAAATTTGTGTATTGTAGTAATTTAATTTAGGTACATCTCTCAAAGGTTCTGTAGCGAATCAGCTTTATGGGATTTAAATGTGCAAACTTTTTGTTTCATAGCAGCTTCTATAAAGATCTGATGTATCCATCTGATTTAAGAAATATAATATTGATTAAAAAAATGCACGATGATGGTATTTGTTTGAGAGGACTTTTGTTATTTTTTATTGTAACATTCTTTCTCATAGGAATACACATAAATAGCTTAAGAACAATAAAAAATGTAATTCAGCTAAATAGAAATGGTCACTTTAGAAGTTTCAGTGTGCATGAATTTAACCAAATTCTAGCTAGCTACTAAGAAAATAAATTGAGAAATACATACCACAAGCACCATGATATTAAATTTATTTTGTGAGGGGTGTTTTTCGCCTGCCTGCTGGCTCAGTGTGTCGCACTGTTGCTTCACACCCCAAGGGTTGGATGTTTGAATCTCACCTCCACTCTATGTGAATGAAGCTAGCATGTTCTCTCTGTGTCATGTGGATTTCCACTTGATATTCTGGCTGAACAGTGTCTCTAATTTGGGTGTGCAGTTATGCACATATGAGTGCCCTGTGATGGACAGGTATCCCATCCAGGCTTTGCCCTATGCTGCCTGGGATATTCTCCATGACCCTGACCAGGATATATGCTTGTAAGATGGGTGTATTGTTGCAAATAACATATAAATTAACATATCCAGTGATACTTCTAAAACAGAACATATATAAATATTAACGTACCACCAACACGTATACACTACCAAAAAGCTTTGCTATTTTTTCCCCTCTGATTTTCTGTGCCTTTTAATTTAGGCAAATGTTTTCATATCCTGGAAACATCTTAAAATAAATGTATAATTTAAACTATTATAAGCTTTAATGGAAGGTCAATGTGCAGAATGAACGTCATTCTTGGTTTTTCATGATACTAGAAGAGGTGTGTGGCTCCAGCAAAACTGATGTGGTCATGAAGTCATTTCTGAAGACAAACATGACCCTCACAGCTGCTCTCCCTAGCCAGTTTTCGTTTCTCCTTTAATAGATTACAGACAATGCCGTTAGTTTAAATTGTTCACCTGAGAGGCCAGATACATTTCATACAGACTTCTTGTCACTGATATCCATAGGTTTTCCCTTGGGTTTTTGCTATCTACATGTTAGGTTTCATTTTGTATTTTATGTAACTGTTTGATCGTGTAGCTAACATGCTCTATATCTAAGCATGACACCAAGTATCTGTACTGTGATCCTGTTGAAACATCCAGTATGTTCTCCAGATTAAATTTATGGTGACTGTGTGCCTGGTGCTTATCTCAGGCAACACAGGGCATGAGGGAGGGGATACCCTGGAAAGGATGCCTGTTTGATCCTTATGTTATCTTTATCATAACTAAATAACCATTTATCCTTATATGTACTGACCATCCTCCATAGTCACATGGACATCATTTCCCCAAACGACACCATAAGATAATAACCAAGTCTTTACTCTAATGTGTCCAAAACAATAAAACCTTTTGAGAGTCACTGACAATGTTTGTTATGCCCAATTCTTATTTCCAGGATATTTTACAGAAAGCTTGCAGAAAGTTGGCAGTGTTTTGTTTGTGTAGTTTTTTGATTGCCATAGTTACCAACCACACGTGGGCGTGTGTCACTGCTGGGCTAAGTTCCTCTCAATCGCCGTTGCTCTACAGGCAGCTGAGTCCCTCAACTTCCTGGTAACACTAAGAGCAATGGACTCATTTGCAGATGCAGATGCCGACAGCTACACTATCGTACTTCACATCTCCCTGATCCATTTTATGATGCTATCTGAAGTATAAATGGACAAAAAACCCAACATGTAAAGCACCTGACATATTATATATTTGGGGGCATCATCTGTCGGCCGCAACTTTTGGCTGTGCCTGAAACTCTTGTACCTTTTATTCTTCAGAACGATGTAGCAGCCCCTTGTGGCCAGCTCAGTGTGTAAGCGCCTGAAGGCTCAGCGAATGCTGTTTATAATATAAACTTCCATTGGACACGAGTGGGGCCACCTATAGCACGCTTCTAGAATAGTCTGCTACTGGCATGTCAGTTATGCATTTACCCTAAGTAATTTATGCTCATTTTTATAAGAAATGCTTATTGTTAGTATCAACATCTGATTATGCAAAAATTCCACAGTGGCACAAAACAGAAAAATTGTTTATACAGAGAAACCATTCTCAGGGCAGTTTTGTGTTTGGTTTCTTTATTCTTAATCAAGTTTGAATAAATAAATACACCGAACGCTGTGTGCTGAAAAATCAAATTTGTTCTGTTATGAATATTTTTACAATAAATGTATACATAAATTTTATAGAAGTGCACATAAATATTTCATAAACAAAAAAAAAATGTGTAGGCATGAAGCGAGAAATAGTGTTCCTATGGGGAAAATGGATACAAGTAGCTATTGTACTCTGACTGAATTACGACATGGGCATGCCCTTTTGTGAATAAAATAGGTTCTTAAAAGCCTGCTGTCTCAATACTTTGCCAATGGACTATTGCTGAATTCTTGAACCTATGCCAAGTGCTCCAGGGAATAGAACATTAAGAATGGAGGAGGGTAGAGAATTCTCTATCAGCATATTACTGAGGATTGTGGACTGGGATGTAGGAATCATTAATAATGGCCCTAGCGCTGACTGGGTTAATTTCTGTTAGCAAATACGTCTTTCTGATGTTTCTCTTTTCACTGTGAGTGTCTGTGGATGGGTTATTGGCTAGCCTTCTATATAAAGTCAAAAAGAATCCATTGGTGAATGCATGGTGCAATTATTGATGTTTTATCAAAAAAATGACAAATGTGTTGTGTACTGCTTTAATGTGCTCCATTAATATCAGTGATTCTAATGGAATGTGTCTACAGTATGATTTGTGAGCATATGAGACAAAAATTGAAGAAGAGTCTCAGCATTGGAAAAAATATATGTATATATATATGTGTCTGTGTGCGTTTGTGTATTTATATGTGTGTGTGTGTGTGTGTGTGTCACCATTGGGACCTTGCGTAAGGCCTAAAAATATATGTATGTCTCAAGGACAACAATTTGGAATAAGTAAAAACTATGAGACATACTGATAAAAAACAGCTAAGAGAGGCTCAGACCAACCTTACAAAAGAATATCCTATGGAAGATTTACTTAACTAAGAATGTTTCAGGAAACACGGTGGAGTTTTAAGAGACAACTTACAGTAAGGTAGAACTTATGAATGACATACCGCTAAGAAGATTTCGGGAAAACAGGCCCTGGCTACTCTTCTGGAAGAAGAATGGCACAAAATCCATTTGGCCACTGTGAAGGACTTGTGTTTGTCATTCCCAAGACAAGTTAATGCTGCACTAGCTGCTGAAAGCGGCTCTACACTATACTAATAAACTATGCTGGTCTAAAACCAGGTGTTTCATTGTCCAACCCCTGTACATTCAAACTGTATGTCAACTGGGACAGTGAGCAGATGAAGGTGACATGGGGATGGAAGGAAGAACTTTGAGGAGGTTGGTGAAGTGTTTGTTTCTTCTATTTAGTTTTTGACTAATTATTCCACAAAAGGAGAAATGGTTCAAAATGTATAGCACATCAAGAACATTTGACACAAAAACCCAAAAGACGTTGAAATGAAACTCTGTATGCCATTTATACAAATACGAGTACAGGTATGAAGGAATTCTATAGTTTTCGCTTATCCCAGCTTGTTCTTCTTGAAATATACATATATATTTTTAAGGTTAAGGGCCATACTCAAAGGCCCAATGGTAATGCAGCTACTCTGCTGACCATAGCATTTGAACCAGCTAACTTCCAGTCACTGTCACAGAGGCCTCCGTAGCGGAACTATGCAGCTCCCCATACAGCAGTAATCTAATGTAATCAATTATAAGTCAGACTTAAGAAATTATTTGACACTTGACAGAATTTTGTGTAATATGGTTTTATACCAATCATACCAGCTGCTAGGAAATGTATTTTTGCTTTGCTTTGTAAACTAAACCTGAATTTAGGAAGTTTCCATTTCTAATTAACTTAATGAACATGTAATCAAGATTACAGTGCCAATTCTTTTTTGTTTAAGTTTAAATATCCTTTTATGGCAAGTCATAAATGGGATTTTGCCAGTCTGCATTAGCAGTTTTAAACATCTCACTATCATCACAGAAATCCAGGAAAAACATTCCAGCGAGATAATTCCAGGGCTTGGTGCAGTAAATTATGCGAAGATTTACAATAGGGAAGCACACTTCTAGCACATTCTCGTCACGGATTGAGCATGCTGGCATGAAAGTCTCTGCAGCTCGCCATGCAAAATATGCTCAAAGATGAAGCTAACAAATAGTCTTAAAAAAATGCATTTCAGAAGAAACAAGCTGTGTGTACGCAATATGGAATTACAGATGACAAATGAATCGCTAGCAACAGCTAAGGTAATCTGCTCTAGAGACTTTACAGAGATGTATTTGAGGAGAGGTAATTAAGGAGGCAACAGCTGTGGATCTGACCAACAAATTTTGCTTCACGCATTTACCCATAATAATTATACAAACGAGGATCGCATCTGATTATTGAGCTCTGCATCTGCAAGATAGAAAATATTAAACATATCTATGAACTATAAAAATCCCCACACTTCAGTAAACATAAATTACTTGTAATTATAATATAACGTGCCAGTAATTTTCCTCACTGAGTGAAAGTGTTTTTACAATTGCAGAAAGATAACTTGAACAGAATCATGTGCATTATGCGCGTACACTGCAAACTCTCTGTGCCGTTGACAGTTCAGTCTCGTGCAGAACTGTAAATGACATAAAAAAAATTCACGTTGTCAAAGGGTGATGTTTTATGCATCCATAAATCAAATTGCATATTCATGAAATGTAAAACTTCTAGCTAGATAGATGATAAAGTAAACCATTAAGCAAAGCCTTTTGTTTATCCATGAAGTAATACGAAAATGGAAGGAACAATTTCACGTGTTGTAGATGTGATCAACAAACAAAGCTTTAAATTGGGATATTAAACAGACACAGGAGTAAGTTTGTGCATGGGCAGACATAACAGGCATGGATTTATAAATAAAATACTATATTCATTCTTTAATGCAATGAGACTTTATTCATCATGCATGCTTGTCATTCCTTATAAAAACAAGACATGTTTTACACAGTATTTATAGAGGGAGAATTGAGTTTAAATTCACTGTCTACAGTGTTAAAACACAAAAGTAGATAAAACACTCTTTTTAATAAACCTTTTTAACCTGGTTATTATAATTTTTGTGTGCTTGGTGGTTTGGTTGGTGGTCACCATTCCATCGCAAAACACATTTATACACTGCTTTGCATGCTGTAGTGACATCTGGATTTATGTTTAATTCACCATGCTGAAAAAACAGCTAAAAACAGCTTATGACGTAGCTGGTCTAAGATGGTTTATGATGGTCTTAGATGGTCATGTCCCAGTTCTTGTAGTTTGTTGATCGTTTATCTAGGTGAGTAACCAGTTAGGCTGGTGTGTCCAGCATATCAAGCCAGATATGCTGGTATGACCACCATAATCTGGTATGACCAGCTAAACCATCAAACTGTCATTCAGAAACATACGATAAGCTATCTTAAACTGGCCATCAATTTGGTCAAGCTGTTTTTTTCAGCAGGGCAGTCTTATTGATTTTTGGGGTGGGATTGATGAATCTCAGTAATTTTAATGAGACCACCTTTAATACCTTCTGCTTTATTAAAATTCTCCTTATTCCATACAATGAAGCTAACAGCAGCTTAGTCTCAGAAACTTTCCATTTTACATTCTCTTTAAATTGCTTCTTTAATTATATTATTTTAATTGTTTATTTAACGTAAAATATATTTAAAAAACTCTAGTGTTCTACAGTGTGCACCAACTGAACAGGCACACATGCTTGTTATAATTAAATTCTGGATCAATGAAGGCAAAATTAATTATTTGTTTCCAGTAAGCTCAAACAAAAATGCAGTGTAGCCTCAGTAATGTCTGGAATGTGTGGTTGCGTGGTATCCGTGGTTCAGTGAGATAACGTTTCCACAGCACACTTCCACATTCTTGTCTGTAGTTTTCATACCATTGTGGTTTCAAACAGGTATAAAAAGCTTTTTATTAAACAACCTCCATTTGCATTTTTCTGGACACCTGGCTGAAGATCAGTTTATAATGAATGCTGAAGAGTAGGGACATTATAAACTGGAAATGTGTTTAAATGTATTTATGACAGGCTTATAATTGACATCTACTTTGAATGTGTGGCACTGTGCCTTGAATCTTTAGGGCTGGAGGTTCAAATGTATGTTATGCTTTTTCCCTTGTATATTTGGTTCCTTTCAGGAAATTCAGTTTGTTTCCACAGACCTATAACTTGCAGTTAGGTTGATTGATGTCTCTAAAGTGCCAGTTGTGCTTGTGAGTGTGGAGTTCCCTATGGTAAAAGAATAAGGAGATATTCACAGTTGGAGTTTTTCTTGATGGACAACTACAAGCTTGAAAGACTTGAAACTATGATCGCTATTTGCACCAAACAGTAGTTAGGAGTACTCAGCCTTAGACGAACTTGGTGGGGTGATTGAAAAGGTGCATCCTACAGACCCTGTAGTTCTGCTGGGTGACTTCGATGGACACATAGGGAATGTAATGTAATGTAAATTTTATTTCTAAAGCACATTTTAACAACTGATGTTTTCCAAAGTGCTGTACAAAATTAGCACAGCCAAAACATAAATAAAACAACCCCATAGTTACAATACAATACAACCAAGGACTAAAATAATAAAATAAGACTGTCAATGATCAGCACTAAAAGCCAATCTATAAAGACAGGTTTTTAATTGTGATTTAAATATGAGCTACTGAGAAGATCATGGTTAGGGAAAATGGCCTTGATGGCCTAGATGTAAACCCAGATGTGGAACTCTTACTGGATTTCTGTTCATACCAGAGATCATCCATAACAAATATCATGTTTGAACACATCAGTGTACTTGGTCCCAGAGCACATTAGTCCAAAGGTCACACTTTGAGGAGCTCCTTGATCCTATGTACAGTAGAAGCCCTGTCACCAGGAGGCAATGTTGGAAAGTCCTGGTGAGTCAGATTCACTACAGCTGAAGTACAGTACTGAGGTACCGTATAGTACCATATGTAGTTACTTTTATTATTGCTCTTATTATTATGATAAAGATGATTTCTTAAGTGCTTTATATGCATAGAAAGGTAAAATATATATTGTAAGACAAACATTTGTCTAACTGTCACTTACAACCGTATGTGTCTGTTCTTACTTAACCTATGTTCTCGACTTAAAGACAGACTTAAGAAATTAATCTGGTTCGTAACCGAGGGACTGCCTTTAATGTAATATAATGAATGTGTGAATCATTATAATGGGGAGATTCTGTTTGGACGGATTTGACATTATACAGCATTTTAATGTTACTGATGGAGCTGCATTCTGGTGTCCTTTCTGATCTCTAAGAACTAAGAATGTTCTTGTTACTCATCCATCTTCCATAACCACTCGTGATTAGTCAGGTGATCACAATTACAGAGCTCAATTATACACTTTGGCCTAAAACTAGCATTTACAAAATAAAAAGCATATTTAACGAGCATTGCTTTCTTTAATACGTGCATTTTCTACATAGTTTTGAGGGGCATAAGAAATTAACGATTTTCCAATAGTTTGTTCATGCTTATTGCTTATTGTTAAGTTGTATAAATATAAATAAGGCTAGAGTTTGCTTGTGAGAGTAGCAGGGCTGCTACAGAAGTGAAATGTGAAAATGAGAATGGGTATTTTGCACCTTGGGAACTTTCTTTGTGGACTTCTTTGTACTTTAAAAGAGAAATAGATCCTGTCTGTGGAGACTACAGCATGGGTGGTGTAAAAATGTTTGATGTTAGGAAAAATAGGATTGTATTCATGACAAACCTATGTATTTTCTACATTCTAGTTTATTTGTATTTGTTTTTAAAGCAATACTTTAATATACTAAATGTGGACAAAATAACAGAATTACCTAAAAATGTATGGTATTAATATCAAGGACCTAATAAAGAGTTGGGCCACACTTCATCAGGTATGGAATGAAATATTAGGCCATCCTTAGGCCAGAAGGGAACCCTGAACTAGATGAAGCAGTTGAAGATTAACGTCTCCCTATGCACTTTAGAACTTCCCATAAAAGATATTTCAAAGATATTTAGATCTGGTTATAAGGGTTGCCAGTAAAGGAACTGATATTTACAAACCCACTTTATGGAATATGGGAACATTATCAGGGGAACACAGGGTGCACGTAGTCCTGTAAGTTGGCTTCATATTCCTTGGCCATTATATGTAGGGCAATCATCAGAATCAATGACTGCCTGTCATTAGATGCATCTCTGTGTCCTTTGGCTTTCTACAAACATTGACCCATTTAGAAGTAGGAAAAAAAGTTGAAAGATGACTCATCCGAGCATATTACTCTTTTCGTTCTAACCTGGGGTCTCAGTTTTAGTTCCTTATACCAGGTGATGTGTCTTTTGTTTAGCCTGGGCCACTTTGCTTCTGATTCAGTTCAGTTTTTGAGGCTGTATTCTGGTAAGTGTCCGCCTACCCCCTCAGTGATCCTCAAATTGAAACCAATGTTCCATTTTTTTACATATTTAAAAAAACGTATGCTGTCATGAATATTCCCCTTGACATATTTAATAAAAAACAAACGGTCATTTTTCTAGCCAATGCATCTGCAGTTGAAGTGTCCACTCATTGGAACTCTGTTAGGTGTCTCATTTTGCGTTTTGTCATAAATCTTTTCTAGCTAACACATACTTCTAATTGGCTTCAACTTCACATGACCCATCCTTTGTGCATTTGTAATTTTTGATTTAGTACAATATGTACAAGTGTGTAACTAAACATATATGCATGACCATATTACAAGGTTCTGCCTTTATGTGATCAAAACTTGGTTACATCTTTCACTGTTTACCTATGATGGACTTATGCATTCAATACTACACTCAAGTCCAATGATAGCAAGCTCCTTCTCCTTTTCTTCATGAACTATTTGGTCAACAATGCCTAAACAATTACAGTATTCTCTTTATATTATTATTATTATTATTATTATTATTATTCTTTTGGGACTAGAGAACCAGAGAAAAATTTTTTGGAAAATCCACATGCTGGCTATGTGGTTCAGTTATACAGTCGAAGAAAACATTGGAGAAAATATCCAGAAACTAAGATGGAAACAGTTGCACAACACTGCAGGAAATAAATAGCCGTCTCCATTGCATAAACCTCACCAGGAATGTTCACAGCTGGCTTCACTTCACCATGGCCACATTTTTTTTAAGATTCTGTTTTTATTTTGATCCTTTAAACCTTGAATTTCTGGCCCCTTACACAATGTAATGGCTGCAAGTTGACATGAATCATATTTGCATTGTAACTTTAAGAAATCATTGTTGGGAAAGTTTCCTTTTGGTTAATGTAATTGTTCTTAATTGTGTAGAGAACATTTCTAGTATTATGTAGTTGATATTTAAATTTCATTAAAATTTTCATTCAGAGTGCCCTTGCACATCCACAATTTTACATACAGAATTCTTTATGCATATTAAGTTTTTTTTTCAAGCATATAGGATCCTTAGAAGCAATCCATCCATCCATTTTCAGAAACTGCTTGTCCTATTTAAGGTCACGGGGGGGTTCCGGAGATTATCCCGGAGGCTACGGGCTCAAGGCAGGGAATATCCCAGTATGGGGTGCCAACCCATTGCAGGTGCAGCGATACATTTAAAAGATACATGTTAGTTTATATTTTAACCCTGGTTTGAAGTGGTTAGCAGAAAGGAGGCTAGCACTGTGAATTTATAGCCCTGCACAGATACAATTTAGTTTATATGTGTAGATATTTATATGTGTTTACACTGAGGCAGTTTTTCCAGTAGGTATCATATACCAAGAGGGACCACATACCACCTGATACAGTGATTTTAATATTTAAGGGAATAGCATAAGGTCCAACATTCAGCTTGGACACATGCACAAATTGCTGTGAAGCATGTTTTAGTGTAATTTTCTTACTTACGTATATAATGAACAAAACAAACGCCAATAAAAAGCAGATATTGATATTCCTTGTTAACAGAAGATAACAGGCAGATTTGATGGGTTGTGTTTTATTTAGTGTAGAAGGTAAAGCTGAATTTCTGAGGGTTGCCATGAAAGTAATCCTGTTTCCTTTTTTGGAGTCTGAGAACGTCAGTCAGCATTTTACAGGCCTCCTTTTAGCCTTTTACCTTGTTCTAATGTAGAGCCTCTCAGTTTGTTGTTGCCATGGACCCTTTGGCACGCCATGGATGCTACCCTGCTGTGCTCAGAAGATGTTTTACAGTTGGAAGTCAGTAATATCATCAAGAAGTGACAGAAACCATTGTTACTAGCTAAAAGAGAATGCAATGGTAGGAAATGGAAGGCCCAGGCTGCCAATTCAGATGAATGCCACAGAAGAATTACTTTCACGGTGGCTTGGTGTAAGTCTTCTAAGTCTAGCCAGAACGTACATGTGTCTGCATCTTAATGCATGATGAAAATCCAGAGGAGCAAAAATGTTTCAGGCAATATGTGTCGTGTGAAAAATCTCCCAGGAATGCCCTTTTGTTGCCCCTAATTTCGACCTCCATTGATTCTGCATAGAGTTTGGTCACGCCGGCATACTCCTGACGTCCTTTCATAGTGATTAACTCCGGGGAAGCACCCAGCTAAAAGATATGTTACCCTGAATTTCCCACTGATGGCGCTGGGGGATTCCCATCAAGCAGTGCGGTGGCATGCTGGACCAATGGCAAATGTAAATAGCTATGTATAGTTAGCGAGTATGTTGTCATATTTGTGCTGTCGTAAAGTTATAATGTCATGTGTTGTGTTAAATGTTAATAGTTGTAAATAGTGGTGTGTGGGTGTGTGTGTGTGTGTGTGTGTGATTAGGTTGATGTTACCTTGTGGGGACCATTTTTCAGGTCCCCACAAAGATCTGTGATAGCAATCAAAAAAGTAAAAATGCCAAAAGTCTCGTATTTTGTTTGGTTACTTATGGTTAAGGCTAGGGCTGGGTAGGGGTTAAGGTCGTCATGTTGGAATTAGAGTTTTCCCCATAGAAATGAATGGAGAGTCCCCACAAAGATATAATTACAAACCTGTGTGTGTGTGAACCTGTGTGTGTGTGTTGTCTGAATGAATGGCATACATGCAGTAAACCCATTATGTGTTTTCCCACCCTTTCACTCCGTGTTACTCATTCATCCATTGTGCAATCGACATGTCTGGTACCCACGCCACAATATGTGACGTATGTCATAATGTGCACGATAGAAGCATTTCAAAATGAACAGTGGTAGTGGCAGTTGTATAATTCCTTGTCTAAATCAAATGAGATGTGAATAAATGGTATTATATTCCCTACATTGTTGTTTGCCTTATTAAAACATGTTTGCTAGTCAGCCACTGTTCCTTGCAAGGTCATTCATGCCAATACTTATGTATTTAGGGTGGAATGGTGGCTCAGCGGGTACCCCGTCCCCCCAAAACAGGTGATTATGTATGATTATGTATTTACATCTATGTTCAAGTATGCATATGAAGATGTAACATGTAAGGACTTAAGCACAGCATGTATTAGGATATTTGATATTTTAAATTGTGTCTTTTGGGCAGTATTAGGAAATTCCTTGCTCAAGGGTACAACACTGAAACTGCATATCCTTGAAAATGATTCTAAATGCTGCCCTACTGTTGTGTTTTTGGCTTGAGTAAAAAATGTAACTGGTTTTGTCAGAGACCTCCAATCATTCATACGCATATATGCTGTCCAGCTGCACCACACTGGTGCCAATTGAGTGGAACTGTCCTAATTTTTGTGCTTTTCTGTACTTCATTCTTTTACATTGCTATCAAAAGAAGAACTGTGCTGAAAAATTATACAGGCGCTTATTGTTCCGTATTAGTGTTTTGTCAGTCAGAGTAATTCCGTCTCTTTGGTGAATAAAAAATCATAGACACACTGTATATAAGGCTCAAGCTGCATAAATTGTTTTTTTTAGAGTAAAGTCAAAGGCCAGAAAGACTCCACTGCATTGTTGGCTTTGCAGCACCCATCCACATATAGCCAAGCACAGAATGATTCATTTTGACAGGACTTCTGCTTTTTATGACACCCGGCACTGTCATGAAAGGCAGTGGTGCTGGGAGACCTAATGAGTTTTATAAGCAGGTAACTGCTCTACTCACATCAAAAACACATTTTTGTCTTCATATTTTATGCTTATTTGAAAAATAATGATCCAGAACATCACTTCAAGGACCCAGTTACGACTCTGTTAACACTCTTTTCCTAATCTGTTAAACTCCTGTTAGATTTTTTTAACAATATATGTTAAAATCTCATTTTTAAATCATTTTAATTTAGATTTTTTAATTGTTATTATTATTTTAATTCACAGAAAAGACAAAATTCAAGTTGTTTTGATTTTTATTATCATAATATTTATTCTCTTATTATTATTATTACAGAAACAACATGGGAACGGCCTTTGAATGTCCCTGGAACCCCAACTAATTCAATCAGACACAAGAACTCCATACCTGCAGGTATCGCTGTGCTTGCTTTCTTGAAGGAACCGTTTTGTTACTGTGCAAAGATGTTTTTTTCCAGTAAACTGAATAAAGCACGGACAGATAGCTTCTTGTGGACCATGGCTCCACCTGGAAGTCAAGAAGCAGTTAAACAAGTTTGGTAAAGGATGCTGTAGGTGGACAGGAGACAATAATACCTAATGGGAAGGAACTTCCTTCCACATCCTGTTTTGAGATGGACTGAACTCTTAATGTGGTCTGTTGTGACAATGCAAAGCCTCACCCCAAATACCCAGCCTCTGGGCTATGTTCTCCATGATAGTGGGGACATTACCTTCCACAGAAAGTACTGATTATAGACTTCCTCTTAGTTCATTTTCCCCCTGGCCTGTAACCAGCTGGAACCGTCTGAATCCTTTAGTCCTTAAATTAATTCTTTAAGAAAGTCAACAGAAATAACATCCCGGGTGCCAATAAGATACAACATCTGTGAAGTGGGTGCTATACGTACTTTTCAAATCCCACACCCTTGTTTTCAATATTTTGTGTGCTGTCATTAATTTAAAATGACTCACGTTAAATGATTAAGCTATTTTCAGCACCCCACAATTATACTTCAGGGGACTTTAAACCTTATTGTGAAAGGTTTTTTAGTGCCTTTTGTATCTGACAGTATTCAGTGGTATGAAGCATGCGTGTGTCATCCGGAGCTCTATCGAAGACAAATACTTCTATAGATTATACAGCAATATGCCCAGAATGCCTTTAAAGCAGACTTTCCATTGTTTTATGCTGTTTTCCAAAGAGAGCCCTTTAACAGAGTAAATGACCAAAGGACTTAGTACTTTGTTGACAATGCATATATTGGAAAAGATGATAGAATTTATTGGTAGCTCAATGTTGTTGTAAATTCAATTCTTCTCTTAGGCACAAATTTCATTAACATGCATCCCAAGAGAAATAATTAGATTATTATAAAAAATGAATGCAAAAGCAGATCATGTCCAAGGATTATGGAAGGCTTTTGCAAAAATTGAAACGGGTTCTATTACTCATACATGAGAATGAAATAAGAGTGTGTCTTTGTTCTGTAGTACAGAAATGTATCTCTGCAATGAACAGAGTCCATACTAATTTTTATTTTTGCTTTGATTAGTAGAAGATACATAATAGGAATCTTCTTACTGTGGTAGAGCTTAGCATCAATATAGGAAGGGATACCTAGAACATGCGTTTAACAATTCGTTTTTAAAAAGTGCTTCATCTAGTAATGGAACTGCTGGGCTGGTTGCTGTCCTAGGAGGTGTAGGCCGCTAAGCTGTACATATCATCACAATACTCTCACACAAACACACACCTCCACTCACACAGCCATACGCTATTGCCAGTTTGCCTGAATTACATGTCTTACGTGAATTACGGTAGGACGAAAGCGACATATCTAGAAGAAAACCCATTCAAGCATAGAGGTAGCATGCAAACAGCTCAAGCACAGAACAAGGGTCTGCAGAACATTTTGGCATGAGGTTATTGATATTTTTTGGGTAATTATTTGCACATGACAGTATCTTAATGCAGCGTGACAGTCCTTATATTCATTGAGGGAAACATTTTGCAGTATTTTTTTTTCTGATCTTGACTCTAGTGCCCCATTGTGTACCATAGTGATTCAATTCATCTTAAGATTAAAATTACGCTACACATCTTAGGCTTCATTTGTGTTGCTTAGTAAATACCTGTAAGAGCCCGTATTCTTTTAATCATATTCTGTTTTTCTCATTTCATTAAATTCATTTGACTCAGAACTGAATCAAGCTTAGTTAATTAAGAGCTCTGTCAGAGCAAAAGCTAGCACATCTATGGTACCACATTGGTGATACTTCTCAGATTGCGTAATGTGCTATTTAATGTGCCATTGAATAGCTGATATACAGTAATAACAATAAAATGGTGTTGAGTATAACTTCGTACCCAAAGTACTGTAAGAGTTTAACGATCGCTTTATTATACACACCATTACAGTTTCAGATGTTTTTGAAGCCGTTTAGTGGCCTCGGTTTTCATCAGGCTTCATCTGATAGTAAGCAAAGGCATATTTTATGTGTAATTGTAGTGAATGGCTTTCACAACCCTGAAAGTCCTACAGCCCACCTTGAATCTCAGCATGGAGGAGTACGGAAAGCCAGCTCGGACCAACAGGTAAGGCAGAAGGTGGTGACCGTCTCTCAAGCAAGAAAAACACTGGGACAATGTTCTTTCATCTCCCTCCAGCTGGAATCTCTGCCGTCCATTTTGGCTGAAAAACCGTATTACATATTTCTCGGCTTGAAGGTGTCCGTACATCGGTGGAATCCCCCAAAGGTCGCACTGCACATGATAATGTGAAATCCCTTTTCACTATCCAAAGGCTTATTTTCCTTTCAGTAATCCTATTTCAAAGCTGAAAGCAGCATTCGGCATCCAGTTTTTCCTGGATAGTCACAATATGACTATATGAATATTAATATAATATTACTGTGTTGATGCGACATTAGTTGAGATATAACTAAATCACTAACATTGGCTGAAATGAAACTAAATGACTCTATATGTTTAACCTTCACATTGCTTGCACTTGTATTTAAATGTCATAAATATATTGCACACTTATACCTATCCACCTGTATTCCAGCTAATATGTTTATATGTCACCGATATGCAATCCACAAATCTTAGAAGATTTCAGTGGAGCTCCTCGCGGGTAACAGCATCCATTGTAGCCTTGTGAATGAAGGTAGATGATGATGACCCGCCTGCAACTGTGTGCAGAGCGATAAAGACTCAGCTCTCAGCGCACGGCGATGAAGGCGCTCGTTTAACAAGGCCTAAAAGGCGATTTCTCAATAGTCTGTTCCAGTGGCTATCTGTGCCTCCAATCATAATTACCTTAGGAGTAATCTTCCCTCAGCTATATACACAATGCCCTGCCCAGCTTGAGCCGCCTTTTCTCCCAGTGTTGTTTTTTTTTCCTTTTTCAGTGTAGAGGAGGTGTGGTGAATGCCGTCTAAATAAGCCCCGCTCTCCCTGAAAAGTGCACGTACTGCTTCACTGAGCATAGCATGGATGGCAGGAGATCGGGAAGACTCCTCCGCCTCTCTCCCTCTCCCTCTCTCTCTCTCTCCCTCTCTCTCCACCGATCACTCCAGGAATCGAGCAATAGCTTAACTGGAGCTGATTCTAGTGGACGCTCCTAACTGCGAGCCCCACTGCCGCCGAGAGCAGACCCCCCTCCAACCCCCCCCCCCCCATTCACCACAGCAATAGCAATAGAGGGACAAAAAGAGCCTACATACAGAATCTTCTCACTGCAAAATAAACCTGCCTGGAAAGCAACAATGTCTGACACAGAGGGCAGTTGTGACGATGCACTGTGTCTGTCCTCACAGAGCCCAGGGTCCAACTCACCGACCAGGAGACAGAACAAGGAGACCACCATTACTGTGAGTACCAGCCTAAAAAGGCAGCTTTTGTAAAGTACTTATGGAAAGATGAATTATGTTATTAATGTTTTCACAGCAATAACACCGAAAAAGCTTTTTTGATGTAAAAAAAAATAAACAGCATTAATTTTAATCATTTTAACTTAATTTTGACCTGAAACATATGCATACCGTTTAAGAATTTGTCTCACGTTGTAACTGCTTAAAGTAGTGAAGATATGGGTGTACATGAATTAGTTTTTGCTGTTTGTGATGTTGTTTCCGCTTCCTTATCGTAGACTTGTCAGATCTTCAGGGGTATTGTCTGTGCTTATGTGTGTGCTTCAGTACAAGGACTACTTGGGATATATTTATATAATAAATTATTTTAGGCAAAAATCTGCAACTGAAATTGTGGGCTAACCCTGGTGTAATGATTCTGTTTGTAGCTCATTGGACTGTAATGTCATTTGAGATTTGTGTTTTTTTTATTGATATTTAGGTGTTTGCCTCAGTAGACTGTGAAATCATTTGAATGGGTATGAAAGCCAGATCTGGTGACCATTTGTTTAAGAGGTGATTTTGTGTTGTAATTCTCGCTCATTCACTTGCTGGCTGTACTGTGGCTGTCAGTAAGGCTTTGACTATACTGAGAGCGTAAATGTAGGGGAAAGGCAAGTGAAGACTCAGCATGCTCAGTTTCCATGGTGACAGGGGCAATACTATTGATTAATGGATGTTGAAATGGGTGACACATATATTCAAGAAAAAAAGACTAAAACACTGATTGTACCTTAATGGAAGAATTGCTCTACGGGATTGTTGTGAGGTTTTTAAAGAAGGTAGCTATTATATTTGTCCATTGATATCAATGCGCTTTCATTATATGTGTAATGTACAGTATATTTATGAATTTTTATATGTCATGACCATGTCCTTTTCTATTTTCATATTTCCATTCAATATTATACTAATTGACAAGCTGCATAAATCCTTAATACATAGTGATATTATTAAAAATAAGATAAAATTATATATTCTATAATGTATTGGCCTGACAGAATAGAGTATCAAAAGAAAATGTGTTCTCAATTCTCAGTGCGTGATTTTTTTCCTTTCTGCTGAACCCAAGTAGGTGGGAATGAAGGTGGGGTCACTGACAGTGTTTTCTCCTCCCGCTGTCTCCTTTCACGTGGTTCTAGATGTTTTT
Source organism: Mormyrops attenuatus (assembly GCA_026777985.1). Taxonomy (NCBI): domain Eukaryota; kingdom Metazoa; phylum Chordata; class Actinopteri; order Osteoglossiformes; family Mormyridae; genus Mormyrops; species Mormyrops attenuatus. Next base: position 18,218,160 of record JAODKC010000095.1, on the reverse strand, counting down.
GGCCTGACCTTATATACCGACAAGTGGCCAAAGACTTTGTGCCTGTGTCATCCATTTGATGTCATCCAATGTTCAACTGCAATATGCTGGAAGACAAATCAGTATTTCCTTTATTCTACTTGAAAATTGTGTGCCATCTTTTAAAGATATTTAAAGAATTTTAAGAATTTTTGGTAACAGGCAATTTAATACAGCTAATATGACATTAAAATACATGCTACATTTTGCCTTACAATTTATTATTGAATGGCATTTCAAATCCGAGCAATAAGTGTGATTCTGTGGATAACACCAAATGAAATATTGTCTATAAAATGTTATTTTGTGACATAGTTCTCCTACTCCTTAAACATTTAAAGTCACAAAAACAGATTTGGTAAACCGCTGTAAAAGATGTCTAGTACCTGATTGCCAGTCAGCTTAAACAATTTCATCATCCTCATCAGTCTGATTGTAGTCTTTCTCCTATTCATTTATGAATAATTACAACTGTCTTGCACTATTGCTTGTCTACATATTCAACCATAGGCTGCTGTGACATCTGAGACCAGGCATCTGGTTCCTCCACCATCCAATAGGCATAATACTTAATTGCGTATCATCAGATATCATCCAAGCTATCATCCATGCAGTCAGCATTCAGCAGACAACAAAAATCTAATAAAAAATGAAGAAAAAAAAACGCTAGTAACCAAAAATGGCGTTTTGCCTCTGGTGTTTATTGGGATCATTTGCATGTGAGATAAACATAGTGGTGTATGGGAAATATGCATTGAATTTTCCAATATGATTACTCAAAATTAATTAACAATGAAATTAGAAAAAAATCTTACTTATTTAAAACCTTATACTTGACAGCTTATAAAGTAAATCTGACAACATTAGCAGTTTGTGACCTCTGTCTAATTCTTGTCCACACGATTAAATGCCATTAGTGACTGAGATCGTTGACTATTAAAACAAAGCTGTATTAACATGCAAATCAAGAAACAATAAATATGTTCCATCCAGCAGAGAGGTGGTGAGATTTGAATTGCATCATAATAATTCATTTTAATTAATTCTTGTAATTTATTTCATAATTAAAATGTTAATGTAATTGTCATCTGTTGCTGGATTTTGTTCACGTGAGACCAAAAAAAAAACAATAATATTTTTGAAGTGGTTAAATTGTTTTTTTCTTTTTGGAAAGGAAGTAATGTATAACAGGTCATATATTTCTATATCTATATATCTGTATATATGTTTTTCTGTGCATCTTCAGTGTTGTTCTCTTTCAATGTTTTGATTGTGTAGATTTGCAATAATAGAAATGAGACAAGAATATGTTTTTACAGCAGATGTAATTAGTTGCCTAGCAACAGTATCCGAGCACTCTGCAGTCTCAGCAGCGGTGGAGAGGTCTAGTACTGGTCTTCGTTGAGAGATAGGGGAGCTGCTGTTAGAGATTATCAGCAGTTTCGTAAACACTGGATAGAGGGTGAGAGGTCTTTTTCAACTTTTACTTATGAATTTTATTCCATCAATTCACACTTTTTTGTTTATTTTCCCCGTAGTGCTGGTTGATGTGGAGGTTTATAGGCAGAACTGTAAATACATCATAACAATATACCACAGAGCACACACTGACAGCATTATCTGCTTTCTAACCACTTTTCTAACAGCTTGACGCTGTTCCTCTGATATCTGCACCAAAGCAACCCTTTCCTACTTCCTGAATACAAATATCTGCTTCCTGCATATGCAGTATCTAAATGGAACACTCGATTACTTATGTCACTGATTACATGCTGATTAATTGTTTCAGGTCCTGTGTGTTCCACATTTAAACCTTTCATGATAACTTAGATTACTGGGTTGTGGGACAGTGATACCTGCCCTGGCTCTGTGTGGAGTTACTTCCGGGTTCTTCAATGTTCTGACGTTAGGGTCTTGTGCCCTGTCCTTCCAGCCAGGGGCTGCCTGAGCACCTGCCCCTTTTGTCTGAATGATTGAAAGTGCCTCCCATTTTATGTCCCGAGTGCCTGATCATCTAAATGGTGTTTTGTTTTACTGTGGGGAACCCCCCCCCCCCCCAGTTGCCAAATTTAACCAAGGGGAATCCCAAGCCCTCTCCCTCCCCCACTCACCCCAGTCAGGGAGACCCCTCACAGGTCTAGCATCCGCCTTCAGAAAAGTCTCTGCATGGGCATGGCAGACAAAACATAAGAAAAGATGGATGCTATTAACTAATAACACTGGTCAACAAAAAAAAACGTTTTGTTTGCTGCTGAGAAGTTTTTGACGCTGATTTCAGATCTGTAATTAAAATTCAGCTATCACGTCTGGTTTCTGAGCTACACGTTGCTGACGTTCAAGATAATTTGCCGTTCGGCACAATTTTTTTTATTATGAACTATGTCCCCCCAAACTTGTGTTAAGGATTTTGCACTGAAAACAAACATCAACACACATAAAGAGACATGTTACCCCATATATACACCTATCTTAACTCATACAAGCGATGTCAGCATGTTCAAAAATGTTTGAGACACTTGCTTTTACGCTTGTACTATACATTCGTCTCTCTTTGCAAGAACCAACAGTAGTCTCCCATCATATTGGGATTGAACTTTCCCTGATATCTGCTTTCCATCGTCTTGATATCTTGATGAAATCTCTCCCCATGCTCATTGCTGACATCACCAAGATTGGGTGGGAAGAAGTCGAGGTGGGAATGTAAAAAGTGCATCTTAAGTGACATTCTGGCACCCATTACCTGAAACGCTGTCAACATGTTCTCCACAAGCTCAACATAATTCTCTGATCTATGGTTACCAAGAAAATTCTGAACAACCAGCACAAATGCTTCCCATGCTGCTGATTCCGCTGGGTCGAGCTTCTGTTTAAACGCATCATCAAGGATCAGTTGACAGATTTTGGGTCCAAAAATGCCTTCTTTGAGTTTGGCTTCACTTTTCTCAAAACCAAACTTAATTCTTAAGTCTTGTGCAGTAAATTGTCCACAGACATAACAGAAGTTATCAGGATGGTTCACACAACCTCGCCTGTTCATATCGTCTAAAACAAAAGCAATAAAAATGTCAAGATTCACAGGTAAAAAAGTCAGTACAATCACTTTTAGTATGAAATTTCAAATTAGTGGTATATTTAATCGATTATAGTCCAAAATTCAATGTCGTGTTACAGAAGCAGTAATCTACCGACGCTTCACGGCAGCGTTATCGACAAAAATGTTATAAACACAATCAGACCCATAACTTAAAAATGGGACGTGATAGACAAAAACGGTTTTCAGATTTAGAGTCAGCATGTGGACTTTGATAAGGTACAGCTGACAGAACTCCAGTAGCAAAATGACTGTTGACCAGTGTAATCAGCAGCATCTTAAAGGTTTGTTAAGTAACTGAGTTTAAGAAGACATTGGCAAATATAAGTTGTTAATTTCCTTAGATTTACTGTTGTTTTTGCACAGTGAAATCAGTGCATTGAACTTCAGAACATGGAATTGTGATATGTTGTGATTCATTACTTTGGGAAGTTTGAGTTAAGGTGGAAATGTTATTTTATGCTTATATCTGTTTTGTACTAATGAAAAAACAATGTTGATTGTGTCATTTATGTTTCAGGCTGTTGCTAGGGTAGCAGGATGAAGCATGCAAAAATACACTATATTGGCAGAAGTATTGGGACACCCCTCCAAATCGTTTAATTCAGGTGTTGCAATCACTTCCACAGCCCACAGGTGTATTAAATCAAACACCTAGGCATGCAGACTGCTTCTACAAACATTTGCGAAAGAGTGGGTCGCTCTCAGGAGCTCAGTGAATTCAAGTGCGAATTCAAGCATGAGTCCAACCGTGATTGGATGCCACCTGTGCAATAAGTCCATTTGTGAAATTTCCTTGCTACTAAATATTCCACGGTCAGCTGTTAGTGGTATTATGACAAAGTGAAAGCAACTGGGAACAACAGCAACTCCACCGCATGCTGTGGCACACAGTGTGCAGAAGTTGCCAACTGTCTGCAGAGTCAATAGCTACAGACCTCGAAATTTCATGTGGCCTTCAGATTAACTCAAGAACAGTGCATAGAGAACTTCATGGAATGGGTTTCCATGGCCGAGCAGCTGCATCCAAGCCTTACATCACCAAGCGCAATGCAAAGTGTCAGATGCAGTGGTGTAAAGCATGCCGCCACTGGACTCTAGAACAGTGGCGATGTTTTCTCTGGAGTGATGAATCATGCTACTCTGTCTGGCAATCTGATGGATGAGTCTGGGTTTGGCGGTTGCCAGGAGTACTTGACTGACTGCATTGTGCCAAGTGTAAATTTGGTGGAGGGGGGATTATGTTATGGGTTGTTTTTCAGGGGTTGGGCTTGACCCCCCAGTTCCAGTGAAAGAATCTCTTAATGCTGCAGCATTCTAAGCCGTTTTGGACAATTTCATGCTTCCAACTTTGTGGGAACAGTTTGGGGATGGTCCCTTCCTGGTCCAACATGACTGCACACCAGTGCACAAAGCAAGATCCATAAGGACATGGATGAACGAGTCTGGTGTGGAGGAACTTTACTGGGCTGCAGAGAGCCCTAACCTCAACCTGATAGAACACCTTTGGGATGAATTAGAGAGGAGACTGTGAGCCAGGCCTTCTCGTCCAACATCAGTGCCTGACCTCACAAATGCTCTCCTGGAAGAATGGTCAAAA
>JAODKC010000095.1:18203267-18213378 GCA_026777985.1 Mormyrops attenuatus | reverse complement strand
GTGGGCCAACTCCATATTAAAGCCTATGTATTAAGAATGGGATGTCATTAAAGTTCATGTGTGTGTAAAGGCAGGTGCCCAATACTTTTGGCAATATACTTGTATATTGTATCGTAGTGTGAATTTGTAGATAACAGGAATTATGCACTTGACTTTTAATATTTATGAGGCAGTGATCATATCATTCAAAATTCAGTTTTCAGTCCTTGTCAAGTCACACACTGTATTTATAGATAAATAGGAAACATGAATAGTATATTTTGGTATTAATAATAATTAATAAAATTTAATAAAAATATACCCTGGAATTATAAATAATTTCTTGGTTCTTGCAATGCCTGCCATCTGCAGTCACTTTTCACACAGTTGGTTATTGTAGTGAGCAACAGTTCTGTCTGGGTTTGTGAAGTACATGGTCATAATGCAACACAATGCTTTTTATAATTTAACACAAAGTCACTCTTTTTTTTCATTTGAAGATGATTAGGTTAAAGTCTCCATCAAACAGCTTTGCGGGAAATACCCACTGCTATTTTGGATTAAAGAAAACGAATAGCACAAATGGTAGGAAAGAGATTCGGGTTGCATTTCAAATTTTACAATATGTTCTGGAAATCTTTGGGCACTTGTGAAGAAAACAACAGCAGTCACACTGAAGTTGAGAGGCAGTGTGAGCTGTGAGGCAGTGCGACTTGACACCTTACGAGGGTGCAAAACTGCTCCTGACTAAAAATAGATGCTGCGAAGTTGCTCAAAAAAAGTCACACTGAGATGAAACTAAGCCAATAACTGTTTGCGATTCCTTGTTGTCTGGATGCTGCCTATCATACTGAAGTAAATATTACACTATTGGCATTATATTCCATGTGGGGCTATTTTTGAGATTTGCTGAAAGAGGCATCCTCTTCACAATGCAAGCAACATACATTGTAACATGCATTTTTTGCCTGGGGATCTTTAATATACAGTATAATAATATAGTGGCGTGATGGCCCAATTGGGAAGGGCCATCATGTCACCCACCATAAGGGGGCGATCAGTGCCACACAAGCCAGCAGTAACCATGGTTTTCTCATTGCTGGCAAGTGTCAATGGGACCCAGCTGGCAACTTTGCCCCAGTCACGGGGTGAGCAGGAAGGAAGTGATTTATCACATGCATGCTTTCTGCAGGGGGACGACCAGAAGATGGCCACCCTCAACAGGCTGCCACCAAAACCCAGAACCCCTTTTTGGGCAGTGTTCCTTTGTTTCTTTAATTGATCTCACCCCTTAATGGGGCATCATTCAACATCTATGTTTCCCAAGTCTACTTGTCTTGCAACAATATGCTTAGCTAGTCAACTTAATCAACAGGCTAAATCCAAGTAAGAGCCCCCGCCTTTTCTGTATACCTGCATTTCCGAAGTACCATTTACATAATGGACACATTTCACAAATATTTATGTCAGGATTTAAATTTTGGTACAGCTAGCAATACAACATGGCTCAACAGTGCTGTCTTTTAAGGAAGGGCTACTTTACAGACGTATGTTGTGGGTGGCACAGCGGCTCAGGGAGTAGGGTTAGTACAGGTTTACATCTGTAAGGTTTGGTGTTTGAATTTCACCCCCACTCTGTGTAGAGATTCTGCATGTTTCCCTGTGATGGATCAGCATCCCATTTAGGCTGTCCCTGGGGCTCTCAAGGCATCCTGTTCTATAGAATTAATGGACGAGGAGCAGGCATACAGAGTACAGTTTTTCGTAGAGTTCATAGTTGTCCTGAGTTATGCACAGTGAATAGCCACTTACCAGCCAATCAGAAAATAGCATTTGTTGTTTCCGGGTAAATACTAAAATAAGTTACATGTGATTCCACTGCAAGCACGTTATTACATGGATGTGCACACAGATGGAGTGCAGACAAAGTGGAAGTGACAAAGCATGATCCTATGAATGCAGTAGGCTGGTCTCTCACGTCTCATGCATTGCCTGTGAGACACACACTCTGCCCCTAGCAGATGTAATCTCACACGTGAAACTTTCTGTACCTCTTTTCGCCATGATAGGCCCCCCTGTGACCCTATTTGGAATAAGTGATTAGATGATGGCTCGATTTTGTGTGTAGAAAGTAATGTTTAAAGTATTTCCATATCTAAATGACAAATTGTAACTAGGCCTGTGGGATGTTAACATTAAGGGTGCATGTTATGCACATACATTTGTCACATGAGAAGGACTGTGATAGTCAGGTGAGATGAGATTAGGCTTGTTGGTATGTAATTTTTCATGACCATCATACAGTATATCGTGGTATATGGTATTGTCAAAAAAAAACAAAAAAACGCTATTACAGTGTTTTGAAATCTTGGTGATAAAATTGGCCAGCTGGGTAAGATTTACCCAGTAAGATTTGCGGAACAGAAATCATCAATAGTCAGTGTGAAGTTTATTGCAGCTTTTGCATAAGCTCTGCATTCGTTCTCCAAGCCAATCATGAACATTTTTATCCTTGCTATCGGACTCACTTACAGTTGTGCACTCACAGTGTGGTGCATTTCTGCGAGAAATGAGTGAGAAGGAGAAAAGCAAACAAGAAACGGTCACCAAAAGACATTCACTTTGTGCTATATGGAAATATTTTGGATTCCATAGAGATGGTATTTAGTAAAAAAGCAAATGAATTTTCAGCACTGCTTTATGCACACCTCACGGCAACACAACCAACTTATTTGACAGATTCTGTTATTAGGTAATAAGTTCTATTTGGCTATAGCTTATTTTATGTACGCTTTTCAACTCAGTTTTTGCTTTATAAGTATTGCAATACTTATCACATTTTTTTGTCCAATATCATGCAAACCTATCTGTCACTGACAAATTTACTTGTTAGACATTTTTTTGCGTTAAACAAGGTTCTATAACAAGCCCATAGCTACACAGTAATAGCATATCCCTCCATTGTAATTTTTTTTATCATTTGCTTTAATTATTATTAAAGCATATGAGATTTACAGCAGGTTTATTGTTAAAAATTGATATATTTTGTGTTAGTCCAGCAGAATCTTTTTTTTTGTCAGGCTGCCCGCTCCTGCTTGTAGCACAAAAGAAACTTCCAGTAGCGTAACTCATGTGTCCCACGGGCCTTCAGTGCTGTAGGGTGAAAAGCTCCAAAGGTTCTCACCTCCTGGTGCTACTGTTTTTATTTGCTTTTAGGTCACCCTGACCAATTTTGGAACGTATATGCGTTAGGAGGATAAGGAAGGGCAGCTTTAAAGTTATATTTTAAAGAGACCATACCGATGTATCTGAAACAGTGAAATAGCAGCATATAGTTTTCATTATATATTAAAAAATTCTGTAAATTTAATATACATTTCTGCAACACAAAACAACATATTACTATTATATAAAAAACAATATTCTGAGCTTTGCATTCTGTATTAATAGCTTTCTTCCACTTTTTTTATTCTTCATACGCAAATGGTTTGCGTATTTTTCACGGGCCGTGTCAATATACTGTAATAGTAAAGGCATATGAGCAAGTACTACCAATGACATTATGACATATATGTAGGGCTGGCTGTACCACGTCAGGGGCCCTAGACAAAGCTTTACTTGGGAGGCTTTCATACCAAAAAGAAAATTTAAAAATGCTGATCATTTCACTGTTATTTCAGGGGGCCCAGGTAACTGTCTATTCTGCCTTTGGCTAGAGTCAGCAACACATGTACTGTTACTGACCACGTTTTACCGGCTGTTTTTAGACTGCGGATCTGTGAGCGTCTATGTAAGCAAACTGTTTCCAGTGGCCCCTTTTAGCATTGCAGGACATTACTGTTTCCCTTCTAAAGCCTTTGACTTTCTAAATTAAATCTGACCCCCTTGAGAATGGAATGGTGTCAAAGTCTGGCTTCGTTTTGGGCTTTTTTTTTCCCACAGACTGCTTTCACACGCTTGCTTTGTGTTGCATCAATGCTGAAAAGCACTCCAAGCTTATTTTGCCCTGGTAAACCCTTCCAAAACTGACTGTTACATCATTCCCATTATAAAGTTCCAGTGGAGCACAGAGTCTAATAGCCTTTCGATTGAAAACAGATCCAGTCTTTTGCAGCTCATTGTCAGGGGGAGCCAAACTTTATTTTATTCTGCTGTGTTGCAAATTTTTACACGCAGTATTAACTTTGACCTCCACTGGAAGACTTGTGTGGATATGTACAGTTGTTAAAATAGCTGTGGTTTTATGTGATGTTCTCTTGTTTGTAGCTCATTAATACTATAAGATTTACAAAGTGCTGTTCCATACTTGTGGAGGGTTTACCATGATCACTTTTTCCATCATCTAAGTTTTGTATCTAATTTTGTATTAAGAGGGCAGATAGAAACACCTGACACGTGGACTTGGCAACGAGAAACAGGTTTATTATAAATATTTCCCTTCTTAAAGACAGATGGAAACAGGAAGCCTGGAGTAAATATGGCTCACGTGTAAACACATAAACTAGCAACGTAGTTGTTAAAAGGAAACAAACAAACAAACAAAAAAGAAACAAATGCGGAACTGATGTTTCTGGGTCAGAAAGGGAAGTGATGGACACGGGGAGATCACTGCTCTAGGCATTGGCTTCATCCTACAGTTCTGGGTTACAAGTGAAATTAGACAGAACATAAAACTGTACCTACTTTGAAGAGAAAGCAGGGGATGTGGAAGCAATCAGTATAAATGAATATGGTCACCTGACTTTCAATCTTCAGGGAGCTGGAGGTCATGACCTTCTGAACACAGAAAAAAAATATTTACTAAATATTAAACTGAAAATTTGAATTTAGATTCCAGTTTAGGAAGCATTGCTTGCATTTATTTTCATGCACTAAAATGATTTTTGATATGTATATAGTACAATATTGTCTACAGTTTCATTGCTTATGCCTTTTCATCGTACCTGCCCTTGTGTTATTTTACAATAAGCCTTTGCCGACAAACAGACATTATTTTTGTGGCCTTTTTGAGTCTGACTTGTTTTATCTCCCTATTCAAAATAAATATTGAGGGACACATTATCCTACATGAAATGTTCATTTTCAGCTTCTCTTTGCATTTTGCTTTGAGCCCGCCTGTCCGAAAAATATAACCAGGCCCTGCCGCCGTTGTTGGATGTTTTCTGCAGTGCAGTTAAGTACCTTTCATTTTAAGCGATTCCGTAGTGTAGTAATCAGTTTGTTCGCCTTGTTTTTGTTCGCCTTGTCTAAGCTGAAGATGCACAAGTTAAATGGCCGGCTTTGGGCATTGCTCTGGGGCCAGTTTGATACACTGAGCAGGAATGTGTTTTGTCAAATTACAGCAAATTTTGAATTCAGTTCTATATCATAGGATGTTTTTCTGCAATATATCAGTTAGCGGTGCAGTGAAGGAGAAGGGAGGATCATCAAATGAAATGAGTTTTATCCCCAGTGGCGACACTGAAAATAAGGACAAATGGCCCATGCATGTAAGGATTGATTAGGGCTGAATTGTGTGGGGCAGGTCTGTAGGCTGGGTGCATCCAGGCCATCGGGGCTGCTCTGTGCCACTGCTTTCAGCAGCAAAGGAGGGACAGTGTAGATAGCCCTGCATTTTCTGCAATGACTTGGAATAAGAGGTCAGCAATAAAAACAAGCACCCACACATGCAGATGTGGTTCTTATAAATCTCTAAAAAGACCCACATGTGTTTTCCTTTGCACTTATTTTCAGCCTGAATTTATTTTTATTGTTATACCCATTAACGAGTACTTCATTTCTTTCTTCTTTCCTGCAGATCAACTGTGTTACCTTTCCCATGCCGATGAATATGCCAGAGCAACAGCTGCTGAAACCCAATGAGTGGAGCTACTGTGATTATTTCTGGGTAAGAGAGGACCTACCTCTCCCTGACCACCCTACAGCCCAATATACCACTGATTCGTAACCATTTAAATACGAGTGCAGTATATATTATGTGTACTGCCTCATGGGTGGCACAGGGGCCTAGAGCACCAGGAATACTACCAGTGCCTTTGTGCTGGAATAAGTCATAGTTTCTCTGCGAACAGTTTGCAGGTCCTCCAGATGTTTTAGTTTCCTCTCCCTCCCTGTTTTTTTTTCCCTCTCCCTTCAAATATCATGTGATATAACACATCTGGCCTACAATATGTTTCTGTATAGACACTCAGAACTGTAGATCTGTAGAGTTTAAAGTATAATGTCCATTGTACCACTGTACGGCCCGCATTGTTTCCTTTTCTGTTTTCAGTTCCTGGACTTAACCATCCAGATGTTTTACAGGCATGAATCCGATCCATGCTTTCTAACAGTTTTGATATTTTGCCCTTGCTTATACAGTAAACACTATATATATAAACATATACAGCAAACACTATATATATATATAATCAATTCATGAAAATAATTTTAAAAAGTGCATGTTTATTATTAAAAACATGGCAAATCAACATTCTGCTTGATCCCACTTAAACTTATTTTCACAATAAAGGATGCTGTTTATTCAATTTCACCTTTTTCCTTGGTGCGAAACTTGGTCCTGTTTCTGCCGCCAAAATGTAAGTGTATTATTGTATTAGTAATGTCCTCTGACCCTGACCAGGACAACCATGTGGAAGATTAAGACGTTAAACCAACAGCTCTGCTTCAGAAGCCTTGCGCAATGCACAGATGTACACCAGTTTAACTTAATGTCATCTTCTTAATCAAGAGCAAATAAAAATATTCAGTTGGCTGTCATTTGTTTACTTTGAAAGTTTTAGCAGTACTCTGTGGGATTTGCAGTGTTTAGATGAGATTGGGCCACATTTTGGTCTTACATTCCATCACTGTGTTAAGAAGAAAAGATTTGTGTTTTTATTGAGATAGTGCTCATCTAGAGATTTCCCACAGAAAGCCTCCTGAGGGATGTGTTATTTATTTTTAGCATGTGTTCCCGATTTCCTTTTCCTTCCCAGACTGACAAGAAGGACCCCCAGGGAGCAGCCTCTGTCTCAGGGTTTGAGGTTCTACTGCAGAAACAGCTTAAGGGAAAACAAATGCAGAAAGAGATGGCAGAGTTTTGTCGGGAAAGGTAAAATGGCTTTATGGCTACAAATTATTGCAAACTCAGTTTCTCTAGGTTCTATTTACCAAAAGTGAGTTATTTTTCCAGTAAACCCTTTTTCAAGACCTGAATCACTCCTGCACAAATATTTATGATTTTTTTCCCCTAACTTAAGTTTTTCATTTTAATTATTGACAAAACCGGGCAACATTTTGGCTAAGTGTGCAAAACCTTTGGCTGACCCACCCTAAGGCCGGGGGTTTGAATCCCATCTTCAGCTGTGTGCAGAGTTTTAATATTCTCCCAGTGCTATGTGGGCTTTCTCCCACTTGCACTGGAATCCCACCCAGGGTGCCCATGCCTTGTGCCCTCTGCTTCCTGGGATAAGCTCCAGGAACAGCATGACACTGTACTAGATAAGCAGTTAAAGGATGGATAGACGAGAACCAAATTAACATTATATATTGTTAAGAAAAAGAAGAATTTTGTGTTTGACCCTGCTTTGCCAAAGTATAAATTCATTTTATTGTACATAAACATACACGTGAAAGTAAATACAAGTGATTGTGATACCTTGCAAAAATATGAATGTTCTTTTTTCTAGCCACAGAACTCTGGCTTTAGAAGCTTTCGTCTCCAAGATATTCTGAGGCATTATTTTTAACTGTTGGTTTGTGTTCAGTTTGGCATGCCTGCGGCTCACACTGTAAGAAACATCCTGTGTGGTTGGCATTTCCCAAAATGCACATTTCGGGAGTCCCATTCCTCTCTGTCTTGTGTTTCAATGATACCTAACCTGTCTAAGCCAAACTGCAGCAGAATCCATGATTTCTTTAAATGCACTTCCTGTATTCACATATGCTGAGGGAGATTCTGCTGGGAATTTCTGCCATAGAGAATTATTAAGTCATCCAGTAGTATTGTGTCCTTGCCAGGTCTATGATGGACTAATGTCAAGGGTGTTCTGTCTTGTCTCCTGGAAAAGATTATGGGCTTGCATTGTACATTCTTTAAAGTAGAGAGTAGCAAGGCTCTTCACAGAGTAAAGCAAAGTAATAGTTAATGCAATGCAAGCAAAGTATTTTGGGGAAAACAGAAGGATTCTATATTTGCATCTGCTCGAAAAATGAATAGGAAACCTATGGATGTTAAACGTCATACTGTTATGAAAGTCTGTGGTATAAGCGGTTTTTATGCTGAGGCAGCACATTTGCCAACCAGTGGGTGTGCAAAGAACTGATCTTCTTGTTTCAATTAGAAAACATTTTTGTCCTAGCAAGGATGTGCACTTGCTAATCTGCATTGCGCTTCATGCTTTATGGTTCTTCTGCTTGGTGACCGGATCTGCTGCCACTCTGCATTTCCAGTTATTTGTGCGTGCTGGACCTCTATTATTTTCCCGGTGTGTAAAGAAACTACATTCTTCATTAATAATTCAAAAAACAAGCTACATTCATCAAGGCAACATAACTCCGTCATTCTAATATTGTCTACTCTCTGCAAACATGCTGCAACATCTCCTGCAGCAGTGGATGTTAATGAGATCTCACACTCACACACGCTGAAGTTCTGTTAGTTCTTCAGAGTGTGAATGCCTTTTTCTAGTAAACATCCCATTCGGCTGAATAGCTGTAAGTGGACCTCTACTAGCTATAAATGAATGTTTTGAAGCAAAGGAAGAATAAGCTGTAATCAGACTGTGACAGTAAGATGGGCCTAATGGTGGGTGATTGTCTTAAGTGGTCATCACTGGTCCTGTACTGGCCTCCTATCAGAATTAGTGGACACTCTCATGGTATGATCCACAATGTGATAAATGGCATTTGACTCACAAAAATGTGGCAGTGTGAGGTTCTGCGGGTCTGGCCTTTGTGCCCATAATCGAAAGGATGCCAGGTACTTTCACTGTTGGGCCCCTGAGCAAGGCCCTTAACTGCTCTTTATCAATTGTATGTTGCTTTGGATGAAAGCCTCTGTCACATAAATAAATATAAATGTTTCCGGTTATGTGCAGGAAAAATATTATGTTGTACTCTCTCCTCTACTGTGTGTAACTACTGTGGAAAGAGTACAGCTTAATGGTATTTTTTCGTCCAGTTTTTTCCACTCAGAGTGCTTTGGAGTTTTGAATTTATGTTGCAATTTCTGGTTTGACTCAGGTATTACATCACTGTACACTTCCCCTTTTTGAGTGTGACACTAATTGTTTCCCCTTTATTGAATGTCTGCTGAATGATTAAATATTTTTCTTGCAATTCAGTGAACATGCTCACATATTTGTTGAGTCCATGGTTAAAAATAGAATCTGAAAAGAAAAGAAAAAGTATCAAGATTAGGTAGCATTTATGTTGATACCTGCTTTTGGTTTTATCTCTTCATTTAGTATAAACCACCCAGGCTATACACATGAATCTGACTTGTGTTTTCTGCCATTTCAGAATAAAGATTGAGGAAGAATATGCGAAGAACCTTTCCAAACTTTCGCAGATTCCATTAGCTGCACAAGAAGAAGGGTTAGTATTGCCGTTTTTTTCGTATTATAATACTCATATAAATAATCATTTTCACCTTGCATTGTGGGATGACTTAGTGTTTTACAGTTTCAATACTTTTAGATGCTGATTGCAGGAAATAAAATTACAATCTCTGCATATTTTTTGAATGGTATGCACCTTGGGGTTACTGGGAATAGGATCTGTGTTCATTTTGTACTGTTCCTTTATCTGAAGCCACATGAGAGGGAACTGCACATTTATCTTTAGTTGTAAAACAGTAGACTAAAAAGAGCAAATGAACAAACTAAAGAAAATATCCCTCAGTGTAGAGGAACACACACTCCTTTAACTTGCTATATAGTTTCCCACCCTCTTTCTCCTGCTCCTCATCTTTCTCATCCAAATCCTACCGGAAGCCGGGAGGGAGCAAAAGCATGGACTGTATGCGGGCCCCCAAGGACCGGGTTGATATACAGTATATTACCTTCAGGAAATGAAGATAATACTTTTGCCATGGCCACATGGGTTGCTTACCTGTACCTTAAACCGTCTGGCGGGCGGGGGGGGGGGG
>JAODKC010000095.1:18163035-18203256 GCA_026777985.1 Mormyrops attenuatus | reverse complement strand
TCACTGGACTAGTCCCTCAGGCATTTCCCTTGCCACTGGACCCTGTCCCCAGTAACACTGACAGAGTTCAGGGCTGCCTTTCAGTGTTTCCATGATGGAAGCAGGCATCTGAAAATCTGAGCGGGATGTCGTGAAAAAGAAGGAGCCGCGGTTCCCCTGTAAATCACAGCTAGGCCCGCAAGGTCTTGCAGAAGGTTGAGATAAGTCAGCACACACTGAGGCATATTTTACATCACTTCAAAGCACATGAGGCTCACTGTTCATGTGCTTTGAAGTGATGAATAAATCACTGGCAGACAGAGCACCCGTTCTTGCCATTTTTTAACCCTATGACATCTGTGATAGGTGGTTTATTTTATGAGGATTTTGCTATGCATGTGTTCTGCTATTGTTTGTGTCACTAGAGTATTTGTCATCACTATATTTTTATATATAAAAATACGGTTCAAAATGTTTTCGTAGATCTTGAAACATTGAAACGTTGCATCGGCATAAGCACTGTTTTTATTGTCCTGTACCAAGGTACCAATCCACAGTCGAAGAGCAACACTATCATGGCATTATAACAAGGAGCTATTGTTTCAATAGCATCCACATTGTGCAGTTTTCAGGCTACTCGTTTGCAAAAGGACACGTTTTAATCCAGGACAAAACTTCTGTTATTCCATCCATTTCCATCCTTTGTTGTGAAACATGAATCATGGTTCTTCTGGCTGGCTTCTGTATCCACCATCAGATCCACTTGTTTTTCATGAATTTACTTCTTGTGTGGCTATAACATAAATGTTATTGTTCCCCAAGTACTTGCGACACCATTACTCGGCAGTATTGTTTCTTTTCTTTTATTGCTCTTGCATTTGTAAGTCAGCAGTACTGAAACAAATGAGCTGAATTAGCTGGAGACATGGGCTTAGCAATAAAACATCAAAAAGTTTAATCAATAGGAAGTCAAGTATACAGAAAACACAGTAGCGCTTGAATAAGTAAATGAAAAAATTTGGTTTTTAAAGACATTAGACCAGATTTACTAATGGTTTTCACCACTGCAGACCCTCTTTTGCCATTAAAATAGTACTGTCAGGGTTGACTAAAGACATAAAGTCAAAAGTTAGTGGTGGAAAGGCACTGACAGTTCACTTTTGCAACTGGCTATATTGCATATGCACTTGGAGTTCCCTTTCAAAGCACTATATTTGGAGGAGGGGAGTATTTAAATGAATCACGCAGTGTGATTTACTAAGGTTTGTGGTAGGCAATTTACTGCAAATTGCACCAGCTTAACGCTGAAAATTAAGCATGTCTTATTTTGCGCTGCCCTTGGTAGATTGAGTTGGTTATTATTCAAATGAACTGATTGTGTCTGTGTTCATAAATTTGTACATTTTTTGTAGATCACCCGCAGAACTGCCCATTCTCATTGGTGCTATTTTTTGATTGAGCCCCACACTAATTTGCCCTATTTAATCTGGCCCATTTAGTCTTAAGTTAGGTAAAATATTATTGTAACTCTTTAAGCTAACCCTCTAAGGAGTGTTTATTGTTAACAACATAATCACCTCAGGCCTCAGAATGGTGGCTATTCAATTATCCATTACCCAAGAACCCAAAAAACTTTTAAATCAGATATTAGAGGTTCTGGAGGTTTGCAAAAAGGAACTGATATTGCTAATTAACATCTCATGAACATCTCTGGAGTAAAGCAATTTAGAGGAAAGCAATTTTAAGACTGAGGTATACTTGTAATATACATTTTCATACGTTTGTAAAAGAAATTTTATGTCAGAAGCCCTTTTAGAGATGACTGTCACCTGTCAAAGAAATATCTTGTGTGTCAAACTCACCCCGATTCATTGAGAGTTCTTGTCTTAACCCACTGGGTTAAAATTCTTTATCTTTATAATAGACGTTTCTATTTTATTAGATGCCATCAGTTTGCTTGCTGTTGTTAAAGTGCTGAAAATAAGGCAACAGTCAGGCTATTTAGAGCAATAAAAATCAAAGTTAAAATCATCAGTGGGCCTTAGATGATTAGAGCTCTTGGCCATAACAATTAAATGTATTCAGATGCCATGATCTTTTGCACTGTAGCTTCAGTAGATTATTTAGATAGTAACTTGCTCCCTTAAACACTTTGGACATTATTTTGGACTGAGTGCTTTTCTGTTATCACTGTACAGAACACTTGGAGAAGCTTGGGCTCAGCTGAAGAAAAGCCTGTCGGATGAAGCAGAAGTTCACCTGAAGTTCTCATCTAAGGTAATAGAACATTTCATGAAAAACACTTCATTCTGTTTACTAGTTGCATACCAACCAGGCTTCATGTCATACGTAAACATGGTTGCCTAGGTATTACCACAGACTGATGTCAAATCATGATAGTGAAAAGTGCACCAGAAAGGCCAACATTCATATTGTGTGATTAGTTTAGCTATTGTACTTATTAAGCCTTAGATCTTTATGACAGTATTTTCTTTATGAGATTTTTTTAGTAGCCTAGTTAAAATTGGCAAAAATTAAATAAAGAAGTTTAGTGTATAGTGAATCTATTTGGGATGGGAAGCTAAACTTGAAAACTGAAATGTATTTTAAAGGAAAGCAAACATCATTTGTTACCAGGGGCATTGATATACATAAAGCTCTTCTGTGGCACAGCCCCCCCCCCACCCCCATTATCCATATGATTTGAATGTGATTTTACTGGGGCACAGCACATAAATATTGGGGAACATACCCCTGTAAAAGGGGTCTATCGATACCCATGATTGTTACTACACAACGTAAAAGAAATAGTGTATTATTCGGCAATCTTATGACATTTAAAACTAAATATACTTTATAAAAATATATAAAAGCCAAAGAAGAGTTAGCTTCAGCCAGAGCTTAATTTGTAAACTCTGAGGTGCTGGAGCTTATAAAGAGCACAGAGATCTACTGCGAGCACCATTATATGAGGAGGCCGTGTGCACAGACTTTGAATGATGTCACACACACAAATCGGTCTTTAATAATACTGCACTATTAATTACATAGACACGTAATAATGCTATATTTTCTATTGACACCTGTTAGTTACATCAAACTATAAGTCAGACTTTCCCTGTTAGATGAGTTTAATACTCCAGAACATTCCCTCATCTGTTTTACTGCCCAAAAAGTAGATTTTTCTGTGTGCATGTGCTGCGGTTTTTCCTTTTCAAATCAAAATTATAAAAGTGGGACGTATTAATTTAGGCAGATGCATCTAAAGAAAAATCATATAACACAAACAAATTTTATAAATATACATTTCTTTAGTTAAATTTCTATACGTTTCGATGTTTGACTCAAATTAATTTTAAGTTGAATTATATTGGGTGTAAGCATTTGAGGTGTTGGAGCACAGCCGGGAGGTGATGGCGAGCAGAGGCACCAGGGCTGGGATTCAACAGACTCCAGCACAAATTAAGCACTGGTTTCAGATATAAACAATTAATTACGACATTATTACGACAATTAACTGCATTATAAAAAAAATAGTTTGAACACAAATTTGGTGAAAGAGACTATTAAACATCACATAAAATGTTACTCGTTGAACCTAAATTATTTCTAGAGCAAGCTAGACTATCACCATCTGACTATTGCAGACAACATAAAATTATATTTTATTTGACCTTAGTACAAGTACATAGGAATCCTTTAGTTTTCACATATCCTGTCTTCCTTCTACATTGAGACTTGTATACAGGTGAGAACATAGGGTATTCCATTTAGCCAGCATAACTGGAGTACTTTGTGGTGTTAAGGGCCTTACTCAAGCACCTGATGGAGAAGCTACTAATTTGCCAAGCACAGGATTCAAACTGGCGATCTTCCAGTCACCAGCATAGTGGCCTAACCCACAGAGTCATACATGGCCTATATAATATACAGGACTGATTGATTTGGGTTCCTTCGTTTCGGTGCACAGTTGCATACCTGCTGTACATCTGCATCATTGAATTAAAAATGGTGAGGCTTAGCTAATGAGAAAGTCCTGGTGCACAGCTGGAATGGAAAACCCTACTATTTATTGTTTTTTTGCAGTGGAATGAATTGATAAGCAGCAACCAAATGAGTACCAGTAGGCAGTGGGCTTGTAGAAATGTTGCTGAATTGATATGTTTTTTTATACTTTCTGTTTGTATTTGTTTATTTTGACTGTATCCTCCTTACAGGACAACAATGACAATTACTTAATTTTCTTGGATTTCCTTCAGAAGGTGGCAGTAAAGGTTAAGTTAATAAATGGAAATAAAAAACATGCTTATTTTAAGATTTCCTGAATGTCGACATGCCGTGAAGTCTCAGACTCCAAGATGATGTCAAGTACAAGGGAGGAAACTGACTTGCTTCAGTTTGTCAAAGCAAGAGGAAACCAACACAATTGTCTGTTGTCATACTGTATGACCCAGAACCAATGATATATCTAATACTTTTGAAACATGCAGCAAACTCATTTCTGAGTCAGAATTCCTCTTTAAGGGTTGTGCAACGACGTTACAACACATTCACCCTGATTTTAGTGCAATTTGCTACATGCTTAATCCTAGTTTAGCTATGGGGAAAACAAACATGACGGTACTGGATTCTGGGTCATTAGATGTAACACATGATTATGTCGTTTGTTTTGTTCCCTGTATACTCATGTTGATTTTCCACGTTGTTGCGCAGCTTCATAGTGAGGTGGAGAAACCTCTCCTCACGTTCCGAGATAACTTCAAGAAGGACATGAAGAAGTACGACCATCACATTGCTGACCTCCGAAAGCAGCTGGCCAGCCGATACGCTTCGGTGGAGAAGGTAGAAGAATGTTGATAACCCTTACCTGTCACTCTGGTCCCATGTTGCTAGCTGTGGTTATAATATATTAACTCCATTTCATTAAGGAAAAAGAGAATTTCATAATGATTTACATCCATCTTTACGCACAGTTATGTAAAGGACAGTGTGTAATTCCAGTTATGGCCTTATGCTGTAACTTCACCATGACAGTGTAATGAATAAGCAGCTGTGGAAGATGGACAGGCTGATAGATTGAGAGACTGATGGAGGTTCTGACTGATTTTGTTATGATGAATCATATGAAGTGCTCTGTAATTATCATTCAAAGCTAAATCTATATTTAGAAAATTTGACTGTTGCGTGGTTGAGGTCTATACACAAGTGACATTTTGATAGTATGAAATGCAAAATTCTTTTTAATTAAGTAATATGGAATTGCTTTTGCCAGTCCGCATTTTTCTGTATTCCATGCACTACATATGTGCTTTGATTTATTTTCTTCGTGCAACCTTCACCAGCAGAACCTCTTTTTCACAATTTCAAACATGCTTATTAACATAATAACGTAATATGTAATAAATCAAATATGTCCAGTGTGGTGAGTTATACTCCAACGCTAATTCCAAATAAAGTTAATTAACAAGCTTATGCCGCACAACAGTGACCAGCATAAGTTCTTGAAAGATGGATGAATAAGCTTATGAAACCATTAAACCTTTGAGGCCTTAAGATTAAGATTAACTTAACTGATCCCAGGGGTAAATTCCGGAATTCTTAATAACTCCTCAACATATATTTCAAGACACCAGACACATACGTCATGGCAGTTTTTACATGTTACGTAGTATATAAAGCATACATATTGCAATTAACATCCTGTCTAAAATTTGATTGAACTAATCAATCAAATGCACCTTCCTTTTGAGTAATAAGGTGAAATCCATTTTATACAGGGCAAGCCAAGTTATGGATATGTTTGCATATTGTGCCAATATTATCCGGAGAATACTGTTGGAAGTGTAGCAAATCTTGGAGGATAGGACAAGACTGAGGTTGATGGGCCATGACTCATCTCTTGTTCTTATATGCTGTCCAAGGCTCGCAAAGCACTAGCAGACAGACAAAAGGATCTGGAGATGAAAACCCAGCAGCTAGAGATCAAGCTCAGCAATAAGACTGAGGAGGACATCAAGAAGGCACGACGGAAATCAACACAAGCAGGTAGGGAGCCATCAGCAGCTCGTCACTAGTTTCACTTTTTTGCTGCACCAGTACTCTATTGATAATGAAGCTTAAACTGAGAGTTGTACTCAATATGTGGAGTTTCATTTAGAGTTTCTTGGCTATGTTTTGACTGTGTGTATGAGCTCATTTTTGGCCCATTTGTAATGTAGCGTGTAAGTACGGTATGATCACAATATTGTTAAAAATAGTGGCACATGATGTTTAACAACAATAGTCTCTGGGCTGAGGGCTGGTGTTATCGTTCTGTCCAGGCAGTATTTGTAATCACAACAGACCTTGGAAACATATGTTATGGTCTATTTTCATGGTGACCCAAAAGAGCAAGTGGGTGTAGGCTATTGCTGCAGTCCCTGGTGGCAAATCCTTTGGCAGAAACAGAGAGCAGTTTTAAATGGAGGGTTTCTCCAGTCGACATCAGCCATTCTATACTCAGGATGACTGGAAACACAAACAAATTCCCTGTAAAAAAGGAAAAAGACTGATTATCTTGGGCAGCCTGATACATACAAGTAGACAAAGACACTCAGGTTTCTGCTGTTTTGTGTATTAACAAAAGTCACCGAATCACACACTTTGAAACATTCGTTGCACAGTGTTTGCCAAAATCCCTTAGTAATGTGGGGTTAAATACCAGTCCTCCAGATGATGATTACAGGGAAGGATTGCCAGCTGTAATTCATTTAGGAAGTAAGAAACTGAGCCAGTGAGTGAGTCCGATGCCTGTATCGGGCCTGACGGAGCCCAGAGCGCTGTGAAGCTGTGGCAGGGCAGTGGAAATCCATGGAATCTAAAAGACATTCTCTAACATTAGGAATTATTGTAGTGAGTATTATTTTAAAATAAGCCTTCGACTTTTAATTTTATGCTGCAGAGAAAAAAGGAAGGAAATAAAACTAGTGAAGAACCTAAATTTGGATGTCATTGCAATGTATGGTTTACATTTTTACATTTTTGAAAAGCTTACAGTATGAAATTTGAGAAAACAGATTTTGCCCATATTTTACGTAGTTATTTTGCAACAACCTTAGCAATCCTTTAGGCATTTTCTTCCTATGAATATATTGATTTTTAGAAAAAAATACAATTTCAAAAATATTTCCGCAAGGTGCTCCAGTATCAGTGGAATGTAGTAAACACATTCCTTTAAAAATCCTTCACTGGACAGAGCACAGAAATGAGTTGTTGGAGTAAGTTATCAAATTGTTTAAAGTGTATCATACAACCTGAAGCTCCCCAAATTTGTGAGATATGTAATGATAGTCACTTTATAATAACTTTCATGAATTAACAAATTACATAACACTTAACACATTATTAGTTCATGTACATTCAAATAATTAGAAATGTTACCAAATGGTAATTCATGTATTGTATTAGCTCTTGTGTTTTTATACATTTATACATGATTTAAGAAATACTAGCTAAAGCATTTTATCACTCTTCATTATTCATATTGACTATTCGGTTCAATCAATGACTAAACAAACTTCCTCACACATTAATTATACCTTTTTCATTTACTACACAGTACTTGTTCATGGGTTGTATAGATTTAAAACCACCAATTTCATATTTCATATTTCCCTCTGCTTTGTAAGAGGAACAAATTACGCTTTTTGATGTTTACAAATCACGTGTTCATTAGTTGCAAATCATTTTGCAGTACTTAATCTGAAGTTGGGACTGTTCATGCACTCTATCAGTTTACTATCTATTAGTAAACTGGCGGGCATTGAATTTGAGCTGACAAAGTTTCTGCCCAATTAAGGGAGCAATGCATCCTAAGGAGTGGTTGATTAAACAGTTTAGCTTCATGCTTATAACACAGAATAATGACAACAAGAACACCACCACACCAAAACTCCACGTTTGTCAGTAACATCTACAGACCACTACTTCCTCAAACAAAAATATCTTTCTCCAAAAAGAAAACAGCTGTTAACTAGTCCGATTTTATGCAGAAAAGGCTTCATATGATATACTCACGGTAATACAAAATCACAACTTGAACCTGGGTTATCTGAAAAATCAAATAATTAATAAGAAAAATTTAGTTGTAGTAATTTGACAGTAAATGAGTAAGTGTTGAAGGTTATGTTGCCTCTGTGGACACCAATAATACATGAATCATCAATCGATAACAATTGTAAGTATTTGTATGTAGATGACCTAGTAATCTGTGTTGTGTAATATTTGTTAAATTATTCTTGAAAGTTATAGTCTCAGTATTAATTTGTGGTTGTCGCTGCCACCTGTTGGAAACCCTGCATACTGTCCTTACAACATGGAAAGTAATTTATTTTCTGCTAGATTATCCTTTTCTGATTCATCATACTTCACCTACAACCTCAGTGACACAAAGTATTTAAGGATTTCAGTGCTTCCATAATTATTTTTTTATGTTTTGTTTTATAATACAATACTGGCTATCCCTCTGGGATTATGTATATTATGTATGGGATTACTGTATATTATATTGTATATTATATTATATTGCTCAGTATATTGTCCGTTGTGACTTTACATATTGTTGTTTTTATACTGTTGTACTTGAGAGACACCATCGACCGGAATCAAATTCTTTGTATGTGTTCGCTCACATACTTGGCCAATAAACACAATTCTGATTCTGATTCTGATGTACATTGTAATAACACAATGCAAATCTAGCATAATGACCATTTTTATTTGTGTATTTCCTTCTATAGGGGATGACCTTATGCGCTGTGTTGACCTTTACAATCAGTCCCAGTCCAAATGGTTTGAGGAGATGGTGACCAGCAGCCTGGTAATTACTCATAATACCTAAACACATTATTTGCCTACCAATTTTTGTGGACTTATACATAACTGCAATACTATACAAAGTTATTTGGTTGCCAAAGAAAATTAGGTTTAAAGCTGTTTATCTGGGCAGCCATCGCATATTTGTTAGTAAAAAAATATTAGAATGTATACCAACAAGCAATAACAATAGAAAAACAGTATTTCTTAGTTCCGCTAAAAACGTTATTGATATTTTATTGGATGGTTATAAGAACATATATGTCCCCATAACCACACACGTTGAGGGCACCCAAGCCATTCTATATATTTGCTAAATTTCACTTTGACATTGTGGGCAAGTTCAACAAATTCATGGTTATATTGGATCATAACTGCAAATACTTCGGTGCTTTTGACAGTACTCTGCATGATGGATATGAGCCTGGACATTGAATGATACGTTAAACAGAATGCGTGAAGGTACGCTTTCTTCTGAATTCTCTCTTATTTTGCTTAGGAACTGGAAAGACTGGAGGTTGAACGTGTGGAGATGATACGGCAGCTTCTTTGTCAGTACACAACTCTGCGGCATGAAACAGACATGTTTAACCAAAGTGTAAGTAACGGTGCATTAATAGGGACATTTCTTTGATTAATGACAAGTGTAGTCCAATATATGTAAATAAAAAATACAATTTGTGTTCATCCACCCTTGAATCGGCACCATTGCTGGAAACACTCTTTGCATTTTTCCTAACGCAGTTTTGCATATTCAGTTATCCATGCATGCTTTTTCTGTTTTATTCAGTCTTATTTAATTTCCATTCAAATAGAATACTGGAACAAAGATTCAGGATGTTTAGCATTCTTTGTCTTCCTTCATGTGTCCAACAGACCGTGGAGCCTGTGGATCAGCTGCTTCAGAATGTGGACCCAGCCAAAGACAGAGAGCTATGGGTGAAGGACAACAAGACTGGAGAAGTGCGACCTGTGGACATGGAGCTATAGGGTGCGATGGTCCAAAACTACACTCACAGAAGTGTGGGCTGCGGCTCGACTCGAAACCCTCCGACCCTCCTGTCATATAAGAACATTCCAAACTCAGAGCATGAGACTGTTATGGCCAACACTGCTAAATATTCAATTACCGTACCATCCTCTGTACCCTTCAGTGGATAATGTAACAATCATTTCATATAAGGTCTCACCATATCTCTTAAAAGCATCGGGAAAATAAAATCCATCATCACAGAAGAATAACATGCAGAAGCTTTAAGGTGTAGGTTAAAATACATTTTCATTAGTAACACTTTATTTTATGCTTAACATTCATGATCTTACTTATTAGTGACTAATTAGCAAGGTAATTACACCATAATCCAGAGGTATTTTCTAGTTTTAACACTGACATCTTCATTGTGAATAGTTGTGTCTGCTGATACGTTTTTAAGAGCATATAATACCCAGGACTAGTGAAAACTTATTTCTCATAAAGAGTTCAGCTGATAATGTCCAGTCAGTATTTTCGTAGTAACTCAATGAGCAGTCTTTAAATTACTGGACCGCATACATAGAAAGGGCTTAATTAAAGACGAGCAGAGGAATCTCATGTCAGTTGCTCTAATATATAATCTCTCAATGATTATTCTGAATGGTTGAAGGGAAGATAATTCTCAAGAAAGCCATGGCTGACAACATAGTGATGCACGTTTGGTAGCCGCCTATGGGCTATGCAGCCCCAAGTGCCTTGTCTCCAAAATTAAGTCCTCAAGGTAACATAAGTGTACACTCTTATGTCTCCTGTCATGGTTTTTTCATCTGAAGGCAAGGTTGGTGCTGCCCCTAGTGGTGCAGAGCTCACCAAAAGTTTATACAAGGAGCTTGATTCCCATCCTCTTTGCCCTCCCAAAAGTCAGATGTAGGTCCCTTAATATTTTAGCACTGTCTGATCATTTATAAACAGCAACACATTTTATCCTTGTCAGGGTGGTCTATATTGAATGACTTATAGCAGAGTGATGCACCATCTTTGTAGACTATTAATAGACTGTCGCTGACTCCTTGTTATGTATTCAGCCATTTGAATTCAATTTAAATATAAACATTAATTTATCTCACATTTGCATCACCCGTTGACCTGCCTATCCATTTCCCCTGAAATGGGTCTACTTGCTAATTATTCACAAATGATAATTATATTTTTATCATTATGTGTTAAATCTAAAATAAAGTGTTAGCTTTCTATAGTGGTTTTATTTATACATTTTATTTTCTGATGTTAGAAATTGAAGTAGAAAAGTTATATTATGTTAAAGATAATTATTATCCAGTGCCTTGGAAATGGAAGAGATGAAAACAGCTTTCAGACACACTCAGTTCATCAAGTTACATATAATATTCTTAGTCATGTGATGGGAACATAGTGTGCATAGACACAAAGGCATACATATCGATTTCTGTGTTGGACAAACACACACACACACACACACACAGAAAAGACAGATATATAATGCTATATTAAACATTTTTCATGTAGACTTTGTGGATTTTGAGAAATTATATATATGGGAAAGTGCATTTCATTGAAAAAATGTAAAAATAAATATCTAATTAAATTGCAGATCCTGAACAATAACATTAGAATTATATTCGAATTTTATCCTAAATGTTTGTGCCCACTAAATCTGAAGCTGACGTTGTGATATAAATGTACTTGTAAGAGAGGTAAATGTGCTAGTTTTTTTACACTGGTGCAAATAACTTGTGCTATTTGTACAAAAAAGATAAAACCTCTATTTTAGGAAGCCTCATTATACAAACACAGTTGCATTAATTACTCAGATTCAGGGAAATATCTGTCAGCACACGTTTTAATTCCACATCACAGTTACGCCACTAATATAGATAAAATAGTAACATTATCAACGGAGAAGTGCTTTTATATTGTTCTTAAAGACAGGCCTAGAATTTTCTGCAACATATTTTTTTTAAGTTTGACATAATCCGGATTAACTGTTCATATCTGCACCTTGGTGATACAAGATGATTAGAAGAAATTTGTTTAAATGATGATGATGATGATGATGATGATGATGATGATAATACATTTGGTGCAGATATACAGCAGAATGGAAAGTCTTTATTGTCTTTGGAAGACTGTTCATTCTCATTTATCATATTACTTTCAAGGGATTTCACCATTAGACACTGTACATGGAAAAATGGTTGCAATTCATTTATCCCATTACACATCTTATGATTTTTAGTTTTGTAGTTCACTGTGGTCAGAATGCCAGGGACAGATTTAAGCAATCTAACTATGGTTTTAGTGCAGGACATTTATATTGCTATAAATCATGAAGATGGCATCTAAACTGTTGTTCACAGAAAAGTTCCATATACTGCCTGTAGGATCTCAGCTCAGTCAGATGACCTTTTCACTATGTACACCTCATAGTGCCTATATGGGTGAAAACGTGAGAAACTGTCCTTGTACTGCTGCCCTTATTCCATTCATGATTTGTGTGTGTGTGTGTATGTGTGTGTGCGTGTGTGTGTGTGTGTGTGTGTGTGTGTGTGTATGTTGTTTTTGTAAACACACATTTTTCAGATGCATGATCTTGAAAACCTTGTACACACATTCCTGCCATAATATTTAAACTGTCTAATGGGTTCTTAAAGAGAAATAAATTATATGCAAGCATTTGGCAAAGTCCTGCTTAATTTGGTATGTTTCACAATTTTCAGTAACTGAACTTTCTTATATATTAAGGACCTTTGACATCTTCTGAGAAAAGTACATAACCAGGTGTTTTTTTGTGTCCAAGTATAGAACAAAATGGCTTGTTTCTCTAAAGTATCTAGAGGCTATCAGTTATAGGCTAGAGACGTCTCGTGAAGTTACATACTTCATCATGCATGTCAGGGTTCTTTGCATGGCATGTTAAGAATACAATTAAAAATATACTATATTTGTGTTTTTATTTCTTCTTATAACTGGATGGAGTGATTTTTATGGTTAGGTCATGGGGAATTTGAGTCAAAGTGTGATTTATTAAAATGTGCTAATTGTCAGTTTTGTATGTTTTTATAATGAAAAGGCTTTTATTTTCTTGCCGGAAAGCAAAATTTCACCTGCCATAGTGTGGAAATCCAGAATGGAATCTGGCATTTTTTGAGCTGTAGGACATTTATAAAACATATTTAGAAGTTTCCTGCAAATTGACAGCCAAACTTTACCCAAAATAACAGAGGTACAGATAATATATTAAACTTTTTTTAATGTAATGCTTATTTTTATACAAATATAATTACATGTAACACTGTTTTTCATTATTCTGATTTAACTGGATAACATTCTCAACAGAAGTCTATGTTTCACACCTTGATTTCTTTTCATTGAATTACTTATTTACTGATGTACATGGTGTTACTGTTTCATATTGATACCTGTATGTTGTGCAAAGTGTAATATGGCAAAATGGTTCAAGTTATATAACTAGAACATTTTTGATTTTTTATTGTAAATGGAAGTATACCTGCTCGTCTGTGAAAGTTTTGCATTAATATAAAAACCAATTTAACTGGATGTTAATTTTTTGTGTTATATCTTGTAAAACAATGTACAGTGTACATTTTTCATGTGCTTTTAAACACTATATAGATGAAAGTTTATCAGTTTTTGTTGTTGTTGTTAAGTGAGGTAATAATTCCATATAACTCGAACATCAAATAACTGTAGTGGTATTCTATTCAAGTTTTGAAGAATACAAAAGCCAACCTTGTATAAAGTTTGCTTGAACTTATTTAGTCAAAAAGGAACACAAATGTTATGTCTTAGTTAAAGCAATTGTAGCTGCATATACAATCAGTGGCCAGTGACTGTAGCTAGATACAATCCCCTTTATCTCCAGAACCACCGCAACTGTATGTGAGTCATGTCTTCAGATAGGCCTCTCTGGACGCCACTTAAACTCATAGCAGTAACAAATCCAGCTATTCTCCTCTGAGCTCCTTCATTCACAAAGTGTTTCAGGAATACAAATGCAGTTGACTAGTGTGTCTTGTTCATCACACTATTTTACTTAAACTTTAGACAAAGACAGGTGGCTGTTTCTGAGATGCTGGAACCCTAGCAAGCAAATTTCCACTGCGGCAAATCCGGTCACTTCCTGAAACAGTACTCCAGGTCCCCAAGCTAAAAGATGCAGGTAGTTAAACTTGCTGAAAAAAACACATCCAGTCATTCAACAGTCACTACAGCAGTCAGAGCTACCAGTTCCTACTGTATAGAATAACTGTACAAAAGGGACATAATGGGTGGCAAGTTTGTGCCCAGCTAGCTCAAGGAGTGTCCACTGGAAATTAGTCCTGAAAAGGTGGTGGAGAGAGAGAAGAGAAGTGGAAGGTACTCAAAGACAGAATCCCTGCATCTCCGGCTGACACCGGAGCAATAATCACACATTAGCAGGTCCCATTCGGTAAGACCAGCCATCAGGAAATAATGGTTATTTTGATCCAAAGTAAAGGGCCATTGAAGACTGCTGTATTTTCGGCGTGGAGAGTAGTGCTGAAATTCCTGCCTTACTCTACCTTTTATTATTCAAGTCTGGATTCCACATTTTTTGGCATAGAGTGCTTCTCAGCAGCTGCAGCAAACTGGAGCCGCCGTGGATCATCTGGACATTGTAGATGCCTCTCAACCTCGTGTGTATACTGATAATAACTGACATAAATTGACATTAAAATAGCACCACTACACCATATTACTATTTCAAACATGCAATGAAGCTTTCCTTATTAAATGTTTGTATTTAACATTTGACACACATCGATGCCATGTACAGACAGGTGCTGGAACAGGGAGACGTGGGTAATGAAAGTTTTGCCGGCCAGGGGTGTTAAATTGTGCATGAACACTGATTAGCAAAAAACGGTCACTTTCAATGATATGGGCAAAAGGGGCAGGTGTTCACCCCCCCCCCCCCCACATGCCCACTTTATGACTTAGTTTCAGTTCCTCTGTAAGTTCTGCATTTCCCCAAGAAAAACGTCAAAAAACTGTAAGGTGAAATTTTGGGTTTTTGTTTCCCCCTCGTGTGTGCATTCATGCTAAATCACAAGATAGCTCCTTCTCCATCTTGCTGTCTGTGTAGAGTTTTGATCAGAGAAATACAGCTTAACCCACAGAGGTGGACAAAATGACAGAAGAGCCATATATAAAAGGACTAATTACTGTATGGTGAAGTTCAGATACTGTTAGAGCTACAAAGTAGATTCATATCGTGTTGAAGGCTCATTATCAGTATGTGTCAGCTGGAAAAAAAAATCTGACAATCAGCAGCTTGTTATGCATTTTCAAAGCAACCTGTGGCAACTAATTTCTGAAGTGTTCGTAAAGGGTTTGCCTGAATGGAGCCACTTCCTGGCCCCAGAGATCAAGGAGCAGGTGAGGGCTAAATATCATGGTAACATATGCCAAAAATAGACATCAGAAAAGAAGCTCACTGAGTGGGATAGATGGATGCTTAATAGGACAGTGGCCAAACCCTACAAAACTGCAGTTTCAAAAAATGACCACAGTTCAGCCTCAACATAACCTGTAGGTTGTGAACACAAAGCTGGTTTTTATGGCTGTACTGCACAAAGACACATAGCCTGGAGCCTTAAGCAATGGAAAAAGTAATAGGGTCTAATGAGTCCTCTTTCACCCTTTTTCCTCCATCAGGAGAAGACGAAGGGAAGCCTTTAATGTATGATTTTAGTTGCCATTCAGCAGTTAAACATGGGAGATCTCTGATGGTACGGGCAGCCATTAAGGAAATCATTTGGTCTGGTTATCGCTCTGCTGGATCATATAATGGCCAAGCAATATGAGGCCATTTTAGAGGACTTGTTGGTGCGAACATTGTTCCCTCATGATGTTCACTAATTCTAAGGCCCAATTGGCAGATATATATCTATATGAAAGACCTGTCCAGGAGCACAGAGTGCAGAAAAAGATTTTCACCTCGTTCTTCCTCAGAACTGGAGGTTTCTCTGGAGGTCAGCTTGTTTGAATGTTTTTTTCTGTTTTATTTTGTTTTGTTTTTTTGCAAACTTGCTACCGGGGATAAAAGATAAAGTAAAAAAGGTACATAAACCGAAACCTAGATGGACACTGAGCCTTGGTTAGCCTGAATACTGAGACAACAGAAACCAGCTGGATTTAAAAAATCAGTCTTTGTACAGGTGACATCAGAATCAGTATTTAGCAGCTGTTTCAGTAAGACCAGGAAAAAGGACCCCCTCCGACAGTGACTTAGTAATGATATGGCAATTGCTGAAGGATTTTTCTATTTGAAAGTTTCGGAACACAAAAATTAAGCAAAAAAATAATAATACAAAAAAACATTTTAAATGAATTATTTACCTTTTGATCTTGTCCCCAGAAACTACTGTCATCTGCTGTAGTTGATTCCTTCTGCCTTTGAAAATCTAAAACGTCTTTATTTATGATTCAACGATGGTAAGATAAACAAAAAGACTTTTATTATTAAAAAACAAATTTTCACAGTCCACAGTAAATGTATTTATCAATTGACATTGAGTGACAGGTGACACTTTTACTGTACTAGTCAATGTACAGTTTTTACCTACTTGCCACCCTTGATTATAAATTTAAGGGGGCCTATGAGGGGGTGGTATGGTGGTGCAGGGGTTTAGCACTGCTGCCACATGCCTCAAGGACCAGAGCTCAAGTCTCCCCCATGGCTACGTGTGTTTGGAGTTTGCATGATCTCCCCGAGTCATCGTGGGAATTCCTCCAGGTACCCCCCACAGTACAAAAACATGCTGAGGTTCACTTTAATTAAATTGTCCTTAGGTGTGCATGTGTGAGTGTGCCCTGTGATGGGTTGGTACCCCATTTTGGGTTGTTCCCTGCCTTGTGCCCATAGGCTCGGGTCCCCAGCATCCCTGAATAGGACAAGTGGTTACAGAACATGGATGAATGGAAGGATGGATGGGAGCCTAAGACAATGTGGGTGGGTAGGGATGTTCCAAGGGATGGAACACTTGTAATCAATCAGTGACTGATGATAGATATAAAGTAGCACTTTTTCAGGAAAGAGTCATGGAATGTTCCCGTTTTCCTGTCAGTTCATCCTTGACAGCAGTATTGGAGGGGGCTAATAGACTGTCCATTCCATCTCCGTTTGCTGTCCCAGCAGACGTAACGCTTAGGGAGCCACTCAGATTAAGCACCTTTCTCAGGGGCATTATATAAAGGCCTCTGGCCGACTGCCATGAGGACCTGTTTTGACAGTCATATTGGAGGCCTTTAGTGTTACCTAACTCACAATTTGTGGATTGCTAATTATTTACTGTATAACACTCAATAAGCATAACTGTACTGTCCAGCCATGGACTAATTCATAATACGCCATATATTTTCTTACATAAAAAACCCCCCGTGAAACACTGAAATCATCCTGAATTATAAAAAGAAACAATAAAATGTGTTCACCAGTTATTTTCCTATAACATTCATAACTGTTACTCAATCATCAATCATCAGCTTCTTCAGGGAGTTCAGATAAGCTGGGATGAGGGAGCTGACAGACTCGTCATCATGGATGATCTTCTCTCCTCTGCCCTCTGATCCAACAGAGCTGGGTGATCTGACCATCCCAGGGAAGGGGGTGCTGTAACCCTGGAGGCAAAACAGAAAGTAACATTTCATATAGAACTCAATAAGGAAGTAGTCTCTATGGCTCTCCAACCCCTTTGCACCTTGTAACAAGGACATACACAAACACACCAATAGTTACAGTTGTTGCACAATGAACAATTTCTGCACAATGAATGATTTGGTGTATATGCATGGTCTTATGTCTTAAATATTAAATTCATTTCCAAACAAACAAATAAAAGTAAACAGCAAATGAGAGACAAGAATACATACTAATAACTGCACAGGATGAAAAATGAAGATGATAAACCACTGTCATCCCCCACCACTCCCCCAGGCCCCAGTGAGGTTAATTTTTCTGGATAAAAATCCATTATAGAGAATCATTAGTCAGGAAGTGGCTCTGAAGTACACATACAAAGGACTAAACAGCATTCAGGAAATGACAAAATTGCACCGAGAGAACAGAAAATGGATTAGCGGCATAGAAGAACATCATATTGCTTGGATATGCCCCAGAATACTGCTGGCTCAGTCATCAAAAATAGAAAGGTGCAGCACTCCACCTGGTGGCATCCTAGCATAGACCACCCCTCCTACCATGGTCGTAAATAAATACGTACAACTTTGTTAAACCCCTAATTCCTTTTCCTTTAAGTGCTAGGCAAACATAATAACTATACATATACACCATAGGGGCTTGCACACTTACAGAGGAGTACCCCTTGCTGAAGCTTCCTCTGCTTTTTGTCCTAATCTTCGTTAGTGCTGACTCGGCAATGTCCGCTCGTTCCTCTGCGTCATCCAGCTCATGAACCGTCTTCCTGTACTTCACCAGATTCATGTTGGCTTGCTCTTCCTGATTGCATTTTGGGATGATAACGCAATAAAGAACAACATCATATTGCAAACGGCATTCCATTTTTACACCAGAATTCATATATTTAAATGAAGCCTGTAACAACGAATTATGAAATAACGTCACGTTATGTAATAACTCGATAAAATGTAGCAAATTTGTAGCCTATATTATAATTTTATATTGCAACATTAACCTATTATTAGTATTATTATCATTATCATTATCATCATTATTATAACGTTGCCCAAAAAACAGCATCAGTGTGTTTTTGTGATCCATTTTGGATTTCTTATGTAATTACACAGCATTATGTGATGAAAATCTGTCAAAAGCAAAAGGGAGGACTTCAGTAAAAGCATAAAATCAATGCATGTTAGTCTTGCAAAAGTCCATACCGCTTCTTCCACTTGTCTCTTATAGGCCTTCATCTTGTTCTGCAGCCTCTCCACCAGTTCTTGCATCCTCTGCTGGTTTTTCTGGTCCTCCTCGGACTGGAAGAGTAGTTCCTTCAGACGCCGCTCATTCTTGCGTAAAGTTTTCACTGTCTCAGCGTGCCTCTTCTGCTCTGTGTCCAGCTCCAACTCCAGCTCTTTCACCTAGACACAACCATTCATGGCACAAGACAGCGATTGCAGATAAACAAATGGCAACAAGCTACCAACAAAGAGACCAGACACAAGTATGTCTTTCAAGACCAAAGGTTTCACTAACATTGTAGGATTTAAAAAACTATATTCTGGTAACACATTACTTGATGGGGCACATATACTTAGTAATAACTCAGTTACTACTGAAGTACAAATCATGTCCAGATCATGAACAAACACAGTACTTAAAAGATGAGTCACGATTCATTAATGATGAACAAACATGAGCAGTATTTCATGTTTTATTCATTACTTGTTCCTTCAGTAGTTCACAAAGGTTTGCAAAATTAGATTTAATAACAAAAATGCTAACTAGAAAGATGCATTATGATTCATTAATGATGAATTAACATGAGATCAGTATGCAACTAAGATTCAGTTTGTTGTTAATTAATGAATAAGTAATAGTATAACACTATATTATTAGTGCCCCGTCGTTACCAATATTCCTTATACGTCTTCGATGTCAGTCATATATATAACAAATAATTTTTTAACGAAATTATTATGATGCAATGTTCCATTAATATAAAATGCTTAAAACACCGTGACATATTGCTAGTTTTAAAAGTCCTTTAAAGCTACAGAATGATGATTTTAATTCAGTAAATGGCAGAAATACTGAAAGCTGGCCTGATCCAGAGCCTACTTGTAGTTTACCTTCCCTTCTAGCTTCTGGATGATCTTCTTTCCCCCCTTGAGTGCCAGCTGCTCAGCCTCGTCCAGCCGAGCTGACATGTCCTTGACCTGGGCTTCCAGGCCCTTCTTCACCCTCTCCAAATGCGACGTGTGCTCCTGCTCGTGCCGCAACTCCTCTGCCAGTCGGCCGGCCTGTAGTGTGGAACAGGAACAACATTAGATATGGTACAGCTTGACATAGCAAGAAAATACGCCTTTTTTACTTTCAGCTGCAGTAATGAGGGTCAAGCAGATATATCAAGCATGCAGTTATGCACCCCATGGGTCACTAGCTGGAACCTTTTAGTCATAATTCCAAGCAGATAAATATCAAGCTACCAACTGCCTGTGAAAATCTTGCCTTCATCAAAAACCTCTTCACTACCAAGAAAGTCTAGTGGAGGCTTCGCTTGCATATTCCCCGGATTCCTGTTATCCTTTGCTACCCAAAGGAATCATGGATGAACAACCAAACAATGCTACAGTATGCCCATTAAGTAAAGCCGTACCTCACACGTGGCCTTCTTGGCCTTGTCATTTGAAGCCCGCACGCTGCCCGCTAGCTCTTCGTGGTCTTGAGTCATCTGTTGAAGGTCTGCCTCGAGCTTTCTTTTCCCATTGTTAGCGGACTGGAACTGCAGAGCAGGTGGAAATGCCATTAGCTGCTTTCCCATATGAGGCGTGCCTATAAGTCTATAAGTATATAAGTAACTGTAACTCCAGTTCAGCTTTATTTGCACGGCACATTTTTACAACATTTCATTGTGTGAAAGTGCTTTACATTATCGCAACCCAAAGCCCCCAGTGAGCGAGCCAGAGGCGACAGTGGCAAAGAAAAAACCTTGGGGGGAATCAGGCGCAAAGGGGAAGCCCGTCCACTAGGGGCCGGCAGAGGAAGTGAAATGATCAAGACAGTAAAATCCTCATTTACACTGTCCAAAGATCTGAGTCTCAATGCAGTGACAGGAAAGTGACGGCATGTAGGTACCACATTAAGTAAGCAATCTATACCCTAACTATCTAGTTATGCAAAATTGTCAATTTTCAGTAGAAGGAATTCCCTTAATGACTTCATACATTAATTTGTGTAATTATATATCCAACTTATTCCATGATCATCTGGTGGAACACGTGGCCTTAGACGGTGTCTATGTACAGTACATGATTGGATGGAAAGCGATGTCAGAGAAGCAGACCTGGTTACTTATTTCATTGTACTTGTCAGTCATTTCCAGCAATTCGGTCTCCAGGCATTTGCGGGCCCTCTCTGCAGCCTCCACACCAGCACGAGTCTCCTCTCCCTCTGTCACCAACGTGGCACAGCGGCGTTCCAGCAGGGCGCGCTCCTCTCGCAGTTCCTCCTGCTGCCGCGCATCGTCCTCTACTTGGGTCTGGAGATCCTGCAAGAGACATGGAAGGAATGAGGACTCACGTGTTTAATAGTTTGTGAACACGTTTATGGAACACGTTTACCAATATATATTCCAGTTCTTTAATTCACTGGTATTAGCTACTGGCAATTTTGGAAATCTGTTGTATGTTTGTTATGAACAGATGTCCGAGTTACATGGGGAATCCTGAAGATGGCACTGTGACCCTGCGTGAAACTCAGCAACAGAAAAAAATTATGTCGTACACAGTGAGATCAGGAATAATATAGGATTTCAATTTACTTCCTAATGACAAAGACTGATATGTGTTCAGTAACTTTGCTTCAATTGCAAACTCAATGTACTGTGCTCCTGCTTAAAAAAAATAGTTTATAATTGGATATCAAGAATGTAATTAAATAAATTAAAATAGGGTTTACCAAATTATCTGCTCATTTCATCTGGTTGTTTTGGATATAAGCATTTCAACCTCAGCTTTCATTTGTGAAGCTGCAAGCTCAGTTGAGGCCAATACATTTTAATTTTACTTAAATTAATTTACTTAAATTGTTTTTTGTATACGCTTTTTATTTAATCTGCAACCCTGTACCAGATCAGCTGGGAGAGAATTTGATGGATGGACATAACTTCTCCATTTGAATTTTAACTATTAAAATTTATAACAAAAGATGGTGCTATCGTTACTGAAGTCCCAAATGATATCCATCTGTTTATTTTGTTAATTTTATATTATTCAAATTGTCAGGTGCAACATCTGGATTAAAGCTTAACCATGCTGATAAAGGATTTATCGAATTTGGCTCCTTAGCATGAACTGAAACGCCTTTGTAAAAACATACAATATGTTCATTTGTCTGCCCTGAACTTTTTCTCTCAGGTAATACAAAACAGATTTCACTATGCCTCTTTTAAACCCTAAACTAGTTGGTTCTTGCGGTGCTTAAACCAGTTCTCTAGTGATTAGCCACTTTGTTTCTGATTCTGTCAATCGATATGAAGACGCAGAAAAAATTAGAAAACAATGGTGTCGGTCTTAATCGTCTAATACAATGAGCAATGTTTTTGTTTCTCTCAAATTTTATGCATGCTGCAAATGAATTTTTCTGTTTGCTTGTTTGTTTTACTGTTTAATAATCTCTGCTTATGCAATAATTTAACTGCCATACAGACATTCTACCTCCAGCCATTCTGTGTTTCCTTCATTGCTTCCTTGATCTACCTTGTTGTTATTTAAGTGTTATTGAAGCCCTCAACATTTTTGGTCATGCTCCAGATCAGCAACTGCTTCTGAGGATGTATTTCTTCAAAGGGCTCTCTTCATCCTTCCCTCCTGCCAGTCTTCTCTGTTATTAACTTCCCAGATTTTTCTGTTGGGCCGTATGCTGCTTTTCTCCCTGTCATTGTTCAGATTTCATTGTAATTTCATATAATTTCCTCATGCCCCCTGTGCCCCGCAGCTTATTCCGAGGGTGGTAGATACTTCTTCCTATTTTTATGTATTTTTTAATCCATGTTCTGTTACTCTTTTTAAACATTTATTTAACGTTATATTGGCTTTGCCTTTTCTTTCTTGGAAACCTGTGTTTTACCAAATTCTTTATACTTTTTTCTATACCTTTCATGACATACTAATAATAGTTTTGAGGGTTTTTGAGAAGCCCCAAAAAACATTATTCCCCTTTTTTACATTTTAATGTTTTCCCTTAATTTTAAATGATCAGCTGGAGATCCCTTAATGCATTTTTTTTCTTGTGCATGTAAAATAACAAATAGTGTAATTTAGTTTTCTGCAGTTCCACGCTTCTGATTGGAATTTTGTGGAGCATTTCTGGTAGTTTCCACAATACGTTTTTAGACCGTGACACTCAGCACGACCTAAATTCTAATCTCAAGTTTTGGTTCATGAACTCTCATTATACTATCACTGCTTCTTGGCTCTTGCCCAGTTTAATGGATACTACCCATTATAATCTGAATATAACTATTTTACTAATTAGTTTATTCCAGATAAAAGCACTGCTACCTTATGGTATATATGATATTGGATACTGTTTCAGTGTTTGCGGGATCTTTACCTCCATTTCTGAACATGAAACGAACATGCACATTCTGTGACAGATAATGTGCTAGAAACTATTGTGCACACCTTTTCAACAACAATGGATAGTTTTGGGATACCATATTGAAATATTGAGTTAAAGAAATTCAGACTCAATACTTAAGATTAACTCTGTTACTGGTAATGTGTTGTTTTATCCGTGTTGCTGTAGCTATCGACTAATATCCTGCACAGGGGCGTCAGAAGCATTTTGAATGTGAGGGGGACACACTGGTGGGGGGTCTGGGGACCTTCCCCCAGAATTTTTTTAATGAATTAGATGACATTTCCTGCATTCTGGTGTATTTTTAACAGGTTTATTAATTATTAATTAATGGAATAATTAATTTTACCTACAGAAGTCACTTAATTCAATGACTATTTTAGAGACTCAACAATAAGTCCTCATTGAACTAGTCCATATTCACCAGCCTGTTTTTAACTGCTACCCACTGCTATGCCTAAGATAATGATGTATTTGTATGTGTCTTCTCATATCGATCAAGTGGAATGGATTCTTTTGCGAAGCAATAGAAACAGAGCTGGGTGAACTAATATTTTATGTTAAATGTGGGGGGGGGTCCAAACAAATAATTCTGAAACGTGAGGACAAGTCCCCCTCAGATTTAATGGTGGCGACGCCCATGGTCGTGCAACATCAAACTAGGATTCCGGAATTAAACTTTCGGGTAAAGGAAATTCATGAAAGAAATAAATATGTTTAGCTGCCTTCATTGTTGCGTAATACTTTATGCACCACACAGGGTTTGCATTTCTGTCATAGCTCAGAAATTTAAACTGGGCCAGATGATTGAGCATCTCTAAGCTTTACAAATCTAATTCAAAATATGAACTTTAAATGTAAATCCTGAAGTTTGATTTAAATACGGCTCATTTATGTATCTATTACAAGAATCAATGTAAGGGCTTAGACCCTTAAGCACCATTCATCTGCAATAAAACTGCTCCCTGCTCCCAGTGGTGTCTTGAGGGAATAAAGCTTACTTTAATCTGCAGCTGCATCTTCTTAATAGTTTTCATCAGTTCCCCATTGTTCTTAGTCAGTAGGTCCAACTGGAGCTCCAGCTCATTGAGGTCGTTCTCCAGTTTCTTTTTTAGCCGGGCAGCTTCCGAACGACCTTTCACCTCAGTGTCCAGACTCGCCTGCAGGGACTCCAGTGCCCTTTGCTGGCCTTTTCTGGAAGTAAAGAGAAGTAAAGTCAATGATACTTTCTGTTTCTTGAAGGCCATTTCTACTTTTGTGAATAAAATAGAAAAATAGAAATTATTATATAGGAATTATTTTTCTTCATAAGGATAAGAATTGACATTCAAAAACAGTTGCTGAGAAAGTGGAGGGGGTCGTCTAATCAGGGCCATCTACTATTCCGGCCAAAACGGTAACTACGTTCCCTTAGATGCACCAAGTAAAAAAAGTAAATGAAAACTCTCTTTAAAATTTTTTTTATAAAAATACTTTCACTATCGACATTTAGCTGTTTTGCTAAGGAGTTTATTCAAAGGAATTTGTGCTTTTCCCCAGGGCTGAACATTTTGCTGGAGTTGTAAAGCAGGGCACCACCTGAGACTTAAACTGGCTCTCTTTCAGGTTACAAAGCCAGACACTTGACTGCTACACTTCCCCTGACATGCAGATATGAGATAAGACTGTTGCATGTAAAAACGTTCCAAAACCCGAACAATATTTTACGAGCAGAAAACGAGCAGACAGGGGAAAGACACGTACCCAGGAAAGAAGCCCTCATCCTCTATTCGTGAAAGCAGGAAATTAAGGAAGAAATAACAGGATCCTGTATTAAGCCATCACGTTAAGGATTGAATGGTTGAAATGGTTAAGCATTTTTGGCAAGGTATTGATTGAAATCGGCAGGTATTTCAGGTCGATAAACTGTCCAGCAGACAGTCATGATGCGTATGGTAATAGATGCATATTTCAGACAAAGAGTGAGCCATCTGTAAGGGTTGAAGGCACCTGGTTGCTTCAAACTCCTCCTCTTTCTCCTGCAGCCGGCGCTCCAGGTCCCCCTTGGCCTGGGATATCTCCAGTTGCAGACGAAGTACCTTAGTCTCCTCAGCCTAGAAGAGATTAAAGAGCAGATGTCTGACTCCTCAGTCTTGCCAAGCATCCCCCATTACCCAGTCATCTGGAAGAATCCGTTACTCTCCCACAGTTGCACTGTTAAAGTGGTTGTATTACATTATTAATTATTACTGAAAGTGTTCACATAATGCAGAAGTCTGAGCTCTTTTAGTGATTGGTTTCTTACCTCTTTTCCCCCCAAAACAGAATAAGATGTAATAATCAAATGAAGTTTCATGCATCTCAGTATTATAGCTTCTACAGAACAGTAATCTATTGTGCATTAACAGGTAAACCATATGTAATATAAATATTAGCTAATTTTTAAGGAAAAAGAAGAGTAGACGATTCTCTTACTATAATGATGTTGTTTATTTTCTCTTAAAGGGAATGCAAACCTCACCTGTTATGTATAAAGTCTTTGTTATTAATCAAAAAGTTATTAAATGTACTCAACAGTCAAGTTATGTGCTGTATTGTGCTCTAAATAGGTAGTTTAGAAGGCATTATGTGGCTAAGAGAGCCATCGTTGGGGCAGTGAAACCGGAGTGGCCGTAGAGGGCCTGGCCCCTAGGAGCCCCATTCAAAACAGAAATTTGCCTAGATAATAGATAGGCTAAATAATAATGTTATTAAATATTTTTTTCCCAATGATTGCATGCACCCACGTTTCATCTGAATACATCATTCTGGCTAGGGCTATCATGGCACACAAATTTGTTGTTTCCAGCTTGGAACATCGTTTTGATAATAACTGACACTTTATTGATTCCTGTTAGGGACATTTTCTTGAAGCCCCCCCCCCCAACCTGCTCTCTATAGGTGAGAGCAAGCTGTCCGCAAAGGGCAGCCACCTGTTGTGGGACCCAGGAAGCTGGGGGCTAAGGGCCTTGCTCAAGGAGCCACAGACATGCTGAGGCTGGGCTCAAACAGCAACCTTCTGATCACAGGCAGAGTGGCTAAGCCCACTGAGCCATATGCTGCCCCCAGAAAGGCAGGTTCTGTTCCTTACACACAATGAAACGAATGAATGCATTTATTGATATGGGCAGAACCTAAATTTACAAGTAAATGTTCAACACGGAAAGCATTATGGTAATTGCGGCTGTGGGGTGTTCTGGCTAATGCTGGTTACAGTCAGTTAAAATCGGCAGTTTGAGAACATTTTGGTTTTCCAATGCAGCCTCAGACTCCTCAGGTGATGCTTCTATCTCCTCTTTCTCCATCTCCTTCTTGGCTTTCTGACATTGTTTCAATGATTCAAGGAAATGTAAGAAACCACAAAGGCAGCTGCAATGCATAGCTTTTGACAACAGGATATACAATATATTCCAAAGACATGGAGAGTTTATTGGTTTTCCAATAAATTACACCAGCATTGGAGAGAGAATAGCTGATAAGACCGAGACTGTCTGTCAGTTCTGTTATACTGAACTGAGATATGTTAGTGGAACACATCCAACGTGCTAACTCATCTGAGACAACATCGTCTGAATGTGTGTACAACGGAGCAAGGGAGAAACAGCCCCTGCAAGATCCCTCCCCATGGCATCTAAAGGCACTTTTTTCAGGAAATTCAGACCGGGCTAAAGACAATCATTTCAGCTATAGGGGTGTTTATCACTACAGATGGGCAACCATACTCGGTATTAGAGAACACACAATTTAATTCTGCAGATAAGCTTCTCTTAGGTTGTCTTATTCAGACACCACTACAGACGCATTGCCTTTAGATTGCAACTTGACGTGATTATTTATAATTTATAAAAAAAAAAATTTCAAAACAAATTCTGATTTCCTAGTTGTACCAAACCGTGAATTTTGGTGTACCGGTACACCCCTACTATTTAGACACTGGAAATGCACTTAATCTAATGATTTACATTACTTGGTTTATGTTGGCCTCAGCTGGGGCCCCGAATATGTTGGCTTTCCCGGGGCCCTGCTTCTCAGACACTGGCCCGGTGGCTAATCACAATTACATTACATCACCTCACTGCTCAGCCATGTCTGATTTAAATGCCAATAATCCTCATAATGTCACCCACCCTGCAGGCTGAGGAGGCGTTGTTGATATAATGCAATACTTCTGACATTGTTTCAATTATTCAAGGAAATGTAACAAACCTCAAAGGTGACTGCAATGCATACTTTTTGACAAGACACATTATTTATTCCAAAGACAAACCAAGTTTCATACAACAATGGCACTGAAGAATTGCATTTTCCTTATAATTTACCTCACTCTTTTGTTCTCCTAGTCAAGGCAATAAACAAACAGCTTAGTATGCAGTTACCAAAGTTAGCTCTCGGCAACAAGGAAAGTACTCCAAGAAAGAACTCATTTTCACTTCCTCAAAGCAAGCCTGTGTTAATTAGCTTCCTAGCCAAAGTCTTGTGGCCACAGGGCCCATCCAAAGAGCAGCAGCTCTTAGCTATCTGCTAATCACAAAGTCTATGCTACTTCTCTACTTGTACTGATAGTTAACTTCTATCGTGGTGAGTGTTACAATAACAAGAATGCATTATTCGAATAGTAACCTCACCTGGTGTTCCATGTTTAAATCTGCCATCATGTGTAGGTAAACTCTCAACCTTGAAGCTGTTACAATATAGCCTCAGGGAGTAGAATTTACCACCGTGGGAGTAATGCATACTTTACATTACTCATTTTAGGAT
Source organism: Mormyrops attenuatus (assembly GCA_026777985.1). NCBI lineage: Eukaryota > Metazoa > Chordata > Actinopteri > Osteoglossiformes > Mormyridae > Mormyrops > Mormyrops attenuatus. The sequence goes on along the minus strand of JAODKC010000095.1, from coordinate 18,175,315 downwards.
GAACTGTTGACTGAAGCTCATCATTATGCCTTCTCTGAGAAAAACTTATCAGAATGCATTAATTTGGAACATGTGCTGTTCATTTACTGCTCTCTGCCAAGTAATATTACCATCTATTTTATGAAGAGCCCAGGACTGTGCAACTATGGGTATAACGACAGCAGACTTGCTTTCTCAATACCTCCAATGCAGCCTCAGACTCCTCAAGTGAGGCTTGTAGCTCCTCTTTCTCCATCTCCATCTTCTTCTTGGCTTTCTGCAGCTCATGGACACTCTTCCCGACATCAGCCAGCTGGTCATTGAGATCAGCTAACTCCTCTAAAATAACATCAGAAGGAAAATGGGAGGAAAAGCAACTCAGCCCTGTATAATTTTCAGTCATATAAGCTTTCATGGTTAGGTATCTTGGGAAGTATTTGTTTTCAAAATGAGTATTTAGCTAATCCCCGCTTGTTGTAAAACGTTCCAAGCAGTTCTACATTTTTCTCTTGACTCCCCCTTTAAGTGTTCTTTCATCACACTTTGGTTCCGTGTGTCCCGTCTATCATCTCTTACCCTGGAAGGCTTTATTCTCCCTCCGGAGGGCCTCCCCTTGCTCCAGGTTCTCCTCGTAGGCTGTCTTCAGCTTGAAGAGCTCAGCTGCATGCTGCCGGCTCTCCTTCTGGCAGCCCTCTACTTCCGCCACCAGCTCTTCACACTTCTGTTTCCAGTCAGAGAGCTGCTTCTCCATCACACGCTGCTTCTTATCCAGTAACGTCGCAGAGCTGCTTGCCTGGACACAGGGTGTAAAGGGAGAACTCCTGCTATATTCAAATAAGTCTATCTCTTGCAGAGAGCCAAGTATTATGCAAAAAGTTGACCTTAAATTCATTTGAGAATTTATACCTTAAGTACCGTAAAATTCAGTCCATATCCTACACAAAATTATAATCAGAATCTGTATTATCATATAAAGAAGTCTGACTTCTGAGAGACATTTTTTTTTAAAAAACCACATGGAAGTACAGATAAATCTGCCTATTAAACACATTAAATTTATTTATGGTTAAACCCTTGCTGTGGAAACTAAATAATTTAGCTTTACTTGAGACTCATAATTACAGATTACAATAATATCTTAATTATAGTAATACCTATTTCAGAAGAATTTTTCAAAATATTGAAATTTTTGACTGTTTAACCAGAAGTATACTTTAGATAAAAGTGTATTTTGTGCAGGGGTAGGAAACCATGACCCTGGAGTCCTGATCCGGCAGGTTTTCTATCCTACCTGGTCTCTGATGAATCACACCTGATCTCAGGCAGATTGTAACTCATGAGGTAGGATAGAAAACCTCCTGGACACGCCACTCCAGGATCAGGGTTGCCTTCCCCTGATTTAGTGCATCACTGTGTAAAAAAGTAAGAGATTCATGCTTACATTCAGTAAATAGTGCTTACCTTCTCCAGGTCTAAGCAAAGGTCCTCCACCTCTCCTTGTAACCTTTGCTTGGTTTTCTCCAGGCTAGAGCATTTAGCTTGGGTAGCCTCAACAGCTTCCTCGGCCTCCTGTAGCCGTGACGACAACTTCTTCCTGTAACACAAATAAAATCAGAGATATCGATGCACCGCTCCTACAAGAAACTAAAGATGGAGAGTTGGTCACTCCATCAGTTGGTCACCTTAACTCAACAAAAATGAGAGAATAATCCTTTGCCAGATTCCCCTTGTCTGTATACAAAGTATAAGTATAAGACTATAAGCATGCTCAAGGTATAGGAATTGAATAATATTTCCAAACTCCGCGGGTCAGAGAGATTCTGGATACTGACCATTCAAAGTTTTCTATCATATCTCTAAAGTTTCCTTTTGCACCAATGACGGCAGCAAAAAATTATAGGTAATAACAGAGTACTTGATCATTGCAAAAACCGGCCATGTAGACAGATACATGTGGCTTCCTGTGCATGAGCAACACCACTATCACTATTATGAACTAGAACGACGTTTGCAGCAGACACTAACTTGGCATCTTCGAGCTCATCCGTGTGCTGAATGGCTTCGGCCTCGTAGCGTGCCCTCCAGTGAGTGACCTCGCTGTTCAGCCTAGACACCTGTCGCTGTAGCTCCAGCTTGCTCTCCTGCTCCTCCTCCAGTTGCTCCTTCAGCAGGTCATACTCCTGTTTCAGTGTGCCCAAACTGTGTCCTAGCGCTGTTTTCAACTAGTGGAACCCAGTTGAAGAGGGAAAGATTAATCAGAAATGTATAGAAGTGGGGTAGAGATATATATTGAATGGCAGTTTTAGCCCTCAGCAAGGCAGCTCCTGTTAGGTGTTGAGCTTCCTTAGTACAAGTACCGACTTTTTGTATATTTTAAAGGTAAATTAATAAATACATATGGCATAGAGGGAGCAAAAACGTGGATTGTCTGCGGGTCCCTGAGAACCAGATTGGAACACATTGTCTTAGAGTTAAAAAGCAGGTCCAGGATCCTACTTTTAACTCTTCTTCCAGCTGCTTCTTGAGCTCTTCAGACTGGGACGTCAACAGGGCTTTGGCCCGGTTCATCTGGCTGGACCGGTTCTCTGCCTCTTCCAGTTGCCGACTCAGGTCATTATTTTCAGCTAGAAATTGGGAGTGTTGCATCCCAGTTAGCATAGTGTACTGCAGCACGAACTTGGTGGCGTCAAACAAAATTGCTCCATGAAATTTTTCAGTGTTCCAAAGAGGAGCAAACCATTGTTATTTCACAATCAATTTTACCAGGAAACACTGGCTGTGGCTTCACTTTATTTGAATATGTTCAGAATTTACCATTGCAGCACTATCAAACCCAGGATGTTCTATACTTTATGCTGATCTGACCAGTCTGACCATAAATTTTCACATGACATATGTCCATTATTGGCTACTACTGCTTTGAAAAAAGTGCTTTGAGTACTGCTCCTCCGATTAACTGCATTCAAGAATGACTTAGGCACTCTGTGGTTAAAGTGCTCTTAGCTATAATGCTTAAGATAGAAGGGTGTGGAAACTTTAGAGGTAGAGCATAATAATTTTTACCACTTAACAGCCCAGGGCTATGTAGTTTAACGGTGTCTGGTACCTGACCTTGACTTGTTTCCAGCAGATGCTATAAAACCTATTTTTCATTGTCCTACTGAATCATCATACTTTCTCTACTTACCACAAATTTTATGTAGTTCAGCACAAGGCTGTGTAAAGGAAGTTAAGTGAAAGACTTCCTTGCACTCAGTACACAGATAAATCTGAAACCTTAACCTGACAAGTACATTTTTCTGTTGTACTTCACACTCCTCCTGATCTGTAACAAATTGTTTGTTTCATTTTAATGAATACCACATACTTATATTGTTGCCAAAGCCCTACAGGGTCCAAAAAACCTTAATTATATGCCTTTGCAACATCTCAAAACCTAAGCATGGATTTGTCTTCAACATGTCAATGAATGTAAAACAGAACTACATGGGGATTTATAAAATCTTCTGCTAGGTTCTGTCACCTGTAAGCCGGTTCTTGGCAATGTTTGATTCAGTCAGCCCCTTCTGCAAGTCCTCATTCTTGAAGTTGGCCTCAGACAGAATTTCTTCAAGCTTCCGCAACTGGTTGTCACTAGCGACCTTTTACAAGGCAACATATGTAATGTTAAGGCCCTCCAAGGGGAGGGCTGAGGTCTCTTCTGGTCTCTCACCTGAAAATTAATCATTCTGAGGCTATTCAGCAATCCCTTCTAGAGCAATATTATGTGTGTGGATGCGTAATAGGTTCCAGCCCCCTTGACTGGATAAGTGACTGGAAGATCGATGAATGGATCATCCAAAAATGGATTTAAAGTGTGATCTTCAATATCTGGCTTATTCACAAATCCGTTCCAGAAAGATAAGCCGATCACAGATCGGCACTGAAGGTCCAGTCTGTATACCTTGGCCTTCTGCAGATTCTCCATGTTAGTGGTGAAATCATCCAGCTCAAGGCGCAGGTTCTGCTTCTCCTTCTCCAGCTTGGCACGGGTCCTCTGCAGGCTTTCGCACTGCTCATTGAGCTCGGCCAGTGCATCGCTGTGCCGCTTCCTCGCAGTCACTGCCAGCGCCTCCGACTGCAGCGAAGACTCCTCCAGCTCACGACGCAGTCGCTTCAGCTCAGCTTCACGCTTCTTATTCACCTCAATCTGCATACGGGTGAGCGAGGGCTCTCTTTTAATGTCTGTTTACGCCATGTGTACCAGGAATTGTCCCAAGCTAGGTGCCATGATTTTGTTTATGATATGTATGGTTGACCTCCGACAGTAATAATTAGAATAAGGTAGATTAATAAAATATAAATCTCCGAGCAGGAACATGACTAAACTTAGCCACAATCACTTTTACTTAACCTTGCTGTATTTTTAGAGTACCTCAATAAACATTTCAACTCAAAATGGCATGGATTGACTCAGAAACACTTTATAACAAGGGTACATGAAGCAGCATTAATTCATACATTAATGCAGGAGAGAATAATCATTAATTTACCCATGAACTGCATTATGAGTTCTCAGGAAAATATATAAAATAACCAGGTCTCATGCATGCTTTAAGTCATACAATAATTAGTGCACTGTAGCTCAGCAGGCTAAGCCTCACTCCCACTGATCAGAAGGTTGTTGGTTCAAGCCCGGTTTCAGTAAAACAATCATATGTCCATGGGTCTTTGAGCAAGGCTCCTAATCTCCAGCTCCGTGGGCACAGTGGGTTGCCACCCTTCACTGTGATTCCCAACCATGCTCTGTTTCACTGACAGCCCGATGCAGTAGATAAAACGAGAATTTCCCCACAGGAATCAATGAATATCATCATTAAGGTGCCTACATCATCAATACTCACAATTTAATAATGATATTCATGCCATAACACTGTCTCTCATTTCTGAACTCAGATACATAATTACTCTGCTTTTATCTGTGTTACGGAGACGTTAGTTGACATTTAGTACTCTTATCACAACATGTTACTCGTGATTCTCCTCTGAGTACCTGGGATGCTGTAGCTCCTCCTGCCTCCTCCAGGCGATCAGTCAGGTCATCCAGCTCACGCGACAGGTCAGACCGCTGCTTCTCCACCTGTGCCACAGTGAAATATACCAACATCATGCACACTGCTAAACAGTTACGTGCTAAAACTTAAACACACATCAGACTGTTAGCTATCTAGCTCACCAACAACCTTGTCATCACTCAGCACCCATTGTCTCTGTAACTTATTTCAAGCAGACTAAACTCGTCATAAACGCTAAGAGCTTAATACATCTAAAGCATAATGCACTTCAAAAATAAACAAATTAAATATATGGCAGTTATCAATGTGCAATTTTTTCCACTTGAGCTCACTTCCGAAGCTGTCATCTGTTTCACAGACAGATATGTTGGGGGGCATTGTTGAAAACCCACCAAAGGGACATGAGATACAAATTAGATCCAGCAAAACATATTTCATTTCATTCTTATTGAAATACTGACAAAAGATGAAAGGGATATGCGGGGCCAGAGTACAACACAGTACAACTGACACTTCTGAAGTGACAGAACTGGGCACCATGGCATTGGAAGTGATCAGTGGAGACCAGCAATGTCTAAGATGAGTTTATCTGATGTGCAAAATCTGGGTTTCAACTTTACCATATGGATACATAATTTGAAACAAATTGAAAATTTTGGTTGAAAAAATTAAGATAATAAGAAAATGCCTTAAGTCAGTGGAATCTAACCGAACATCAAAGACAAAACCATGCAGATAGGTCAACTGCTGTTTGTAAATTGTCCTGAGATGGACTGGCATCCCAGACAGGGTGTCCTCTGCCTTGTGCCCTATGCCACCTGTGATGGGCTATAGACTATGCTGGAGAATCAGTTATGAAAAATGAATGCATGACGTTATACAACATAAGTTATAATAATATGATTGACTTTATTATATATTCATCACATTTAGAGATTATCTTAGCAAAATTAGCAAATGATTAACTGCGACCTGTTTCTCTTCTGCCAGGACAACAACTGCGCAACATGTTAGTGAAAGTTCACTGGAATGTTATTGTTAATATTAAAATCTTCAAAGGACAATATAGAAGGATTTGAAATATTCATATATCCTGGTATTAATTTGCATGAAATTCCATAATAAGAAGGGAAAAATGTACTGTATTTACCAATTTTGCCTTTAAGAAACATATGGTTATAAACAATTAAGATTATACGATTACATAAATCTTACACAACCATTTATCTAGAACATGGTCATAGTCGCCTGGATCAATGGAAGGAAAGGGCTTGAGGCAGGGGAACACCCAGGATGGGATGGCCATCCATTTCTGGGAACATGCACAATCACACATTATGGGTAATTTATAACCAATTCAACCCAACACAAGGACAACACCAAGCTGGGAGTAGGATTCATAGCCTCCACCATAGAAGTGATGCCACAGTTCCATATGTGTAAACAGAACAATGGAATCAAACTTACTTTCTCTAAAAAATAATAAAAATCATCATACTACCATGTACAGCCTCCTACTAGAGCCTCGAATAGCTTCAGAGTGTCTGACCCCGATGTATGTCTAATTTTTCCTAAAGGTCCAGAAGTGCTCTGCCCGTCTAAAACATTGCATATCCCCACATGCTAACATTTCAATGCCTATGTTAACAGTCACATTGCTTCAACGGTTATTAAAATAAAGATTAAAAGCACAGGAAGAGCTGAACTTCATGTCACAGCAGTGTCTTCTTTTCATCTGCTCAACTGAAGGTCACGTTTACGTTGCTGTGTTCGTAACAGTGGGGGAGGGGTCACATTCCTTTTAAAATGATCTCACGGTGATGATGTTATCATTTCTGATTCTATCTTACTGACCCAAGCAAAGCAACGGCATGACTGTGTTGGTCTTTCAGAGAGGTTTGTTTTGTTTTACTCTCTGAAGCCACCTAGGTGAAGCAGCAAGTAATAAGATAAGAATGTGCATGTCTATTCCTGATAACGACAGCATTTTGTAAATATCATGGGGGGGCGGGGCTGGCAAAATCCTTTTAGGATTAAACCATTAAGGATGATGCAAGTGCTGCAACATTTGTCAAATAAATCCATATGGAAATGATTTTTACACCGCAGTAGTTGTGTCTTATTGTAAAAAAAAGTTTTCAATCGTTCTCCTAAAGAGTGCAGCAGAGGACAAACGATATATCAGTCTTACAAAGTGTCATGACCTGCTCGTCCGATCCTCCCGGGTGCCACGCCCCCTCATCTACCTCGTGTGGAATCCCCGTGTTACTGGCTGTTTCTCGTTGTTGTTAATTAGTCTGATGTATTTAAGTCTGTGTTAGGTATGTACTCCCCAGTCCGGTCATTAACGTCATATCATGTCTGCTTGTTCCGTGGTCCTACTTGTGTTGGCCCTGAATTAAATCCTGTGTTTTCCCCTATTCCATGAGTCTTGTCTCTGCTTCTGCGGTCTGTGCCTCACGCAATCTCTGACACAAAGAAAGATCTGAATTAACATTTCTAATTCTGTAATGAAGGAATTTTTTTTTTTGGTTTAGTCTATGTCATGCTGCCCCTCAAAGGATTGTGACCTTAATGTGATGGAGGGGGTTTTATATGCCAATTTACAGAGCTATGGCAACCAGAGTTGAGCTCCTGGCAGAACCCCCCAGGGGAACACATTTGTGGGGAGAAGCCAAACAATTAAACCAACAAATAAACAAATGATCCAACAAAGACTGCCTGTCTGGAATTGTGTTACTGGGACCAGCCCCAGGAGGTGGGCCGGGGGGGGGGCTCCGCCCAAAAGGGTCACCACCCACAAGACAAATGGTAGGGGTCAGGTGCAGTGCCATTTGGGTGGCAAGCATGAGTGACAATGATCCAGACGGATTAGACCTTAGCAATGAACTCTGACTTGGGGAACATGAAACGTTATCTCTCTGTCTAGGAAGGAGCCTGAGCTAGTGCTGAAGATAGAAAATTATCAGCTGGATAGAGTTGGCCTCACCTCTTTGCATAGTGTGGGCGCTGGAAAGAGACCTCCTGATCTGGGATGAAGGACTGCTGTTCCTACTCTAGAGTTCCTCATGGTGAAATACCTCAAGCAGGTATGGGAATACTCTCAAGTCCCAGGCTGACAGCAAATTACCATAAGAAAAGCAAGTTGCACTGAACAGAAGTTTGAAGTCCCCAGCCTATTTGTGGGTGACGTGCTCAAAAGCATACTGCCTGTGAATGGTCCAATTGGGAAAGTTTGATGCTCAGGTCGGAAACAATAATGACAGCATAAGGGGCATGATTGGGAAGAATGGCCTCATAGATCTGAACTTGAGTAGTACAGTATATACAGTACCAGAGCATCTAGACTAAAGGTCAGTGATTGACTTTAGAGATGTTTAATCAGACTCGACTATGTGTTTTGAAGCCTCGGGTGAAAAAAGGAGCAGAGCTATCAACTGATCAACATTTGGAAGTGAGTTTGATTTAGTACATGGGGAGGAGGTCAGATGAACCAGTACAGCTCATATGAGCAGTCAGGATTTTTTGGGAATATCTGGCTGAAGCTTCTGTGTGAGAAGAAATCAACTCACATCTCCTGTATGCCTAGTGAGGTCGAGGACTTGGAGTCAAAATGGGCTGGTCAGGGCTTCAATTGTATATTGCAGTGGGTGGAAAGAGCTACGGCCAAGAATCAGTCAGTGCCTGTCATGGATGTAGACCCAGGACCCACTGGTTGACACCTGTAGTGTGGAAAGCTGTCAAGCTGAAGAATGAGGCCTTCAGGGCAACTCTTGCAAGGGGGTCTTAAGATAGCTGAAAGGTACCAACAGGCCAGGAAGACTATAGTTATGACAGTGGTGCATGGGAGGGGTTTGTAGAGGCTATGGGGTGGTCTCAAAAATGTTTTGAAAAACACCTCGGGGGGAACGCAGGACCTTGCTCAGGTGGTATTCAACACAGGTGACATTGTGCTAAGCAACTCTAAGGATATTACTGAATGGTGGAAATCACACTTTGAGGAACTCCTTAACCCAGTGGAAATGCCCTCTCACTAGGAAGCATTGATAGAAATGTCTGGTGGATGAGAGTCTATTAGAACATAAGAAATTTACAAACGAGGGGAGGCCTTTCAACCCATCAAGCTAGTTGGGGGAGAACTCAATTAATAGCTCAGAGTTGTTAAAATCTTATCTAGATCTGATTTAACGGAACCCGGGGTTTTAGCTTGCGCTACACTAACAGGAAGACTATTTCATGCTCTAACTACATGCTGTGTAAAGAGGTGCTTTCTCAAATCCTTTTTGAAATGTTCTCCCACTAATTTCCACCTATGGCCACAAGTTCTAGTATTTAAACTAATATTGAAGTAGCCATTTAGCTGAACAGCATCCAGACCTGTTATTGCTGCAGATGAAGTCACAGTGATGATCAGAGGCCTCCATAGTAGAAATCCATCCAGTGAAAGCTCTTGTTTGTTAGTGATGGCAAGAGGAAATGTGAGATTGCCAGGAAGATCTTTTTACTGACTACAGTTACGCAGGCACCGGGGAGGTCTGTGTTGATGAAGCAGAAGGTAAGTTTGAAGACAAGGCCTGTGGTGTTCTGCTCAATCTATGTCCCCATCCTCACCTATTGCCATGGGCTGTAGGTAATGAAAGTTATGAGTATAAGCAGCTGAAATGACTTTTCTCCCAGGATTCTACTCTCTACTCACTCTACTGCTTCAGATCAAGAGGAGTCAGCTAAGGTTGCATCTTATAAGACCACCTGCATGGCTACCAGGGTGCTGTTTTAGGTATGAATCACTGGGCGGATGCCCCGGTTATGACCCAGGGAATGGTGAAGGGACAGGCTTGGGAACATTGAGGGATCCTCTAGAATGACTGTGAGTCTACAGCCAGGGATAGGGTCTGACCTGCCCAGCATGTTCACCAGGAGAAGTAGTAGGACAATTACCTGATAAGACATGGCTATCTAATGTTATATTGACCCCTATTTATCCAGTTTAGTTACATTAGTTTTTTGAGAGCACTAAGATGATTTATATTGTTCATCCAGAAAGTTCTTCCCATTGATTAATACACTATAATTACCCCAAAAGTGTCATTTCCTCAACTGCTATTTCATATTTTAACTCCACTGCACTTTATTTGGCAATTGTTGTCTTGACTTATCATGTCTTCTGTAAAATAAATTAATAAATAATTTAACCTGCCCTGGAGGAAGAGTTCTGAGACAAAGGGCAATTAGGTAAAATAAGAACGTGGGGTAATTATCATGCAAACTGGTGCATACAGTCGGTTCGTATACCTTTGCCCTCATGGCTTTTTCTGTCTCCAGTTCCTCTTCAAGTTCCTCAATCCGCACCTATGATTGGAAGGGAAATAGCACAAGATGACTCACTATGTTCCCCAAGTACAATAGACTAGATATATGCTTACAAATATCTTCTCTACGTTTACTCTTTCAAACAGGGTTTCAGTATTTCCTAAAAACCGATTACATGCAGTTTACCTGATAGTTATGCATATACAGGTTTTTTAACAATGGTAAAGAGCTGTTAACAGTTATATAATTAATAAAGGGTACACAGATAACAACATAATTACTTTCTACTAGAAATTGTGGTTAGTAAATGGTAGCACAGGAATCATTTTATTTCTCTCTGTCTTTTAAAAACAAAATAGAGCTTCTGCATGTTCCTATATGAAAGAACAGCTGCCTGATGGACGTCTGTTTGCTTTCTTTGTAAACGAGAATCCATGAGGTTCTCTGTGCTCCACATGTATCCCATCATTGACCCATCACTGACCCTTAATGAGTGCTACTTTTATTTACAAATTGTTAAGACACCTCAAGATTAACTGAAATATTAAGAGCAAACTTATACTGAGTATACTATACTCAATTTGAAAAAAACAAAATGTTCTGCTGTTTTGAAGTCCATTTTAAAAAAAATCCTAAATTAAATATACTGCAAGTGATAACATACAATCCACAACATGTCAAGAATTACAATTTTAGTACCAAAAACGATGAGATAGCACTGCAGAGAACCTGCTGCAGTAAGAAGACTCCTCTTAAAAGAAAGCCTTTAAAGTTAGTGGTGAGATAGAGCAGAAGAGGCTTAGAGGTTAAGTTTCTGTGAAAGAGTTTAATGTTTTATTTAAACAAAGTCCAGACCTCCGTCCTGACTCGGTTAAAAACTATATATCTAAAGTCCAAAAGCATTTTAACTGAATGCATCATGTTAAACTGCAATTCCGAACTACTGAACACAAGCACTCCATATTCCTGTGAATATTTTGCAATTTGACTAAAGCAGATAATTATACCTTGCATAAAGCAGCTTAAGAGACATGGTCAAAACTGCTAGATAAGAGAACACAGGAATTCCTCCGAAAGTGCTCAGAATACACCCAGAGAGTCACTCCATAAGACAACACAGACACATTCCAGTCTTCTATTCTCCTGTCATTGTATCATTGCCATTGTCCCTTGACTTGAAATCCTGTCTGTAACATTCTAGATCTTCAACATTTTACACCATTACCCATTAAAACATCATTTAAAAAGTTTTCTACTAATTAATATATCCCTCAATCTCCACCAGGTGATATTATGTGCTAGCAGCAATGCTATTTTACAATGTGAGAAAGTTTCTCAGATAGTATACAGTAAACAGTATAGTTACTGGAGAATATGTTTTATCATCAGAAATATATCACAATGCATGTTTGCAAAATCCTGAAGTATTTATTTAGTAAAAGTTTATATATGAACGCATTGTCACAGGCAAGCAATTTTCAGCACCAGCAAAGTTTATTAACTTCTTTGAAACTTTTACTCGAAAATAATATGCACTCTCCCCATTCATCATTCATCTCCCTGCCCGCGCCTGAGGAAAAGTTTGGCATTCAGCCCTTTCAACCAACACCAGAAATCTTCCAGTTCTTTATGGGGGAGGTACATGAAACCTTTTTTTTTTTGCATGCAAATTTCCTGAAAAGCAAAATCGGACCTCCCTCAGCAGCGAGGGACAGAGGAGCCAGGTCCGTCCTGGGGTGTAGGTACTCACATGCCAGCAAAGGACTTCGGCAGAGAGTGCAGCCATGGTGCAGCAGCAGTAGCAGTCAGACTGACTGCCTCCACCGCCCTGCTGCACTCTCTTTAAGCACCGGTGGGCGTGGGGGGGGGGGGGGGGGGGGGGGGGGGGCCGGGGGGGCGGGGGGGGGGGGGGGGGGGGGGGGGGGGGGGGGGGGGGG
>JAODKC010000095.1:18149755-18162935 GCA_026777985.1 Mormyrops attenuatus | reverse complement strand
ACACTTACTGCCACCCCCGCCCGGCTGCACCCTCTTTAAGCACCGGTGGGCGTGCGCCCCCCCCCCCCCCCCCCCACCATGTGTACTCATTCAGAGAGTGCTTCTGCCTCTTAATGCACAGCTTGACAGGCAAAGAGGCCATCTTAACTTTAAATATTTTCAATAATGATAATAATGTGATTTGTATCTGATTATAATAGGGAATAATGAATAGTTATAGTACACTAAGGAATAATGATAGTTGTTACAATGTTGTATGTCATTATTAACACCATAATGGGCGGTGACTAATTCAAGAATGAATTCAGATCATTATTTTCATGGATATGAAACTATGGAATGTCTTTTTTAAAGGTTGATACCTGACCCATGGAGCTTGTTAAACATGGAACATTTAATTCATTTATCTAACACCATGATCCAAGGTGACAGTAGAGGGAACAGTTTCAATTTGCAATTGCACCCTGGGATTTGAACTCACATCCTCTACTCATTGAGACCTTGTAGAGTGGCATGAGCATGCACACCTTTGCATGAAAATTTGTCAGAGGTAAGGAGAAGAGGATTTGTTGGGAGTCAATAACTGGTTAAAGACTGGTTACAGAGCCCAGAACATTTTGTTTTGAACTAGAATAGATATCAGTGCAGCATCACAAATTTCTGCCTTTGATGTGATGCATCATGATCAAATTCATCTGTGAATGTCAGAGTTAAGGAAGTGATTGTAACAATTCTTTTGGCTTATATTTGCTGTCGATTGTAACTTGGATGACAGAAGATATTCCATTTAGTCTAACTTGAAGGACCTCAACCATTCCAAGTTAGGGTAAGTATATCAAGCAACAGTGCATCTACGATGGCAGCCAAACTAATAATAGATTATTAACAAGCTACAGCCTCTTCTAGGGAACAATGCCCTGCAGTCAGCAGTGATCTGCCTCATTGACAATATTACACAGTATAGCTCTATTCAGAGTTAGTCAGCGTATCACTACATCAGACATAATGAAAAAAAGCATGAAGGATATAAACTTAATGAAACCATTTCTAAACAAACTTACACTCAGCTGCCAGTTAATAACTGCAAAGTAAAACGTGTGCTCTGCCACACAGTAAATCAGGTAGCTGCAACTGAAAACCGAGCGAAAAAACGGATAAAATGACAAATAGCTTTGGCACAAGTAAAGTATAAAGAAAGAAGTTTAACAGGGACGTGGCCAGCAATCATTCATATCACCAGCCTTAAAAGAAAATAACACAGATCTGCTCTGTTTTATGCCACCGGCCACCCAATTCCTGGCAAATTCCTAAACCTCTTTGACGGGAGGCTTGATGTTTGATGCTTCCTGCCACCACCAAGCACATTCAGGTTGTGAACATGCTGGGTCTGTGACGGGCTTAATATTGCCTTGCCGTGGATATCTTGGATATGGGACTGCAGGGGTAAATTACTGCAGTGAGTTAGCTGGATACAGTTTCTTTTTTTTTATTTATTTCTGTTTTCAAATGCTTTCTTGCGCATTGCTGCCATAACTATTTAATTCATTGACACAGTGACTGTGTTAATCTGTTAAACTGAAGTTACTGTACGTGCAGTACGAAACCATAGCGATGAAAATTAAGAACATTAGGGTGCCTAAATATTAATGAGGAAGTATAATCATAGTTACAATTACTACGCATTAACTTGTTTCACCCATTAATCAGTGCACTGTGTGCATGTTAAGTATAAAATATCTATGTTCGTTTAAAATGGTATGCTGTTACTCAAAGGCTAGCCATCTGGATGTCTGTATCATGCCATGGTTTCCTTATACTGATCATGAATATTTCCGGAACATCTGTTTGATCTCAATCCACGATACAGATCTTAGAGATTTAACCTTCCTGTTTTTTCGACGAGCAAAGCATTTCAAGGGATATGTGTTCCATAAATCAGATCTTTACAATCATATTAAATGAATGAAAGTATAGAACATTAACATCTGCAGGGCAAAATATTGGCAAGGGCTGTTACTTGATCCCAGTTTTTAGCGGGGAAGTATTTTAAAACCAATGCTACAATATTGTGCGCATACCCCATTTTCATCAGTTGTGTCTTATTCCGGCGCTGACACGATAAAAAGGATTTGTTGAGAGAGAAGAGAGCTGTTTTCCAAAACTGATGTGCCAACTCTTGTCACCCTCTCACAGTAGCATTATCTTCTCAGCATAAAAGATTACACATTCTCTACATTTTCCCCCATATATGTCCCTGACAACCAACAGAAGGAGTCTTATCCTTTTGTGTGCAGAAAATATATATTATATTATTATATATTTTAAAAATTATAACAATACACAATGGATTGAACCTATGAATGTATACTAGGTGCATGTGATTAAAACATTTAAACTGAGTTATAACATTTAAAGTAGTAGTAATTGGTATGTCTAACTCATAATACTTATGGAACGTAAACTAACTTTGATAACTAACTAAGTTATCATACAAGATGATAACTTCAAAATGCTTTCAAATGATGGAGAAATGAGCTGCTGAACCACATCCGGTCAGCCTAGCTGCAATTATGCCTAATCGACTCTTTGACAGCTGCACGTCTGTAATGTGCTATCTACCTCTCTTGCATGCTGCTTGGAGCAAAAGTGCCATTAACGCCATTGTACGTTCAACCAGTGAAAGGCTGTAAGAAGCCCCAGGCTCTCACATCAAGGACAAGAAACCTAAATGCATCCCCGTTAGGCCAATGGCCATTAGCAAGGGCCCAGAGATCTATGCAGTGCATTTTGTCTAGTGTACCACAGATATTTAGCAGTTGTAAGTAATGTTAGCCAACTGGCAAGTCAGAGCGTTCTGTAACGACATAAGCAAAACTCCAGGAAAGATCATTTATGCCATTTGTCTCATACTACTAACAACCTTAAAGGCATTAATCCTTCATTTGCTGGCTAATGATCTCAGCTAGCCAGCTACTGATATGCAGCAAAACACCCTGTGCAAGTACAGTATATGAACATAATCTAAACAACCGAAGGACATCAAGAATTTATATACAACATGTACATATTCATATTCTGTGTTCTCCAGGTTGGGCCCCCCTTCCTCTGTCTAAGTGACAACTGTACTGGAACTGTACTGCAGAGTACGCCAGGACAGAGGAAACTAAAAAGTAATGAAGAGTTGGTACCACCCGCCAAAAATATTGAAGGAGAGCTCAGAGAACCAAACTTTTAACTGAATGAAGAAGACAGCTGAGTCTTTTTTGAGCAAAGTAAATCAACACTGCTTTGTTAGACGGTGTCCACCTGCATTTCTACCAGTGGGAGGGAGGCAGCGGAGTTCCGGTATTCCCACATAAAGGCCCTATTGTCAGCCAAAAAGAATGTTCTGGCTAAATGTGAAAACATGTACACTTTAACCAACACACAGATCAGCTTTCAGTTCTGCAATCAAAAGCAACAAAATAAGACAGTGTCTCTTTCTTCTCACTAAAGGTCTTCTGAATGAGATATCTGGATCCAGGAGGCACTGAGCTGAGGAGTACCTGATCTTCATTATTCACTTTCTTTGTCTCATTGCATTGTTTATCTCCTTATTTCTCTTTCTCTCTCTGTCTCTCCTTCACTGTCCAAAAAAACGACCTGCCTACATCACATTAGAGTGCCTCAAAAAACTCAACATCTTATAAAACAGTCACGAGAAAACTTACTATCATTTTGCAAAAAAAAAAAAAAAACGAATTCTGGTCTTGGATGGCCAGAATCCAACACAGTCTGCAGATTTCCGTTCTCAAACACATATTAATCAGCTAAATACCAGGTTTAGTAGGAGTGTTTGAGCAGGGAAATCTGCAAACTGTGTTAGATTCTGGCCCTCCAAGACCGGAACTGGGGAACCCTGAAGTAGCTATTAATCAAAAACTATTTTAATTTCAAATTTAACTTTTTTTTCAAAATTTCGCTACTTTTTTTCCTTACTGGCTGGCTGAATTTGTGCTGTTAGCTAAACATTTTGTGTAACAAAATAAAAGCATGCTACAATTTCCCACAAAACTCCCACAGAACAGGAGTTTTTAATTGTTTTATTATTATTGCATCATAATAAGATTATTGGGTTTTTAACGCAAAGCAAAATGCAATGGCAATGTTAAAAGCAAACTGCATTTGTTAACTGTGTAATTTAACCTAATTTTTGCTTCATGTTAGGTCAACTGATACAGAAAAAATGTGCTAAGGCAGACATATCAGCGCAAGGCTGAAGACTGCTTAATGGCTCGGCTTTTGTCATCTATTGGCTGGCACAGTGGAACACACATGCCTGCAAATCAGCCTGCACAATCACTCCTGCTGAAGGACAGGAATGTATCCCTGCACACGTCCACAAAGCTCACCTGGAGCTCCTTGTTCTTCCTTTGTAGGCTGACATTAAGAGCTTCCTCCTCTTCAAGTTTTTCTGTCATGGAATTCATCTCCAGTTCTTTCCTACAGAAAGTAAAAAACACACTGGATTTTCAAACCAAGCTGCTTTAACAACAAAAGTTGTTCCGTAGAAGATGCTTTGGCTAGTAGACCACAGAGTTATTTAAAAGCAGAATTAACAAGGTACAAGCTAAATGGCCACAAACTAGATTTCGGACATTTTTCGCTCATTAAATAACTATGAAATCTAAACCCAGTCAAATTACTTGGACTAAAATGTTATTGGTTTTTCAGAAGCCTGTTAATAGTTTTTACACAAGGAAAGACTCTAAGGGGCCTCCTTCCCTTGAATGCTTATCAGCCGGTTGAAGCAGTAGTCTAAGAGTACTCTTCTGGACAGTCACCAATGCCTTGTTCTCATATAACCTCAGATAACGGCACGTCGCTGTTGACATGTTATTTCATTCAAAATGCTATATATCCATCTGTTTTTCTGCTCACTTACTACAGGGGTATTATACATCAAAGCCAGGTACCTTTGTCAGAATTGTCTCAAAGGAACCAAAATGCTGTACGTGTCTTAAGTAAATTGTTTTACAGAAGGTGTAGAAATGGCTAAGAGCAGTATTGCTGCCTCGTGGCCCATGATCGGGGGCTGAGATGTGGCCCACGCGCTTTTTCAGTTGTCCCCTGTGTATGTGTGGGTTTTCTTTGGGTGTTCCTCCCACATTCCATGCTATTCAGGTGAATTTGTAACTCTAAATTACCCATAGTGTGCAAATGAATGGGTATGCCTGTGTGAATGCCCTACAACGATCTGACATCTTGTTTCGGGGCTATGCAGTCTTTGCTGAAGAAGTGTCTTGGTATAGCAAACATTGCACATGATTTAATAGATGTACTTACAGAAACCCATATAGATGTTTAATAGATATGCCCATAGAGCGTGATTATGCAACACTGGTAACATGAACTAGTCAAACCTTACGCATTCATTATTCAAATAAGTGTTGATTCAACTCAGAATGTACATACTTGGCATTTCTATGCAGTCACTTTTTAAGAGATTTTTCTTTTTCTTTAAATGTGACTTTTTTTAAGGAAAGGGGTCAAATTTGTTGAGGCTGAGGGAGAATTAACCCTCTTACAACCCGTTCAAATAAATGTTTGTAAAAGTAGGAGTTCCTAAGCTTGCCAGAACACATCGGTATGCAGAGTAGACAAAGGACTTGTCTGGGCACAACATAACAGCCTCAAACATTCCCAGTTCATCATCACTGAATGATTATAGTATTAAGATGTTTCATGCCATATTCAGCTGCCATAGATCAATTATTAAATGCATATTTAGTGCTAATTTTTCTTCTCTTAAAATATAGGTTCATATATTTTAATTGTCCAACTGGAATTTAGTCCCACATTTGCAGTCCTAATCTCTGCTGTAAAATCAGATTGAATTGTAGTTATGTGATATGACCAGTAATTAGAATTACATACTGTAATTAGACACTGTATAAGAAGCTCAGAAGTACCCATGAGGTTGAGGTGAAGAGGAAGCTGTGACAAATTAATCTCACAACTTCTTTTACAGTGCCTTCATGTTGACTAGTATTGTGCATGACCACATTTTTTGGGTCTGAAATGTTACTTAGTTGCTCTAACAGAAATGTTCAGTGTTCTCCTTCCCAAAGACTCACTTCTTAATGATGTCCTCCAGACCTGCCTTCATCTTCTCCAGCTCACTGAGGCTCACCACTGTAGTCTTGCTGTCCCCCTCCAGCTTCCGGTGGCTCTTTTCCACATCACTCCTCTGCTTCCTCTCCTGCTCAAGAAGGTACTCCAACTGGAAGGGGAGTTGAACATCTCATCTGAATGTCCCACAACTACCTGGAAGGATAAGGTACTTAATACTGGTCATTCAACACTGTGTGGATGGTTTTTGAGATATTATCCTTGGTTACCTGCTGTTACACCTGAAAACGACAACAGTCTACATTTTCTTTGCAATCGATTTGCAAACGATTTTTGGAATGGTTGTTAAAATATATTTAGGGAAATGCTTCAGTAGAAAAACAACAATAATAAAGTGTAATATTCCTATATTTCAGGGCTTGGCGCGCAAATGGATATTTTAGTGTTTATGGTATAGTAAAATTTGGATTTTACACACCTCTGGGAAGTAGTAAGCATTGCAATATATTTTCTCTGTACACACGGACACACACGGTATATATCATAAATATAAATAATAAAGTCAAATAATTTCTACAATATCTTCCTGAATGTGTAAATCTAGCCTTTTACAGTGTGGTATAAATTCTTGTCATACTTTTTAATTCCAACAAATATGCATCAACATGGCCAGAGAACCCCCTACTATTATGGGGGGGGGGGGTACATAAAATTTGCCTAGCGGGAGATGGGTGCCACAATAAAATATAAAATTCTCCAAGCGGGGGGGCATCCCTGATGAGTAAATATGCAGATGAAAAGATTTCAAAAATTGTTGCGGTAAAGGAGGTGGTACATATTAAATTGCAATCTGTTGCAGTGAAAATACAGAACAAAAAAAACAAAGCCCAGTACTGGTTCAAAATGGAACATCGCATTTTATCGTTCAATACGGAGTGATCGTACGTTTCAAATTTTAGGTTAGTAGAGGCCACTGAGCTTCAGCCCAGGTAAGCCCATGCAACAAAATTCTAGTAAACAGCTGTACATGGTTGCCAAACCACGCTTTCCTTACTTCATACTTAGAAATTAGTTGATAATAGATCATTAGCCCATTATTTATTATAACAGGAGAGTTGTATGATTTGTCTGTTTTGAGTACTTGACATTCGTATACTGTGACTGTAATTCAGTTGTTGAACGCTTATATTAATACCGATTTACGCGTTTTACCCATTAACTAAGTGCGTCATTTTAGATGGGGGTCTAGATGTATAAAATGTAAATATCTCCACCTCTTCTGCCTGCATCTGCAGCTTGGCCTTCTCCTTAGTTAAGTGGTTTACTTTATCTTCTTCCGAGTGCAGGTCTTCTATGGCTTGCTGTGAAATAGGAAAAAGATCGTGATGTGACATTAACTATAACATTTTAATGGGACACTTAGGCTGTTTAGCCACAGCAAGTAACAGGCATTTCTCCAAACACATAGCTGCTAATAATTAATCGGTAAAGTCAAATTGTACAGAATCCTAACTAGGGTGTTCAGACAGAAAGCATGATCACAAAGATGGCAAGAAGGATCAACCAGCATGTGTCTGTGTCATGGATGGACTGACCTCTGAACCCCTGGGTCCTGCATTCAGATGAAAGGTGACCTGTGGTATCCTAACTTTCTTCCTAATGTTTCAAATATTTCACTTTCTGCAATCTCTCCACACTACTTCTCTTACATTGATTAACAATCCTACATAAAAATTTGAGTGGAATAAGGGGATCATAATGGATGATTACTACCAAAATACAACATAATTCCACATGATGAAAACTACAATGTGAACACATACATTTGTTTTCTGCAAAAATTTCTTAAACGTGATACCGTAAATAAATCTGCATTTCTGGGAAGTCTTTGGATTTTTGTCAGATAGACCTAATGTTTACTCCAGATTTGCCTGGAAATGAATGAAAATGACATTAGAAATGCCCATATTTCCTGAGGCCTGTTGACTGTAAATGACTATTGATTGCAGCATACCTGCATTGACATATATATATATATGCGCGTAGTTAATCATTTTGAGCCAGCTAACAGAACCTATCAGTACATGAGTGGTTTACCCAATGTAAATATGAAAGGGAGATCTAAAGTTTACAAAACAATTGATGTCAATGTTTAAAAATTCAGGGGATTAAACACAGAGAAATGTCAAATGAAAATAGCTTAAGTACAGCAAATTTTATCTGGCTTGAAGATATAATGCTTTGTCGCAATAAGACATTTTTTGCATATTTCATATATTTTGACCCTGAAAAAATACAAATATAATGATCCAAATTAGACCCTGCATCCAATTTTAACTTATTTCAGGCTATAATCGGTCCATTCACATGCATCTGCTCTGAATTTGGGGCATCAAGGCCAAGGAAATCTAATACATTTTTATCCTAGCATGAAAACCAGGAGTGCAAGAAGGCCTCCATTTCAAGGTTCATCCACGGTGACACCCTGACCTTTTAACCAAACCAGCACTTTTCCTTCAACTGGGGACTCAACATCTGGACCTCTGGATGTGTTTGTACATTAGCTTAGGTATGAACAAATAATTATAAGGATTTATTTATAGAAAAAAATGCACTATTTATTACACCATATCTGACCATAGTTCATTTTTCTTGTGCAATCAGAACATCAGAAATCACTGTACTCAGGATGGAATTTGTGAGTGTTAATAGAGCTATAAAGCATTACAGTCGCACTGTGAAAAAAAACTAGCATAAATGACTTTGTGTCAAGTGCATTTATAAAGACTAATGATGAAAAGTACAAATTGATAGATGGATTATTTGAAATGCAAGAGATCACAAATATTACTACTAAGGCATTATGAACTCAGCTATGGACATGTAAGGGGTGCAAGAATGTAACCTGTATTGGTGTAACATTGATTGTGGTTGGAAATGACCGTACGGAAATATGACAGCGCTGAGGGGGAGCAGATCCGTTACACGTCTGGGGTCTGGAAGCCCATATGGTTTGATTTCACTCACATTTTAGCATTCTGTCCAGTCTACTTAGACATCAACCACATAGTTACGCGTACATCTAAAAAGAATAAGCTTAATCAGAAGCATACTTAATCACTCATTAAAAACCTTTTTAAGCCTATCATGGAAACACTGTTTGTGCCATAATACACTAAGTACTGTATCCCCAGATTCAGATACAGAATAAACTTTGTTTCCTAATAATATTTTTGCAACCTGCTGATACTCCCTCTAGACTTGTTTTCTCATAGTCATGGGGCGAATGTTTGTTTTCATTGAGCTTATCCTGGAAATGGCCCTAAGCTTAAGCTACTCTAAATATACATTTATCCCATCTGCATTGGGAACAGAACTATAACGCAAATTGCACAAAAATTAATAATTCATAAGGCCAATCATCACAATATACAGCATTTGTATATTCTACTGTATATTCTACTGATTCTACTTAATTTCCAGGACTGCACTACATCACTGAATTACTGCAATGTTCTACATCAGACTATATGTTAATTTTGGGTCATGGCCACAGTTCTGGTGCAGAAACAGCCTGATATGCATCTCTAAACCATCCAGTGTTCTTACGCAAAAACCAATCTTACTTGAAACCAAAGCAACGGCTCTCACTTTAAAGATCTCCGGAAATAACAGGCAGTAAGTCTGCTATCACCGTGCCTCGTATTTGTGAATAAATATGCCTACGATAATGACAAGGCATTGGGAACCTGAGCTAGCTGTCGTCTGGGATAGTATTCAGTGTTTATCATAGGGGGATCGCAGTTGCCAAAGCATCTGACAGAAAGGAAGAAAAGAAAAATCCTCACCTTTGGAACAAACTCAAGATGCCCTGCTGTGAAAGCTTTCTGTGTGGCTATATATATATATATATATATATAAACACACACACACACACACATATACATATATATGTATATGTATACAGATATGTATGTGCATTTATTAACAAAAGTTTCACTGGGGAATCGCTGAGGTAAAAAGCCATGTCAGTGAATGATGACACAAGTGTGGTTCTCAACTGAAGAAGCAAATTATGAAGTGAAAGCATTGACAGGTAATATTTTTCCATAAAGGGAAAATCTTCTTATTTCTACTGACCTGTTCCAATTTAAAAATGTGTTCAAATAACTCCATTTAGGGTGAACCATATAATTTTTATGGTTCTTTCAAATAATTCGAATACAAAATACGAAATATAACGGGTACAATTTAAAGAGGATCCAAAGTAAAATCAAACTGATACATAATTTGATCTTCGTGGCATTGCAACAATGCGATTCTGTGCAGAACTGGTCATGCTGATAATGCATTCAGACACATAATGCATTCAGACACATAATGCATTCAGACACATAATGCATTAAGACACATAATGCATTCAGACACATAATGCATTCAGACACATAATGCATTCAGACACATGCTTCACCCATGACACAGTGACCTTTAAGCAGCATCACCTGTGCGGATGTCAAATGTCATAGTGGCTGTTAGACTTCGCTCACCTGAGTGAGTTCTACAAGACGTTCCTTCTCCTTCTGCAGTTTCTGTATGATGTCATCCCTCTGCGAAAGCTCCACTGTCAACTTCTGCACATTTGAATCTGAAGACTTGGTGTGAGATTCAGAGAGGAATTAAAATTCCAATTAAATTAGACAATCGCAGAGTAGTATCTTCTAACCAAACTACATATTCCAGTAAGTAAATATTAGCTTTATTAACAAATCATCTGCAAAACTTAGCACCTTAAAAATTCATTAAAATGAGTGCACACCAGATGCATTTGGTTTTCTTTCCTGACAAGCAAACCATAAATCAAATAAAATGCTTATGTAACACGTGTTCCTACAGAAACAGTCTGGTTTAGTATTACTTTTCCCAAAAGCTGCAAAATCGAGCTCACTACAACTTCCAATCATCCATGGTCGAACAAATCCTACAATCATCCTACCTGCTTCATGTTCCTCCAGTGAAATCAAAAGTAATTCATCAACCTCGCGGAAATGTGGGTGGATACAGAAACCTTCAAATGCACTTAAAGTTATAACAAGACCATACATATCTAGATCCAAAAGCCCCATGGACTGGACTGCAGATGTTGCCCTAGTGTAGGAGGAGGGTTCAAGGCCAACTTCTTCCCAGACAAAAGCATCCAATATTAAATGCTATTAAGAAACATATTCTTGGAGACACCTATACATATCTTTCCAGCATTGAAATGTTTGAATGTAACTTAAGCTAATTATCATTTAAAAATCTATCTAGTGTTTATTGCAATTATTGTCAGTTCTGTGCATCATACAAAATGTATTACAATGTCACCTTAGTTATTTGGATTTCAGTCCGCATGGTTGCAATAATCCGTGAATACCGGAATAAAACCTTTGTATTACTACAGACGCAAATGAATCACAGTTAGAAAAGAGCAATTAGTCTTTAGTTGAAAATGGATATTTAAAATAAAAATAAACATCCAGCAAAACATTTCCATGGTGATATAGTAAATATAGAATCTCCACTTTTATAATATATTACACTATATTTCAATCAAAATGATAAACCCAAAATATACATATATTAGCATTATGACAAAAATAACTGCAGTGTCCATTTATAAAAGTGCTGAATGTAACTCTGAGAGTGATTCACTTTTCCCATGAAGGGTGACACCAAGCACAGCATGTTAGAATCTAAGTGGGGGGAAAGTTTAGCAGCAGGAAAGTTTCAGGTTCAGAAGGGAGAAATTAGCAGCATGAAAGGCAGATGTTTGGCACAATGAACAATGAATTCAAAAGAAGACTTCATAAACAGTGAGGACAAAGGAGACAACGGAATAATAGATGATAATGTCTTACAAGGGACCATGGTATTTATCATGTGGGTGGTTAGTACAATAGCAGGAAAGGCCAAAAATGGGCACTCTGAGGTTTATTAGACAATTAGGAAATGGCAAAAAAGAATACATAATAATAATAATAATAATGACTGGAAAAAGACATTCTATCATAGCCTTCAAGGAAGATGAAATTTGATAAGCTTAGCAAACATGTTATAATTACAGCAAATAAAACAGTAGCGATGCATGCAGGCACTGCCAGCAGAATTGAAAGCAGTGAACGTGAGCAGCAGGACCCCCTACCTGCTTGTCCCTCTCCACAGAGCTCAGTGTGTTCTCCAGCTCCTCCAGGTCCTGCTTCAGGCTGCAGCACTCCGCCTCCAGCCGCCTCTTCTGTGCCGCCAGCTGAGCCGCGCAGCCCTCCTCCTCCTCTAGCCGCTCGCTCAGGCCTGCCACCTGGTCCTCTAGCTCACGTTTGGCCTTGGCCAGCTGGTTGCAGCGCTCTTCCATGTCTTGCAGGCTCTCTTGCTCCTGGGGGTAGGTGGTGGAGGGGGGGGGGTGCTTATTTTAATAGCTGGAGGACTGTGATTCGTTCCCCTCCCGCTCAGAATATATGGCTGTCATGCAGGATTCACACAGACACACACTGACACCCAGACCACGCACGTTTAAAAAATGAGAATTTGCTCATTTCAGCAGAGTTGGTCAAATGCGGCCGAGGCAGAGTTTTAACTAAATCTTTCTCATCCACACCGGGATTTTCCAGGACAGCAAAAAAAAGCAGGCACATACTGTTGCAGACTGTACTTATCTATATTCCTTTAAAGTTAATTATACACTGCAAAGAAACAAGAACAACTTGACAATACAGTTATCAGCATCAGTTATTACACACTGACTAATGAACGAATATAAAAATGCTTCAAGAGGCTATTTGTGCTTGCTTTGCAAAATACCTCATCTGGTAAGAATCTCAGCTGTTTGGTGCCCCCAGAAGTTTGTGCTAATAATCATTATGAAACTAGCCTGGGCAAGCTGTTTAAAGACTGATATTTAATGAAAGTTCTTAGTTTGTATACGTTCAGTAATATGTCTGCCTTGAGATATTTCTCTCCACCTCTTAATATTTCATTTTCTTTCATCCCATTCTCTCCTATTTTTTTTTTTATCTCAGTAGCGCCGGGCGCCCGG
>JAODKC010000095.1:18126300-18149655 GCA_026777985.1 Mormyrops attenuatus | reverse complement strand
CCAACCCTGATCCCGCCCCCCAACCCTGATCCCGCCCCCATGTTAAATAGAACAGGGGAAAAATGTAAATAGAAAGACCTCAAAAATAAAGCTAAAAATAAAAATAAAGAAAATCACTACCACAATTAAAACACTAATTAAAAACATATATCAGCAAAAGAAACTAAAAGTTGATAAACATTTAATAGCAGGTGTTCAGTATGCTGCTTTATTGAACACATAGAGACAGACAGAAACATACTGTTTGCTTTTATTAAATCCCTAGTAAACATCTTTTTAGATCAGACAAACAAGCATGTGGTAAAATTAACGTACAATTCTTTAACTCTATGGCTGATGTTTATGGATAATCTTCTTTAAATGTACGTAACCGCACAAAACCACACAAAGAGTGAAGTAACTATATCTTTATGAAATCAGGAAGGATAATAATATCTTGAGAGACGAAAAAAAGAGACCTAGCTTAAGGCACTGCCCACAAAGGTTAACCTCCCAGCTTTACAGAAGGAGGAACCAGATGACTTGGTTCATTAGGACTGCTGAGCTTATGTTTTCAATTACAGTTCAGACCTCCACAGCGTGCTTATCGCAAGTGGTCACAGACTCTAACATTCTTCTCTGCTTTTCTCTCCCCCCCCCTCCATCTTTGTGGAACCTGTAAAGGCAAGGCGGTCATTGACAATCTAGATAAACCATGGCGTGAGAGAAACGGGACACATGCCTGCACAGACGCACAGATACCAAGCAACACAGAGAGCATGCAGATACATACAGCAGCTAATTGCTCCTCCAGAGTCATACTAAAGTTATCCCAGTCCAGGTCTTCCTGTTCTGGCTCCATCAGCAGCCCATTGGCCTCTTCAGAGTCATCTGAGAAGGACCGGCACCTTCTCCGTCTGGGTGTGTTAGACATCGCCCATGCAAGATGTCCACTCAAATGTGAGATCCCCCACTGAACCTATCTGCTTCAGTGGAGTCCTCCCCCCCCACCAAAGACTTGGCTTCCGCTTTTGTCAGACAGGTAAGAGTTAACTGCAGGTTGCAGGAGACGAGAGGGCTTTATTTACCCAGTCTAGCACACAAACCATATTCAGGAGCTACAGCAACTGTGCAGAGTAGAGGGGTCCTATTCTGTCTTCCCCAGGCGTCGGCAGATAAAGCATGTATTGTCACCCACTGCTCCTCGCTCCCGTTCTGTTTGAACTGCACGCACTTAACCTGGGTTGTCTTGCCCTTCCTGTTATCTCCAGACTCAATCTACAATCGTCAGACTCCCTGTTCATACCTGGCCCAGGTACCCAGCAGAGCCAGATGAGAGCACCCGCAGGAGCGCCTGATTTACACTGACCTTTCTTCAGCCCAAGGCTCCACAGACCCAAGTTACACTCACCCAATAATTAGCTGTCCCCCTCCCAGTACAGGTGTCTTTTCCTCCCACTGTAAATTCAATATAAGCTCCTGAAAGGTGGAGGTATAGGATGACGGACAATTTGAAAAGCTTTAGTTGACGCGGTGGAGCGCATGTAACAAGAGCACAATATTCACGCAGCCATTGAAATTCTGTCTCACTTGCAAAAATGCAGCAGACTCTTAAATAGTTAGACTCTAGCTACTGTACTCATTTGTAATTAACAGAAAGACCTTTGTCTATGCCCACACAACTTAGACAATGCCCTGAAATTATTCTACCAGCAGGAGAACATAGGAAGTATTGAGGCCAGCCCATGGATATGAATGAATTACAAATCCTGAAGTACTACATATGATACATTTCACTACCAACTCTCCACATGCTTTATGACCCAGAAAAATTACTATTGAGTACTTTAGAATTGTATAAAGTATAAAGTATCAACGGTAATTTGTGTGATAAATACCAAGGCAGAATAGTACGCTTTGCGTATCATTAGGAAAATCAACAAGTCTTTTGAGACTTAATTTATAACTCTGTTATCTAGAAATTAAGGACCACATTTTTATTTCTAATTACCAAAGATACTAAGAAGTTATTGCTAATAATACATATATATATTGACATTTTTGTTCTGCCTATGAATACCTTTATCACAAGAAAAGAATATTCTCAAAAATTGCTCTCTCTGCTACTTTACTGCAGTATATTTTTTCTGTTGTAATCAGTAATACAATTCCAAGTACTTAGATGTACAGTAAACTTGCACTAAATTGTCTGCATAATGTATATTTTGAATTATGGTTGGTAATTAATAAACTGTACTCTACGGGCCAATGATTATTAGCAGCAAAACTGAACTGCTGTAACATCAATTTTAGACGTTCCTACTCAAAATTTCACTTAGGGAAAAAAATGCAGAGCGATGTCATGGATCCTCGTATTATCACATTCCAGTCAAAATTCCCATCTGAAGAGCACAGAGGAACGTTTGTATAACAGAGAAAAAAACAACGCCTTCATGTCATAAAGACACATAAACAGAACATGCTCAGACAGAGATAAGTGTCAAGAGCTTTAGCATTTCACATATAATGATTAAAGCAAAAAGAGGCTTTTCTACAAACCTTTGTGCAAAAAAAATTGGTGTGGTCTCAAAAAAACTGTGTAGTCACTATTATACTCATTCCCATTTTAAATATTTTCTGTCAGTGTAAGTATACTTAAGGTTAACCAAGTATTGAATATGTTGAATAAAACTAGGGGGATGCTGAGGAAGCAGGAATGTAAGATTCACTCATCTTTGAGAAACAAAAGGATCATATTGGATCCTAGTCAAATACTTGAAGATCTTTCCTTGTTCACAAATTCTTCCTGAAAGGAGCATCAGGAAATAGCTCTAAGGGATTTAAAATGTATTTTACGTATGTACATACAGTACAGTGCTATAGACACAACAAAATCTTAAGATAATAACTGTTGTCACAGTTATTTTATTAATTAGTCCATTTGCTATGCCTCTTGTCTTATTCATGGTGGGGGGGGGGGGGGATCCAGAGCCTATCCCATAAACAATAGGCACAAGGCAGGGAATAACCGAGAACTGCGTGCCATCCGATTGTAGCAATTATTATATTATATTATTAAATTGAATTGAGTTGGCAGGCATCAATTAAGTATAAAACAGAAACTCACTGCATCATGACGTAATTCCCTACTGGTTTGTAACTCCCCATGGTTAAGGATAGGGCTGGGTAGGGGTTCAGGTCGTCATGTTGTTATTAGAGTTTTCCCCATAAAAGTGAATGGAGAGTCCCCACAAAGATATAATTACAAACCTGTGTGTGTGTGTGTGTGTGTGTGTGGATTATGTTTATATTTCATTATGTGGACCAAACGTCCCCCACAATGTAGTAAAAACCTGTTATTTTGACACTGTGGGACCATATTTCAGATCCTCACAAATATCTGTGAATGCAATCAAAAAACTCAAAAGTCTCATATTTTGCTTGGTTACTTATGGTTATTGTTAGGGCTGAGTAGGGGTGTGTGTGTGCCCGTGGCCTTTAGCATCCCATTAGGGATGTTCTCTACCTAATGCCCTATGCTATCTGATTAACACTCCAGTCCCCCATGACCCTGTACTAGATAAGTGTTCGGAAGACGGACAGATTAACCTGGCCATTTTCATGTGAAGACTGCTCAAAGTAGTACTAATGGTCTTTTGAGAGGAAACTCATTTATAGAGGCTTTGCACTGATAAAAGAGGGGCCATAAAAGAGTTCTTTAGCTGTGTAACTACACCTATGCTGGGGATAGAATACAGAATTTGAAGAAAAACATATTGCCGATTGTCTGCCTAAACTCCAAAGTTGCAACGCAACATTTTATTTACCGTGTCCGATTCAGAATTTATATCGGCAGTCTGACTTGATGTTGAACTACTGACCTCAGCCAGACAATGCAGTAAATAATCGTCTAGCCAAGACAAACAAGGGCCATCTGTAAGCAAAGAATGACCAAGAGCAGCGCAGTCTATTCATTGTCCATTAAAGTCGCGGCTCTGCAGCGATGGCCGCTTCCATGGCTGTGCTTAAATGATAGTGACAAAGTGCCTGAGAGGGCGAGACGGTGGTCTGAGCTACAGCAGGTCGCTGCCTGGAAGCTGGAATGTAGAATTACTCTGTTGCAGCCAAAGTATGAAAAGAACGGATAAGGCAATGGAAAACAGTCTATAAAAGTGGGGGAAATCGTTTCTACAGTTCACCTTCTATTCGAGCAAGTGAAGAAAAAAAAAATGGTCCAGCAGGGAACTCACACAGTGAGTAACCTGCCCCACATACATACGGTTACTTTGAATGGATGGTTTTAAACACTTGGTTTGAAATTGCAGCTCTGGTCACTGCATGGTAAGTTACATGTGTTTTTAAAATGGATTGTGATGTGAATGAACAAAGACACACAATGATGTGAAAGAAAGAATGGAAAACAGTAGATGAAGACGTTCATGGTAAAGCCAGTGTGAAATACGTGGGTTTTCTTGGCATAGTTAGAGTAAATTTACCTTGACAAGACAAAAAGCAACGGCAGAGAACCCATAGACTCTTCATTCACCTAGTTCTATGTTAAGGTTGAATTTCAAAGTTTGCAAACCATAGGAAATCAGTATTGCTGCAAAGATCCAGTGTACAATGTGTTTACTCACAGCCGTAAGATGCATATGCAGACCTCAAATTACAATAAATCATAACCAGCCATATGTGCAAGAATCAGCAGAATCAGGGAGCAGGAAGAAGGATGAGAATGAAAGTGACCAAGTGGAAGATCATGAAAAACGCCTGTGTTATGCTGTGCTTTGGGGAAAATGCTGAATTACAAAAGGCTGGCGAGTACTGAAAGTCCATCTGATCAATTCCCATACACTGGTATTATTATAAACACTCGTAATTCCTTCTTAGAAAGCGACTCATAATGATTATGAGCAGTGACACGTAAACCATGCTGAGTAATACTGCAGATGTGCCTACTTAAGTAATGATTCTGATGGAGCCTGTAGGGTTGACCAACGTACTGAATGTACTTCATCAACAAAAAAGGTCATACTGAAAATCACTCAGCAGGCTTATAAAAGAGCATCCTTTAAGAAATGCAGAGATGTGCAGCATTTTACTGGCCGGCTCTGAGCCGAGACATATCATTATGTGCGGCACAAGCAGATCGAATAATTGCTACGTTCAAAATTCCTTACTAGCTGCAGAAAACAGAAGTTATGAAAATAGCTGGTGTGATATAACATGTAAGTATTTTGAATTAAAGCCACACAAATTATACAAATAAAACTAAAACAAATACATAGAGTAAAAGAAAATAATTCAATGAAATAAAGTAAAATGATGACATATGGGAAACCCGGACTTACTGCTTGGTATCTAACAAAAACCTCCTTCTTTTCTTTGTAAAGTCCTGCATTTTCTTGCTCCAGTTCACAAACCCTGGACAGCAGACGGTCCGTTTGCTCAACGGCTTTCTTCAGTTCTTCTCTCTCCCTCATCCCTGACTGCAAGGACTGTGGCAAAGGATTAACCTGGGTAGCAGAAAGATTCATTTCCTTTAGACTTTCGCTCCTGACTAGCCCCCCCCCCACTCCAAAGTGGGCCTCTTAGAGCTCTGTAAAACAATATAAAATTTCATCGTCTGAATCTGTCTCCAAGTCAACACAGTGCCAGCAGTTAACATAATCATGGAAAACTACTGCTTTTTTATTCACTTTCTCAATGAAAAATTAAGCTAAGCTAAGCTACTTAGTAAAGTAACTTAATGGCAATATGTTCCCTCCTCGCATTAAGTTGAAAAGACAAAAAGAATGAATGCAGGGACTTTAATGTGATATTCTGGCAGCTATTTACATATGTCTAAAAACCTTTCCATATGCAGAAAAACTTCTCCAAAAGAGGTTAAAAAATTATGAAAAGAGATTGATTAATTAATTGCATACAGGGAAAGATTGCATAAGCTTTATACTGCATAGACAATATTTATTGGATACTGCAAATTCTGGGTCATCAGGTTTATCTGTCATCAAGCATTATGATGCAGCATCAAGAGTCATTCATGGTTTTAAAGCCAATTAGCAGAGCTGTGATGTCAGAAAAATTCATTCATACCAGCCTATCATTGACTTAGATGCATTATCTGGTTGAATTTGACAAGGTTTTTTAAATACTGAAGCAGTGTCATGCAATGGAGTCTGTTTCCCATTACTGGACTGTAGCCAGCTATCGTTTAAATTTATGAAGTCTACTTAATAACAGTAGTCCTGGACTTGAGAACAAAAGTTCCACTAACCAAAATTATTAGCTGACTTGTTGCACACAGTGTGATTTGTCTCTAAAATCCATTCTGCATGAAGAAATTTCAGACTTAAAACATAAGACGAGAAATGATGACAGGCATGCTGCTCCACATTTTTGTGCTGAAGCATGATTTTACCCTTTATATCCCTAGAGCACCGTAACTGCCCAAGAATATGTCGCTCAGTAAATGCTACGCCTTTATCAGTACACCAGTGGCAATCCATCATTTAAATTTATTGATCTCTGTTTGAATCCACAGTTATCCATTGCTAGGCTGAAACTGTGTAATTCAGTAGCTTGCTTTCATGGAAAAGAACAGATGTGAGTTATTTTTCCGCAACCCACTGAAAGTTTGTTTACAAAAAATCCAAGTTGTATAAAGAACCTGTTGCAGCCTGTTAAACACGTTATACTAGACAATCACTGAAATTAGCAGGTCAGTATCCTGACTTTGACACTAAATTTATATCTAGTGCATGCATTACTAAAATTAGGAACAGGAACGTGAACTTTGTTTCAACGTTGCCCCATAATTGCCACTTACCAAGAAAAGATTTAATATCAGTGATTTTAACACTTGTGAGGAAATGCTGTGCGAGGCACCTGTGTTTCCTAAGGCAATCTGTGTCAGAATGTATGCCCTGTCAATATAATATTCATTCCTGAAAGTACTGCAAAAGTGTTTAAACCCCAACATATTTCCAAAGTTTTGCGAAACTATACAGCTGAGTAGCAACACATAGTAGCAACTCAAATGTTGCGTTTGTCGTGCAGAGATTGACTCAGGCTACTAATGGTTTTAAGTGAACGGCATTTGTTCGTTTATTTCATCATCATGGGAATCTAAAAAGCATTTCTGAAGGCCATTCTCGGTCATTTGTTGGAGACAGAAATGTTGACCTGTCACTCCCCTCCCAGCTCAGTAAATTGAAAAAGAAACTGTGCAGAAAAAAACACAGAAACATTGTGCACTTTCTCCTAATCTTATTCCTGCTCTGTAGATCATAATAACATTTTAGGTCTCTGGATGACAGCACAACAATGCCTTATCCTTTCATATAATCATTGTCTTTCACTGCACTGCAGACCTGTACTGAGTTGCTCCACTGGCATAATCGAGCACATAAACCTCTCTCTTTGTTCCGGAATATTACCTCCCCAGATATTGAGCGGAATCAAACTAGCTGTAAAGTTTGAATTGAAGGAGATGGATGCTTGCGTAATTGTACTGGCACAGAACTGTCAAATACAGACAACACAACATTTGTTTTTTTTATTTATTTATTGCAAATGCAGCTGTCACTGAGGGCTCTTTTTTCCATTTTG
This sequence comes from Mormyrops attenuatus, assembly GCA_026777985.1. Classification (NCBI taxonomy): domain Eukaryota; kingdom Metazoa; phylum Chordata; class Actinopteri; order Osteoglossiformes; family Mormyridae; genus Mormyrops; species Mormyrops attenuatus. The sequence goes on along the minus strand of JAODKC010000095.1, from coordinate 18,142,065 downwards.
GAAGTTCTCAACATATTCTCCCACTACTCAGACAATCTCCTAAAGCATGCAACTCAAAAGCTATTTTCCATTTAGAGGCACGCCATTAAATAGCTTGATCCACCCCCTTGTCTGCCCAACACAGTGCTGTTTTCTTTATTTATATTTTTATGCATTTCTCCATCCCCAGTCACAGCAGGTTTCCAAATTCATTTCTTCTGTGGGGGGGGACTGCTTAATTCACAGAGCAGTAATTTACAGCATCATTAAATTCTGTACTTCATCTTTCACAATGGAAACGCCATTAAAATGCCATTTGCTAAACTTTGTTTAAAGACGCAAGAAAGGAAGGAAAAGTGGGTAAAAATGAGATTTAAAAGCAAGATTGGGGAAACGATCAACAGGGTAAAGCCTGTATTTTTCAGCAAAAGGATATTTAAACTTGTGCCTGGATTTCCAAATAATTGTGCTGTTACAGAGAAGAACTGCATTATTTAATTACTATACCATATAATACGAGTCCTGTCAGTTCATAGCAGAACAGTCACTATTAAAAATAGACATATCCACTTTGACCAGTAACAAAATACCCTGTCATCCTCACATCAAAACATCAGCCCAATGCATCAATCTATGGATTTATCTGCAAAACTAAACACACTGGTATTGCACTATTCCAGCAGCGACAGGTCGCACAGTAGATAAGGTCGCAGGCCGGCAACCTAAAGACTGTCACTCTTATTTATATTTGGTACTCAACACATCCATCTTCCAATATATAATGGTATTATGCAATATATAAGGATGAACACCCACCCCATACACTCAGATCCAGGGGTAGGAATTGAAAGCACAACCATGGGAGTTGCAAGGGGTCAACAGTGGTATTTTAAGACCCCCATTTTCTCTGAAACACAATTGTACCCCCCCCCCCCCACTCACCCACCCACACACACACAAACACTATTTTGTTGGATTAATATGTAATAATAGAACACGCTGATGAATGCAGTACGTTATGATGTAACATCACGATGTACAGTACATTAAAAAGTGACATAATTTACATAATATTGATGTAAAGGAAATGTAGAAATGCAGAAAGTTAATTATGATTTGGCAATTTTCTCAAGTGGAAATTGCTTGCCCGGTACAGAGCGACACAAAGGGAAAGGAATAGATAGCAGATAGTGAATCACAGGGTTTTCACTTTAGGACTGCAGGAGGAATTTGCCTGGAGGAGACCCACTCAACACAATGAGGACATGCGAACTCTGATTACACGGAGGAGAACTGGGATTCAAACCTCCAACCCCAGAGGTGTGAGGTTACACTGCTGGCCACACATTCTTGCTTTCTGTTGCCTAATTGCAGTTTCAGTACAAGGGCTTTCATCAAAGGAAGAACAAATCCTCTTTCAGCTAAGCTGGTAAATGAGATGGCTTGTGACAGCCAGGGCTTCTAAATAAGCTGAACTGGGATGGCAATAGACCAAGACAGAAAGTTAAAAACTATGGTCTTTGGGAAATTCCAGGAGGCGATTCACAGCGGCTGAACATAGGAAACCTGACACAGCACTGGAAAAGGAATCAAAATTATATTTGCCAAAGAACTCCATCATTTTTGCCAGTTCTCCATTTGTGCTTTTTATTATATAATTTTACATAAATGATAAATTACACTATATTATCAAAATGACATATAAATTAAGGTAAAAAATACCAATTCAAAGCATATGATATATGGATTTTTTTGTTGTTGTTTGGTGTACTTTTAAGCAAATAGGATACAAGGATATGTTTTAGGATATGCCATAGATAAGTGCTGAATTTTATTTGCAGTTCATCTGGATTTAATGTATGCTATTAGAGTAGCTGGTTATCCCAGGTTTGCTTCATGCTGGCTGCCTGACAACCCTGCTAATAAGCATACTAATACTGCTGCTAGCATCCCTGCCTTTGCCGATTGGTTTCAGCACTACAGGGATGCAATTCCTGCTCAACCACTCAATCGAGCCCACAATCCCCTGCAAATGATCTTCCAGGATGGGGTAATATTTGGCATGTGGATGTCAGGTGAACTGTGGGAACAAGCAGAAGTTGGAGGTAAAAATAGGTAATTATAAACATTTTAACTTCGCAATAGGCAAAAGTAGTTATGTTCTGCCACTGGTTCCATGCCCAATATTTAAAAGCTTAGCTCAGCTTGAGCAAGATAAGATGAGGTTTTCATTCATTCATTCACTCATTCAATCATTCATTTAATGGAGAGGCCTGGCATAACGGCATGCCTATAAACAACTGGGGAAAACTGAGCCAAACTAAATCTGAGTATAAGTAGTCTTGCTTTTATTATTTTTATAATTGTTTACACTAACATATCCAGTATTTGACGCCAATATTCCACACTGTGGTACGGTCAAGACGTAAATGACTATTTTAGATTTTTCCAATCACCGTAAATATGGCTCTTTTAAAAGGTTGAAGGGTTGCTGTTTCTCATTAGTGACTTACAGATGTCTGGTTATTGGATTTATAACACATTTGGTAAGCAGGCATACGGAGCTAAAACACCATCAGCCAAATCTCTTGACCATAGCAGGGTCAGAGAGAGTAAATTAATCCATTAAACAATCATCGGTGTCCAATTCTGGTAGCATCACCACAAACACATTCAACAACCCATTCAATAGCATCTTCATTGACACGGCTCATGAAGTACTACGTATGTTCCACTACAGTGAAAATAACCATGCCTGGTCCATTACACCTACGTATTGGATGAGGGAAACTAACTTGCAGGGTGTTGACCTTCAGGCCAATCAGATTGACACCCTTGTGATCAGATGAACACTACATTGTCCCTTAAGCCTAACCAGTTCCAAATTTTCAGTCATACTATTTTGAATAAGCTCGCATGTGAAGCTTTTAGCCATGTATTGCACAACTGTATTTATTTTCAGAGACCACACAACAACAATCCCTCCATCCATTTTGTGTTCCTTCTTGTCCTATGCAGGCTCATGGAACCACAACAATTTTCAATTTATTTTTTTTACCTTTCATATCCTTTGGCCAAACTTATTTAATGGTCATTGTGGTGAGGCACAAGTTACACAACACAACCATTCGATGAAAGTACAGGTAATGCTACGTATTCTCATGCCATTATGCAAGTAACTGACAGGTATCCTCATGCAATTATAGTTTCGTATTTTGTAGTTGCTCTATATCGTAAATATTTCAGGCAATTGTCAGTTTTTACCCTCCACTGAACTACCTGGTAGTAGCAGCAGACCCATGTTTGCATTCCTGAAAAGTGTGTTCAGATCTGTCTCCAGTCACAGCACTGCTGGTCTGACAGGCCAGAGAGAATTTCTCTAGCTGGATTTTTTTAAGTGTTGGGTGACGATGCCATTTTTCTATTTCTCACTAGATAGTGAGTTTGTTATTTCCTTTAGACATATGGAAAGAAGACAAGACACCACCAGCATTCAGAGGTAGGTGGAGTGGAGTATAGGGGGTGTAGAGAGACAATAAACATTCAGAAAATGAAACAGAGAAGAGCGGAAAAAAAAAAACTTACATGAGCCAGTGGCTTAGTGTTGACAGTGACAGTGGGCCGGTATTGGCGAAACTCAGTTTGGATCACACACACCTTCTTCTCCATCCTCAAGTCAAGGAGCAGCCCCTCATTCTGTCCTCATACGAGGTTTTGGTGCAAACGGGTCTGAAGCGTGGTTACCTGACCCACCAGCAACGCTGTCAGGGCAGGAGGGGAGGGGACAGGGCGAGAAAAAACACAAACCAACTTCAACATTCCCCCTTCTACCTCTCTGTTAAAGCACAACCACCCACTGTCAGCTGAACAACAGAGCAAAAAGCCACCCTTGACTGTGAACATTAACCCCCTCGGTACTAAAAGAGCTCGCTGCCTCATTCTTTAAGTGAGAAGTGTCTGGGAAATTCTTCACATTGATAATACCTTTGATCATGCGAATTGAATACACTCCCAGAGCAGTGATACTATTGCAACAGTCCCTGGCTCGCATAAGGAAAAAGTCCTACCTTACAATTCAACAACTCATTTATATAAATGTATTTGAATAAATCTGAAATAATTATAGTGGAACCGGTGTACGAATCACTGGATAATATATACAGGACATTATCATTAATGTAGGCAGAAAGAACATCTGTTAAAATCCAATAAACAGCAGTTTGGTCAAACAAAATTATAAAAATATATCATAATGTGAAAGCACACATGAAAAGTTTCACTGTGATAATGTTGTTTTTGATTAAAGCCATTTAACATTACATGCCAGTTTAATGAACAATTGCATTACTTCCAATAGTTCTGAATAGCATGCTCCTACTTCAGATTTGCATGACACTCAAATAGATGCAGTCATGATTTATGTTAATGTCTATGTTTCATACAATATATTGGTTATCATGAAAACGTTTTCTTTTGTTTTCCAGTCAATTATATATTCAATTTACAAGTATTGATACATTTTTTAAATAGGAAAATAGAATTCTTTAGTCAAATCCTGATTGGACAAGGCACAGCAGTACTGGCTAAATCAATAATGAGAAAGAATGGCTAAATTACCGTATTCATTAGTAAATAACGAATGTCGCTGTCTTTGTTGTAGCTGTCACCTGTAGAGACTAGCCCTGAAGTTGCGGTTCGCGGTATGCTGCTTGCGTTCTCCCTCACTCTCGCCCCCGTGTAGGAGTGCCAGGGCTTTCCGCTCCGACACTAATCCCTGCTAATAAAACTGACAGCAACGCGACCTGGTTTTGTCGTTTGTTGTAAACTGCACATATGGAGTACCACAAACAGGTCTCGTTTAAATGGAGAAAAAATGCGACGCAGTATTTTATTTGACGGACGAAAAGACGAGTTCCTCCAATAACCGAATTCCTCTGATTGTCACTTTATGAAATAGAAACAAAAAATAACATCGATCATGGCTAAGCGAACAGGATGAAGAATAAAATAATTTCGATTATTCTGCTTCGTGTAAAATTGAGGAATTTGAAATAAAAATATGTGCTTTAGGAAACGTGTGTGAGATGCCCTTTATACCAGGCAGCGGAAATGTGTTTCAGTAACAGACAGAATAGGCCTGTTGTCTAAATAGCACGCGTTTGATGTGACGCTGGAATACTTCCTGCCAAATGCATTTGCGTAAGTATAAGAATTTAATATCAATTTAGCATTAGGCTTTTTTCTTAATCTGACCCATTACATTTTCCTAGTAAAACTGTTTACTTACAAATAATTTAGCTTTTGACACTGATCTTCCGCTCTATAATCCCTGTGATCTGTGTTTTGACAGGATTTCTGTCAATCAAATTTCAAAAATGGCTGGAGGGAGGAATATGTCTTGGAAATGGGGGGGGAAAAAACGTTTTAACAAGTTGTCAGAAAAGTGATTGAGGGTCTAGTACTTTTAACATCATAGTGTAGCACCGGCGGGGCGCATGTCCCAGCATGCCCTGCATGCAGTTGTAATTGGCTCTTGTTGTGTTGTTGTTGTTAACGTTAATGTTTACATTTCCTTATTGTTGCGCGTGTGTTTGCCCGTGTCTTGTGTGTACCCGGTCCGACCCCTGTGTGTATTTAGCTTACGTAAATCCCCCACCGTGTATGCATCTTACAGTTCGGCGTCTGACAACCTTGTGTTGCTGGTGTGTAACCGGTTTGGTGTTCTTTGGGTGTCTGATGTTTTCCTGTTGAGGGGGGTGTTCCATGAAACAGGATTAAGGCAAAGTCTGACTTATTTCGACAAGTCTGGCTCATTTAATTGGGAATTCCATTCCATCAATTTGTCTTACATGAATCCCCGCTGAGTTTACAAAGGTCAAACATGAAATGCAATAACTGAAACTGAAAAAAATGGATAAAATAATATGAACAGGAAGATATTTTTATATTTTGTTTAGTCACAGTCTACTTTGAAGGTTTAGTAAAAGGCAAAGACAAGATACGGTTATTTGTGCAGATGCGATTGAAAGTATTTACGGTAATCAAAGAAAAAAAGATTATATGGTAAGAATGACATGTGAACTCAAACCAGAAGATCCCCCATTGGCTATCGAACCAGGAAGTTTTGCGGTGTAAAGCGACAGCATGAACCACTGTACCACCGCAATTCTTTGCCAAGCCAACTCCCTGACTTTATTTATGGTCAAGAGTATTGCCTTTTAGCGATTACATCTTTGTATTCTTCATACAGCTCCATCAGCAGCGTTTGTTCTGCGGCGGAAAAAATACCGCTCTCGTTTTACACGCTTTCCGACTTATTTGATCGATCTATCGTTCATCCATTAATCTGGGCTTCTTAAATATCTCGGGTCTGTGCACTGAGAGAAACGATGCAAGTCTGTCTTGTATGAGCCTTGAGTATGATTACAGCTGAACTGCATTAGTGGAACGACATGAGGCTACGTTTAGAGATGGTGCTAGTTTGAGTAAGACTTTTTTGGGAAAGTATGGCTTTCTTTAGCTACTTTTATGGAATATCCGCCAGGACTGCTAATACAGCGCGTGTTCTCCCCATCAAGCGAGTCTCCGTGTCTCTCTCTGCTCCCACGATGCTTCGGTCTGCCCGACACAAAAACAATAAATAAAAAATCTAGTTTGTTTGATTTTCAATTGCATGACAGTGGAAAATAGATGTCATGTTAAAAATGTCCATTGACTTTTCCATATTTGACAGAAGTACATATGATCATTGTGAAGATTAAGTTATGACAGTTTTCAAAAGTAGTCAAGTAAGATAAAACAATCACTGGGGAATTCTCTCTCTCAAACACTTTGAGATTGAATTCCCTCCTGTTGGTTTTACCTGAACATGGATTTATTATGTATCAAGAGCCCTTGTATGAATTCAAACTCTATGTGGTTTAACAGTAAAATCACCTGGAGATTGATGATAGAGTAATGCGATTGTCAGGCATTATTGAAAAACAAAATAACAGTATGCAAAAAGTAAACTTTAAACATTAATCGAACATAACTTTTTTGGCCATCCCATCGATGGTGTGTCCCAGATATGTGCCTTACGCTAAAGGGGCGAGACTCCAGCCACCCCCTGCCCCCGCCCCCGCCCTCCTTGATACTTTCTGGAATAGGTGGATGGCTAACAGGATAGCTGCTAAACCTGACAAAAGTACATCCAGAAAATAACAGAGACCTGATTCAGCAGCACCTCTATGACCCTATCTCAAAATAATAATAATTTAAAAATACAGGTTCTGAGCTTCACAAAACTGGAATTTATGCCTGGATTTATGTATATCCAAACCCAAAGAAAGACACAGAATCTGTATAAGTAGCACAAAAGCAGGACCTCTGAGAAATGGGAAAAAGTAATATGGTCTGATGAGTTACCTTTCACCCTTTTTCCAAACCGCAGGTGGGGTTACATTTGGAGAATGCCACAGGATACCTTTGACCTACAGCGCCTGTTGCCAGCTGTTACACTGGGTGGGGAATCTGTAATGTATGGGTAGCCATCTAGTGGGAGTCACTAGGTCCAGCGATTGTTGTGTGCAGCCATATAACAGCTGAGGAGTATGTGGGTAATTAACAGGCTCAGGTCATCCCACTGTGGTGCAAACACTGCTCCCTCATTATGTTCCCATAGCCCAAGATGATAATGTCCCTATGCACACTTCTAAACAAATTGGTTGGTTTCCTGAACATCACAGTCAAGTTAAACTCCTACCATGGTCTCAACAATCACTAGACATAAAAACAAGAGTGCAAAATAGACTTCAACCTCCATCATCCCTTAAAGAACCGGAAACTGTTTTTTAAAAAAATATTTTTTAATATCCAACTACACACAGATTATGACAGAATTCCAAGAAAGACCAAAGCTGTTCTGAATGCACATGCTGGCCTGACTCTTTATAATGTCCCTGATAATATTGTTATGTGTTTCCATTATTTCCATTATTGAGATACATGAACTGTGCTTACAAAACCGTACAATACATTTACTGCAGAATATGCCTTTTAGCAATAATATGAACTCAGAAGGTAGCATAGGACCTAGACTTGACCAACAGTTTTCTGCTTCCCAGGGGGACCTTGCACTTGCCAGTTGCAACCAGGGAGGCAACTTTTACCTTTTCAGTCAAAAATACTACATGAAATATCCATCGGTACATTTATTTTTTTAGAGCTTTTGCTAAGCAACAAAAGAATATTGATGTTAATAACAGAGAAACATTTTAGGCAATAGGTTTTGATGATTCAAATGAATGCATTTATGACAAAGTGAAAGGCAACCTATCTATTATAAGGATATGTCAAAAGTAATTATCAATTAAAGGTTAATCTGTAGTTATTTCTGAGTTTCATGTCTTAACAGTTACAGAACAGCAAATAAAAACAATGTTATTTCACAAATATCCTTGAAAAACATTCCTATCCTTAACATTTAAGTCATTGACTAATTAAACCCAGTTGACTGAACACATATCTGGAAATTAGTTAAACATGGTATTGTGCTGCCTTTAAGCAGCTTATCAATGCAAGATGAGCCTTTGGCTCTGGGCCACTTTTCCTATGAATAGTGCTTTTGTCTGAATACTATACAAATTAAACCACACACCCATCTTATATTGCCCCTCAGTACACTGCCTTTAAGGTTTATGTGTATCCTATATTTCTTACGTAGGGATAATAATTGTCAATAAGTTTCAGACACAATGCATGAATATTCATAATTCAGCAGCCAGAAACATTCTTTACTTCCCAAAGAGGCTTCTTTAAAAGAAATGTAACGAGTATTTGAGTATGTATAATAACGATAAAAGTGCTGCAGAGGTAACAGTGCCTATTACTTCTGCTCTTCAAAAATGAAAGGACTAATGAACCAGTCAAGAAAAAAACTACAAGATCATCCTGTTTCCTCGTACAATACCCCACTGACTCACATTTCAGACTGACAAAGTCCCTCGATTTTTCTGTACCCTTGTTGACTGATTTTCCAATGTACTTGTGCTGTATAATATTTTAAGAAAATACTGCTGTACCTTTCCCCTGTACATACTGTGGTAGATGAACAATATGTCTAAATGAACACAGTAATAGTGTTGAAAGAGATCTCATTAACATTTTACTTGTTCATATTGTGCATGTGAAAAACTGTACGAATGCGGTTCTGTAAACATATACTTTTGAAACAATAACCAGATTGTTAGCTTAATAAATATATCTATAAATTCACATTTCTGGGTCTTAAAATAAAAAACAGGTTCTATTTGGCATCTGCAAAATGCCTGTGAATTGTTGTGTGGGATGTCAAACTAATGAGTGTCATGTGTACAAAACACTAAGATAACTTTCAGCTCATGAGCAGTATCACACATGCATGCAGTTTGGAAAAACGTGAAAAGTCGGTCTGGCATATGACCGACAATTGTTCTCAGCCATTTATCTTCATTTCAGTCTCCCAAGAGCTTCCTATAATAAATATGCTAATACATTTCTTAATGTACTTTACTACACAAAGTAAAGCAGTTTTGTTTACCAGGAAGCCCTTCACCAAACTACCATTAGAGAGGTTCATGTGCATCACGACCCAGACCTCACACCATCTTCTCAGCTTCTTTACCGCAGCCATCCAGCTCCTAAACAAACTCACCTAGTACCTCAGAAATCCCACACCAGGGTAATATCCACTCACCTGGTGACATTTTACTCCCATGGTCAAATTGCATTGTTGGTTTAATTTGCACTATAACAGTGAACGACTGTTTCTTTTCCCTCTGCGCACTAATCCAGTTATCATTTGTTTTGCATCAGTGGAACTTGCACGTTGCTCCCCATATGCTGGTTTTCTATGCACTGCAGCCTTTTCTTGCACATGGTACCCTGATGTTACTTATTAAGACATCTTGCAGTATGCTCCGTTAATCTTGTGTGTTCTTGCGGTCTTCTGTTAATCTGTAATTTCTACTATATTCTTAGTTTTACACATATATGTCCTGTGGAGCGTTTCTCCATATGTCATGTAATTCTTGCTTTGTATGTCTTGTTTGGCACTGCACCATAAACAATTCTGGTATGTTCAAACATACTGGCAATAAAGTGAGTTCTGAGTTAACTAAATAACTAGGTCATGCATTTATGAAATATGTCGCTAGATTCGGGATTTCATAGGACATACCGTTTATGCATTTAAAAAAATGCCATGAAGCAAAAATCAGGTGACTTAATACTTTGGCTGCTTTGTTAGCCATTTTTGTAGCTATTTGCATGCAGGGATTCCAGTTTCTGAAGTTTGTTCCTGAAACACTGACTACCTCTATAGTAAAAAAATTCTAATTTGGAACTGTCAACATAAAAATGAGCTTCACCAAAGAGATGAGCTGTTCTTAAAATACATAATATTCCCAGACAGCACAGTACACCACAGTCATGTCACAGTAGCACTGGAGTTTGGATGTTCTCTGTGTTGCACAGGTTTTGTAAAAGACAGATCAATAGACAATACAGCAAATAAGATAAAATTTGAATCTCTTTCTAATGGTAATGGAAAATTTGGCACTACAGTACCTCTTTCAAAAGATGCCTCCAATCAATAAGCCCCAATCAGAACAACACAATTAGCATGGAGACCCAAGAAAATAGTGTTAATTTTCAACGGCTTTGAGGATTGATACTGAATTACATGAAAAATGAATCCGTAATCCTAGCTATATGTGCCGTATGATATGGTAAGAAAAAATGGCTATGATGACACTCACTGGAGGATTTAGCACATTGAAAAAAAAATAAAGGAGGATAAAAATTACACACATACAAAAGTACATTCGCAGAAAAATAGTTGTAGTTTTAAATATTTTCTGTTTGGGATCTCACTTTGCAATAAACACAGTGATGGGACAAAGATGTGCATATATTATCTGCAATCCAACAACATTTGAAAACATTTGCAGGGTGTGATATGTAACTTGCTGTACATTACGTTACAGATTAAACTGTAGATCAGGAGACGCAGCTGGATGTCACTGCAAGACTTTTTGAACTACTGCTCCGTACCAGAAACTGAAACTATGTTATGCTGTTAAAGAAATTAATATCACTGTTACAAATTCAGCATGGTCCCACTGGCATCTTTAACCTCTGACAGTACCTTACTTTACTCAATATATCATCACTATTTTAAGTAAATATACCCTGATGCATATTTATACATATAATACACATAATCAAGCCATTCTGATTTATCAAAAAACACATCACTATTATTCTCTTAAAATTATTTGCAGTGAAATTATAATAATCTTAATTATATTATTTAATATACCTTAACTAAGCAATATGTCTGCTTAGTCTCCTCTGTAAATAACAATGTTCTTGTCAGTTTCATGGATCTTGATCTCATACAGCAAACCAGGTGGAAGGAGCTTCAACAAGTGATCCCAGATGTACACAGCCAAATTCTCAGTTGTGCTAAACAGCAAAATACAAATTAATATTAATTTACAGAACAACAGAAGTAGAGAGGAAAACTATTTTACTCCTTTTAACTGAAATTCGTTCACGAACCTGACCACATTTTCAAAGTATGGAACGTCCTTATCCAGGTTCTTGTGATCAAGTGGTATCATGACAGCTTCCTGAGGTGGGCCCAAAGAGGTTTTCCAACAGTCAGAAGAGTTTATTCAGAACACACATTGCATAACTAGCATCAACAGCATATGATAAATTTAAAAATAGCTCAAATATCAAAGTAAGTGAGTTTTATTTATCAAGCACATTTGAAACAACCAAGGTTGACCAAAGTGCCATACAAGAGTAGATAATTCAGAAGAGCAATAAAATTATACAACTCAATAAAATGCATAGTAAAAACAAATTATTTATAGGCCACTGAAAACAAACGTGTTTTCAGTCTGGTTTTAAAACTTTAACAGGCAGAGGTAATGAGTTCAATAACTTGGAACCATATCACATAAGAAGAAAATGAAAACTGCCAAATTTAAATTAATTTCGTGAAAGTAAAACTGACAAAGCACTAGTTCCCAGTCTCATGCAATGGGGATAAACACCTAATTTGTTAAACACTTACTCCTCTTTCTAGAGATAAAAGGTTGGGACTATCTATGTGGTGAAAAAAAGTACCATACCTCTATGTAGTGCTTGAGGTCTGTCAGATTCATAATCATACCAGTTATGTGATCAATCTAAACAGGCAGAAAAATACAGCTGACTATTTAAATGGAAACAATATAGAAAACTCTGCACACTACTGAACATATTTTAAAATACTGTAAAGGAGTACAAACAGGAGGAGGTCACAAACCCCAACATCAGTGTAACACCAAATTCATGAAAATATAATAAACCGTTTAATCTTGCTAGAACATTTAAAAACAAACTGCCATGGTAGAGTAATAACATTTCCGCAAAATATAATCACTTACGGTAAGAATGAATGACTTACTTTTCCACGTACTGTCACTTCAACTGTAAAAGAAAAACATTGTTATTTAAGCCATTTATTTTAATCAAAAGCATGTCTATGATTCCAGGCTTCTAATAAATGAAATGGTAACTGTTCACCATAAACAAATACATAAAAAGCAAGTACCCTACCTGACCTTTATAGTTATGTCCATGACCGTGGGGGTTGTTGCACTTTCCAAAAATCTTTTTGTTCTCTTCATCACTCAGTGACTTACTGAGGTGAAACGAAATAAGAAAAAGTTACAATATATTACGTGGATGTTAACTTCCGAACAGGCAGCTTATATGGTACGATACAATACTCTTTAAGATACTTTTGAAGAATCTACGTATTATATACTGTAAATGAAGAAAGAGAAAGAAACAGTCTTTTGCAACGCTGTGGAACCTTTAAAAAGTACTTATTTTTTAATATTTTTAGATCTCGGTGAGCTTGATGCATTTTCTATAGCTGTTTTCATAGAGCTATGCTAGATTTGTATGGCTGTAGACCAGAAGTAGCGCCTCCCTTTTAACCACATTCAATCACATGTACTTTTTGTATAAAACATGCATTTATAATAGTATGTCACATCGTAATACAACTACTTAAACAATTTAGATATGATGCTTCGCATATAACAAGCTATAGAATGGAGCCGTTGTCCCATCTAAAGCCCCATCTAAAACAGACTATTGGTACGCACTTTGCAATGACATTTACTTTCACAAATTTAGCAGCGTTCAAGGTATCGAAGCCCGTTTCCGCCAGCGTGGTAAAAAATATTTATATAATTTAAGTCGAAATAACGACTTAGTTATCTCAAAATAATGACTTAATATCTCGAAATTATTATATTACACTTAGTTATATTACAGCATCAGTTTGAGTCTTACTAATACTTACTAAGCAAATATGACCTAAAGTGTTTATTGTACATACAATCTGGAATTCCATATTCACTCATATTCATTTTGCTCAAATACTTAGTAACTACTGTAATTAACCCCAGGAAAAATAAATAGACGTCACCCAACCACCGAAGAAGTGCACACAGCTTTATTCAGTTATTCATTCGATCAGCCAGTACTCAGCCCAATTTACATTTACAGGATTTAGCAGACGCTCTTATCAGAGCGACAAATATTCATCAAAGTGTTAAACTAACTTAATAAATCAGTACTCAGTTAAATCAGTACTAAAATCACTTTTCCGGGAAAGCTGCTTAACGCCTGCGCACGTCACTGCGAGTTTCTCATTATTTTAAGATAACCAAGTCGAAATTTCGAGATCGTAAGTCATTATTTTGAGATACTAAGTCGTTATTTCGACTTAAATTCTTTTTTTTTTACCACGCTGGCGGAAACGGGCTTCCATATTCAAGCAAGGCAAATATATAGCACATTGCAAATATTAATGCTGTCAAGGAGTCAACTAGGCGTAAGGGCAGCTTTGCCGAGCTTCCAATGAATGAATACCCAGGTACAAATGTAAGCAGAATGAATCTCGCACAGATACCCGTAACATGCATTAAATTTATAATTATCACGTTTACATGTCTATCTAATGATTCCTATATCCTTGAAATATGTATGTTTCCTAAAAGTTTATTTCTTCCGTATGAGAGGGCTATCGGTAAGGTAAGGATTATGGTATTAACACGTCGTTTCCTTACTTATGAAGCCGATGGCAGGCGCTAAAGCTCTCCACTCGGGTTATATATCCGATGCGCTCTTTCACACCGATTTGCTGATGCCTGCCTTCCATATTGTAAGCACAACTAGGAGAAAAACGTCTAAAAACTGCAGCGATGCAGAGAGTTGGGCGTTTGACAGAGTCACGTGGGTATCACGTGGTTGCGGAGTACCCTGGCACGTGACTTCACGTGATTTCCCAATAGAACGAGAACTTGTTAGACGCCTGTCGTATGTTACTCACGTTACGCAGTTATTTATAAACAAGTCTGGTTGAAGCACTGACAAAAAGCTGAGCAGATTTTTTCAACAAAACCTGATTCAAGTAAGAAGTATTTTCATGCCTGTAGTAGGTTATCAGAATTTATATTTACTGAATCGATTCAGTGTAAACCGTTACAGGCGTTAACTTTTCGTGCTTCGGCTTCGAGAGCCCGGTCGAGGTACGTATGGAAGCTTTCTCTGCAGCTCCAGTCGTTTGAAAATGCGTTTTGCACTAGTCTGTTAGTTACCAATTAACTAAGTTCTGGATAATTGCAATACGCTGCTCAACATAAAGAAAATCCCGGACAAAATGATTATTTTGTATGCACACACCACTTATATGACATGTAAATATAGAAGTTATACTTTAACAGAATATACAACCATAGGAACAAGCACACAAAGAATCTCTATAAATGACATAAGAACTATTTTATTGCAAGGATGGTTTTAAAGCTGTATACTATAGAAATGAATTAACAATGAAATGTTTTTTAAATTCACACTCTTTGAGTTGAGGTTAGTAAGAAGTTGTTATCCCAGACTAGTTACAGATATACCTCAGGGTTGCCGACTCACGCATTTGGTGTGATGCTCACGCAAGAAATCTTACAGTAAATCAATAGTATTCCACTGTAAACCTAAAATTAAGCGTTTCAAATGCGTTGGGGTAGTTTGCAAACCCTACAGACTATTTACAATGTACAAAAAACACTGTTACGTACATGTGTGCAGACTCATCTGGAAAAACATCATGTCGGCCAGCTGACCAAAGTTGGCAACCTTGATACCTATAACAAAAGATAAAAACAGATCAAAATAATCCAATTTCATTACATTTTTGATAAACCTGTAATAATGTTTTGCTGTACTATATTTGCTGTAGCTGCAGTCCCATCATATGGAAATGTTTCAACGCGTTTCGAAACACTGGTTGTTTGAAATGTGTTGAAACCGTTATGAAAATTCGCATCCCTTCAGATCACCACAGTATTCTCCGCACCCAATCTCGCCCTCTCGCTCACGTGTGCCTGCCAGCACTGCCCGGAGCGGGTCCCTTAAAGGCCCTGCACTGCTCTTACAGCAGGGTACTTCCCTTCAACGCATGACATTCGGCAGTTCCCTGCAGTTTAAAAATAAGACACAGAGTGCTTTAAATGTATCACCTGTTACATTCGTGTGACTGTGAGGAAAGAGCAATAAAACGTACTTAAGTAAAAGAATCCAAGCATCATTTGGATTAGGGTGATTTGGGGGGGGGGGGGGGTGCCAGATGGGATACTAAAGGTTTAAAAAAATCATTTAAAACTGGGGGGGACATTTTTTTGGTGATTTAAAGATGAC
>JAODKC010000095.1:18110812-18124060 GCA_026777985.1 Mormyrops attenuatus | reverse complement strand
GGTGTGTATGCAGGTTTTTGGGATAACCTTTAGGTCAGCTGTTCAAACCCAGGTGTGAGGACTCTTCAGCCAATCAGCCCTCTAATTAGGGAGTTGCAGAGAAAACCTGCATATACACCAGCCCTTTGCAGGTAAGACTGGCTACCCCTGTGCTACTCATATAAACATGACAAAAAGATGTTAGACTCAGTGTGGCAAGGGAATTTTTGTCGGGTACAACAAAAATAGTCCATAAAATGCAGTCTACTACCCTGACACTAGAAAGTCCTAAAACACAGACTTGTAGAGTTTGTCTCCAAGAAACTGATTGATCATAAAATTCAGAATGACCTGACTATGGCAAATGATGGTGACATCTATGGGTACAGATAGGTGTGCCACTTATCAAGAGCAGATACATCAGACCAGAGATAAGTGAAGATGGAATTTTCTAAGATGGAAACTTCTGAAGGCCATGATACACTCAGAGAGTGGGAATGTGTGAGCCTCATTATTTTACGAGAGGGGAAAGCTTCACATTACTTTTCTGATTATGTATCAAATGTTGACTGATGACCAGATGTTGGGTAATATTGACTATTGTTACGAAAAGTATGATGTGCCACAAACTTTCAAAGCCATGAGCTCTATCACATCAGCAATGTGGACTAATGATATGAAAGAGGAGAGGGATTCTCTTAGAGAGAATAACACATTCGTATTGACTACTCTTCCAGTAGGTAAACATGAAGTGGGGGGTAGATCACAGTTCTAAAATAAACATGAATTGACCATTTGTAAGTAATTAACTATGCTTCCATCCACATGATGCGTATATTCTTAGTGACAAAACAAAAATGTGCATCAAAAGTGAAATTTCTCATGATCATTACTTTTCCATAAAACTGACCTTTATCGATAAAATGGGCATGCGTAATGACACAATATCCAGGGAAAATCTGTGTCGCGTAAGTTTCACTTTATCGCCAAAAAAAAGCCTCTTTCAGGCACATGTCCATCCAGAACTGCATATGTATCGATAAAATGCATACAATTGACTTCTCTTATGTCCATATCCAAATTATAATGGTGACAGAATAAAATGGAAAGGATATACACACAGTCCCCAGGGTTAAGAACATCCGACTTATGAACAACTTGTACATATGAATGAACTGCCATAAAGCCTACTACATTAAAAATTCAGGTTAAATACAAACATTGGGCAGCTTCAGAGGTTTGTTGCTTCGAGGTACAGTACAGTACCATATGTAGTTACTATTATTATTATTACAGTACAATTATTATTATGCACTACATTATTATTATTTTTCTGTCTTACCTACAAATGTGACTTACAGACAGACTTAGGGAACAGATCTCCTTCATAACCTGGAGACTGCCTATACAAGGATTTAATGTGCATTGAGCATTTTCTAATTATTTTATTAGCCGAATTACTCGAAACTGTGCATGTTTATTGTCCAAAGACGGCAAAAAAAATTTACATTTTAGGGGGATGTAGGAGCGAACGACTTCACACCAAACCATTTTAGGATGTCCAGTATACATTTGAAATGCTGGCACCTTTTATTGGGCCAGTAACAGGCAGCCACCAACCATCAGTTCCGACCCCAAAGCACATCGCAATTGCTCTGTACAAACAGGACGCTTGTGCCAAGTATAGAGTAGTGGGAGATACATTTGATGTCAGCAAGACAACAGTGCACTGCTGTATTTGCGCAGTTTGCATGTTTGTGTTTGCTATAGGAAAAACACGTGATAAAAGTCCTGTCACCTGTCAGACCTTTTGTGAGTGCCATTCTTTCTTGTAAAAAATGTTTCCACCGTAGTTTTTTGCTAAATGTCAAGTGTCAACAAAGACATTATCTGCTATAACTAAACGGAAAAAGTATGTGTCAACGTTTGGAAAATTTTAGCATTAAACAATGTTTCCATTGCCCACTTTTTAGCATTAAAGTGCTTTTGCGCATGAAATCTCTTGCATGGAATCCTGCATGTTGTTATTAAGAAAAGATTTGCACATATAGCCTGCAAGAATATAACTAATCAAATAATCTTTGATTAGTCCATCAATGTTTTCATTGAGGTAAATGCTCAGGCTTCTCAGGACACAGTCACACTTCATGTGTATGTCATCACACTTTGATTTAAAATGACATACATGAAGTATTATATTAAATGCAATTTAATCTCGTAAAATCAGTATTTTATTGTATTTATTTTAATTCTACTAAGAAACTGTAATTATTATTAAACATACCCCATCTGTCAGTGCCACTATTTTTTCAATGGTCTTTCCAGCAGTTCTTGTTTTCTTGTTAAATACTTTAAGTAAGCTTGCTGTGTATGGGTCCAGTTCTGCAACAAAATTGTAGAGGCACAGCTGTAATCCATAATGTATTCTACATTAACCTGAAGGAGAAAATGGGGAGAAAGCAAGTGGAAAACTTTGGGTTAAAAAATATAAGTTTTTTTTGCAGGTAATACCCTGCAGAAACTGAGTTCTATATTTGAGAACCTGTAATCCATACTCACCATTACTTACTTTATTCATAGGTCACCTATGCTGCAGATCTCAGAAATAAAAGGTGAGTCGCAGACTAGGAGAAGGTCTGGTGCATTTTTCTTTGATGACCAGGTCATTGTTTGTCTTTTACACTTCAGTCAAGAGAGTAATTCTTTCCTTCTCCTTGAGGGAAGCATGGAAGGAAATTTTCTTCTGCTTTTCTAGCTTTTTGACCTTGATGCTTATTTTTGTGAAAATTCACAGTGACTTCAGGGTGTCCAATCAGCCTATGTTTTAAGCGGAAGTTTGCCGTCCTTATCTACAGACACTGCTTCCAACCCACGTAGCAGGAGCGACTCCCTCTTTCCTTCAAGCATCGGTGGGCCTTTATCAGGGCCACAGCAGCCTCTTCAAGATGATTATCACTGTCAAAAACTGTATAATTGCAGATTTCTTCTGCCATGCCTTCAAGGTTATCTGTTCTTAGCTTTGGTGGAAGCACAAGAAGACCACCTTCTTTGTTGAATTCCCTGTTTGCTCTCTGGAGCTGATTCTCAGCACAATATAAAAAGGGAGGTACAACAAATACCTGAGGTCAAGAACTGATTTATGACTGAGAAGAAACAACCGTATCAGTACAGCGGCCAAATGAGTCACCTAATTTATCTGCTGGGCTGCTGGCTGATGATACTATGTTGGAGGGGCTAACTGGTGTTAGAACTAATGTAGAGTATTATTGAGTGAGGTTTCAAGGATCCTGGAGCTGCAAGGTGGAGTTCTTCATGCTGTAAGAAAACTAACCCTAACCCACGGTCTTGAATTCCACTTGATGTAAGATTCAGATATTAATTTCCAAAGTCAGCATCTGTGTATTGGAGCCTGAATTGCTCCTTCAATCCAAATACAGTCCTTATCTGAAGAATTAGTTCATCCAATGAGTGTAAAATTCCAGATTTCAGGGTTAGTTTTCTGACAGGGTTAGTTTTCTCTAAAAATAACTCTCAGGCAGGCAGACACTATCTCTTGATTTATTCTAGGGAACAAACAGAAGGGGCAAAAAGCATCAGAAATTTATCAAACTGTACTTTATCTGAATACCAAGAGACATCACATTATGTTGCAGCCATACAGGGGTTGGACAATGAAACTGAAACAGTGTTTGAGGTTTTCTACCTACATATGTGAGGCCTGGTGGCCAGTCTTCACTGATTGCACATTTGATCAGTAAGAACAGGGAAAATCACAGCCATTTGCCGAGGAAAAACCGCCAGGACAAAAGACTCAGGGAGCAGGCATGGTGGAGCAACAAAGGGAAATTTATTAAGCAGACTAAATAAAACTGTAAATAAACTGGATCATGGGGGATCAAAATGGAGGCGAAGGCACAATGTCAGTGACAGGACTGCGAAGTACTTTCATACAAGGTTAACAAGGGAACAAACGAGAGGCAGCTGGAGTAAATAATACAAGGGCAGGAACAAGAAGTAAGACAAACAACAGCCATGGCTTGTTAGAGCCAGGCTAGGGAGAAAACAGGAGGGTTAGGGGGGCGGGGTGTGATAACAACCTCTTTTAGTTGGAGACCGAGTCAACTGAAAGGCTCTAAAATGGTCTAGATGGGGGGGGATATGATCCAGAATGGGCCATTGGGTATGCAAGTTTTCGCTGCAACTCCCTAATTAGATTACTAATTAGAGGACTGACTGGCTGAAGAGTCCTTACACCTGGGTTTGAATAGCTGACCAAAAGGTTATCCCACAAATCTGCATATACCTTGGCCCTTTGCGGATAAGATTGCCCACCTCTGTTCTAGATACTATGAATAGAACACTCTAACAACAAAGCTTAAATTGTTCTTCACAATGCACCTTTATGCAATTAGCATGCAAATCCTGTAATTCATCCCCCTGTTAATTTTTTTACAAGATTAATCTCAGGGTTTGTCTGCCTTAAAGCTGCCTCTATGTCCTTGGGCAGAACATCCAGAGGAAATGTAGAGATATTTGTGACAATCAATGTTGTTGAGCCTGGAAGAATAGATATGATAAGCAATCATTTGATCAGCTGATGTTTCACTGCCAGTGTGAGTACTATATTTTTGAAAGAATTTGTATGGCAAGCAAATCGTTTGAAGAAGCTATGTTTTGCTTCAGACCTGATTGTCCATTGCCCAATAAATGCCCAAAGAATTGAACCATTTGAGGATAATGTTCAAGAAAATGGTATTTTTGTAAGCGTCATGCAGGAAATAGTTCAAGGAACCCATACCTGTGTTCTGCTATTTTGCAATGCAGATACGCAATTGTCTCTATATTATGAACACAAGCCAATCTGGTTCACCCTCTGGTATCAAATCTCCAATTATACATGGGTACAATCTCAATAAATTCCAGTTGTCATATGCATTACCTTCAATTGTCCATAAAGAAGCATATATGCACGGAATACTATGAGGTCTGTTCACTCTATCCCTCCACTTATATGGAAACTATGGATACTTTTTGGAATTAAGCACACTAAAACAAAATGCAAGCTCAAGTAGAACGATGCCCTCAAGCAAGTCATATATAATATCTCAAGGGTAGCCCCAAGAAACAAGAAATTCTCTGTTAAAATGCACCATTTCTTTACTCCACAGCAGACAGTTGAACTGTCTTTTGCAGATTCAACATGGGTGTCAGGTGTCTCTTTTGTTTGTGGGACAAAATCACCAGACTGAACAGCTGTAACCTGAATTTCTGTACTGTTACAAGTACAAAACCTGCAGAAGGACTCTCCAGATTAGCTTTCAACAAAGCCTGCTATGCTATGGGCTGCTAAATTATCTGCAATGACAGACAAGACAGTCCATTATCTATCAATCCAAGTCCCAAAACAAAAAGCAAGTGCCTCTAAAGTAACCAAATCCTGTAAAAGTGGCTCTACAATATTTTAATAGCCATACATCTTCAGGTAATTTGTCTTACATTATGCTGCCAAATACATATATGAAAGTGTTGAAAGAGACTCTGGTGGCAAGTCATTCAAAATCCAGTGGACACCACAACGTTTGTGGGTCTTTCATCAGGTGCCTAAGGGGTTACAGACCTCAAAATCAATGTATAATGACAATGATATTTTCAACTCTTCCCCAGAGAAGAATTTTATTTAAAATAAATTTTGTCTGGTATTGGACAATATTGCTGCTTTCTATCCACTTAATAAATAATGTAGTTCCTGAAGTAATTCATCAATGGCTGTAGCTGGAACATGAAAAATATTCCCCAGCTTCAATAAAATACAAGCAATACTACACCTTCATAAGGAAGATTATATGGTTATAATATTTAGTATTATCATAATGTTTGTTAGTAATGTATATTAAAGCTACTAAGGTATGTTAGGGTATTAAGGTATACTTATATACTGCTTATGTATGTTCTATAAATGCATTATGAAGGTGCACTGAATGTTCTATGAATGCACAATGAATGCATTATGAAGGTGCAGTTGGGGCAGTGTGTGGCTCAGTGGGCTAAGCCTGTGTGCCTGTAATCAGAAGGTTGCTGGATCAAACCCAGCTTCAGCATGTCTGCATATCAAATAAGGCCCTTAACCACCAGCTTCCTGGGTGCCGCCACAGGTGGCTGCCCTTTCCAGACAACTTGCTCTACATAGAGCAAGTTGAGGGAGGTATAAAAAGAGAATTCCCCCACCGGGATCAATAAAATATCTGTTATTATTATGTAAAGCATTAACCATATTACATTCTATTACCTTAGAACGATCTTCAATGTCCCTCACATTAATACTTTTATCTATGTCAGACCAAGTCAGATCATCAGCTACAGATTCTCCAGTGTTACCAGTAAATGTGACAACATTAGCTTTAAAGTTTGTTAAAGAATGAGGATTGTGTTCTCTATTTCTGTGGGTTTGAAATGTATTATAAATGTTAGTTCTAAACATACACCCTTGAAACATACATGCTACTGTTTCACGTCTTCAAAGATGTTCATTTACATGTCTGAAGGATACTCCCTGATTTGAATGCTTTAATAATGAATACCCTCTGGAACTGAAACACCACACACATTACACTCCCACATCTGGTGGGGGGAAGGAATAATGAAAAACATACTGTTATGGACTAGAATGATGAAAGGACAAAGGGATGATCCACGTTCCTGTCAGGATCGGACCCTGTCCTATCCCTTTGGTATGTCTGTTCCCTATTTGGCCAGCAGGTGGCCAGCAGTCTTCCTGGATGATGGAAGACTGTTTAACCCATTAAGCCATGCAGCGGCTGGGGGAAGAGGGAAACACTCAAAGTAAACCACACACGTCATTTACTTCTAGTGTTTCTCTCTTCCCCCGGCCGCTGCGCAGCTTAATAGGTTAAACAGTCTTCCGTCATCCAGGCTTTCCTTTTGTAATGGGTTCATTCATAGTTATATTTAACATTAATTTATTTTGTGTTTTCTTGGAGAGGCGTAAATAAAATTTCTCCACAGGGATAAATAAAGTTTCAGTTTAAACCCCACACAAACCCCACCATCAGTTTGTAAAGGCAGTGTGCATTTTAAGAAGAGACAATAATAGCCTTTTTACAGTTTATAACATGCAACAGATGAAATGTTTATGAATATAATATGCAATCACGTTGTATTACTGGAATAATACAAAACAATAAATGAATATTAGAACAATAAATTGTCAGGATCATGATCAGGATTCCAAGCTTCAAACCAGTTCCTGTCTGGTTGAAGACACAGGTACACATAACATGCTTTGAACTTCCCAAGGGTTTTTGTATGTAATAATATCGTAACACCGGTGAGATGGCTCCACATACTGGAGTCTATTACCGTATCCCAGCATGCTCGCAAGCCACTTTCATAGCCCCGTTTCTATTTGGTGTCGTAAATACTTGGGCTGTGTCTTCTGATTATGTAATTGTGTTTACCTGTATGTGCCCCGATCTGTGTGATCAGGGATAATTATGATACAAAACAAGGGAAACATAATTAACAAAATAAGCACACAAAGAACACGAAAAAGGCCACAAGAACACAAAATTTCCAACAGGATGAGGTTGATTTCTAGCCAGCTTTCATCCCATGACAGAAGAGTTACATGGGTCAGAGATACCTGCTTAGCCCATTTAGCCATGTCGCAGCCCAGGCAGGGGAACACACTTGGAACAAAATAAACCAGGGAAATATCGGGAAACAGAATGGCCAGTGACATCTGCTGGCCAAATGGGGAGATTACAGATTGAACAGGTCAAGACAGGGACCAATCCTGAGAAAAATACAATTGACTTATTTTATTTAGATGAACATCACATATATAACTTAACTCAATGTAACAATGGTTATTTTCAAGTAGAGTTTATTCTGGTTTTTAGGGCAGCAGGTAAATTTTTGTTTCTGTTTGTACACTGTTGTTGCACCGAACTGTAACATTTTTCATTTCCTATTCCTTAAATAAGTTTGGACATTCTTCTGTGACCTCTATCAATAATAAGGTGTTTTCAGCCCGATAAATGATATTTACTAGATGATTTTGTTCATCACATTATTGTCGGTAAACTGTATACACTAGTATGTGAACATTCCAAGAATGTGACTGTTTCTTTAATGTTTGGTACTAACAAGTTTTAATTCCATTTAGCAATTATATCCCCAGATTCTTCAGGCAGATGGCTGTAAAGAGCTGGCCACCTGTCCTCCACAGTGCTTAAAGCACACACTAAAAGGTACCCTGGAAAAAACCTGATTCTCTGGTCAGTGCATAATAATGTATTAACATTGTACAACGTTGCAAGTCCTTTGCGGGGTATGATATACATTAATATCTTTGACATGGTGAAAGTATAAGGTTAATAACATGAATCAGTTTGTATGTTGTATGAAGTAAGATGAAGTCTTTCCCCACTATTAACTAAGTCCAATTAATTACAGATACAGATTTATCTCCTTGTTGCTCAACAGACATTTCAGATTAACACAGTAGTAATCTGACAAATCCATCCCACTGACCACTGTCTTTAATCCAAGTAAATCTTGCTTAGATTTAAAAGGCAGCCATCGAGTGGCTGGCAGATCCATCTAAGTAAATCCAAGTTGAGCGTTTCCTGGGTAGGTGCCCCTCTCACCCCCTACAGCTATCAAGTATGGGCAACAGTAAAAGCACTGCTCTGTCCAAGGAACTCCTGGAGGAACTCAAGCTGAACACCAAGTACAGCGAGGTGGAGCTGTGTACTTGGTACCAGACTTTCTTGAAGGAGTGCCCAAGTGGCAGGATCAGTAGGGAGCAGTTTGAGAGCATCTACGCCAGCTTTTTTCCGGATGCCGACCCAAAAGCTTATGCACAGCATGTCTTTAGGAGCTTTGACTCCAACAGTGATGGTACTCTGGATTTCAAAGAATACATCGTAGCGCTGCATCTGACGTCATCAGGGCAGGCTATGCAGAAGCTGGAGTGGGCATTTGCGCTGTATGATGTTGATAGGAATGGCATCGTAAGCAAAAACGAAATCCAGGAAATTGTGACGGTAAGTATAAAAATGTCAAAATATCATTGTGTTTTGCATTTAAATGTTTTACTGGAGAATGAATTCTTCAACGAGTAGTGTGTTTTACAAACTTAAATGTCAGATCAACGGGATGTGCATTGTTGGTAGATGACAGATATAGATATTATTTTCTATATAATGTAAATTTTAAAAAAGTTTTAAAATTTATGTTGTTTTCAAAAGTCAATATTCAATATGATATCTAAAGAAGATAAAAAGAACATTCCAGATGAAGAAAATACACCAGAAAAAAGAGCAGATAAGATATGGGATTTATTTGGAAAAAAAGAAAATGGTAAGTTGCTTTACATCACATTAAAAAACACCTCTGGGCTTTCCAACTTCCTCCCACAGTCTAAAAACATTAGGTTAGCACTGACATCTCTAAATTTCCTACCATGTGTGATTGTATGTGCGAGTGTGACTGTATTGTGCTATCCTGTTATTCCGCCCACTTTGTCTCATATTCTTCCCGGTTCACAGAAATCCTTTATTGGAGAAGCGGAAGGGAAGTTGGACGGTTGGAAATGTTACACATTCATAGAATTAAGCAATGGTCAAATTGAAGTTATCAATTATAAAATAATAGGAAGTTACATGATATGAGTTTTGTGTCCACTTTGTCTTCCCAGATAAAATATCCGAAGGTGAGTTTATTCAGGGAGTCTTGGACAATAAAGAAATTCTAAGGCTGATCCAGTTTGACAAACCACAGAAAGTCCAAGAAAGGCTAAAGGAAAAGAAGCAATAGTTTCTGGAAACATTGTTTTAAGTGCATGGATGTTTTTACTATGGTTTATATTTGGACTGTTTGCATACTTTACTGATCTGTTCATCATCATACTTCTTAGATTAATTACTTAATAATCCCCAACTCTGTGGAGTCTCTGATCTTATTAATAAACATTCTGCCACTCTTACAAGCTTACACTCATCATGTTTTGTAGTGCTGTTCGATGCTTTTTCGAATTTTTGTTGTCATTGCTTTTAAGTATTAGACCTGCTGTTCCCTGTCAGTTATATACTTTCTACTATCCAAGCAACTAAAACAATGAATACACAATTCAAAAACATGACATGGTATGAAAAAAATAATCAGTGATTAGTGATCAACACCAGTCCCCAACACCATAAGGTTCGGAAAAGGGCTGCATAAAGGACTCTCTCAATATGTTCCAATTTCTAGAATTTCCCCCTAAACAATAAGTACCCCCACAAGAAAGGTCAGCTGTGATTTACATGTCACTGCAACCTTATATAGCACTGTTTTGCAGATGAGTGGAAATTTAAAACCATGCACCTGATGCAGACCAGTGAGCAGTAGTGATGACATTGCTAAGCAGCATTAGCAGATATGACAAAACTCTTCTTCTTAAAAGCAGGTGCAAGTTGCAGAACAAAACGATACAAAAACAGGTTTGTTCCAGCAGCCATCACACAAATGAATAAGTTTCAGTTATAGTAAAAGACCATTTAATAATTTTTTTTTTTTTTTTAAACTGTATTTATTATGTTGTATTTTCTTCTTGCCTGTGTTGTAAGATGAATGATGTGTGATAGGTGTCTGTAACGTGTGTGTCTACGGATGAGGACTATTCACTGCAAACCAAATCTGCCTACGTGTGCAAATAAAGTAATCTGACCTGACATCAAAAATCTAATTTCATTTCAATAACTTGTCTTATCTCCAAGAAGTTAAAATGTACCTTTCTTAATTTAAATTAAAATTTAAAAATAGAAGTTGGTTTACTTTTTTATGAGAATAAATTTAAGCCTCAGCATTAATATGTAAAAGCCTTTACACATACAAAGTTCTGTACTTATTCCAGACTTTGTATCTAAAAGTACAATTCTAGTGATGTAATGAACTTTGCAATTAGAAAGTTTATTTCCCTGCACAGCTGGACCACCACTGGAATGACTAAACATTTACTCAAGAGAAATCATTGCTTTCTGATAAAATCTCCATTTCCATTGTGTTCAGTGCCATTTATGACCTCATTTCAGCTGTAGTATTGGTAAAAAAAAAAAAATATTGAATCTACTGCTTTTTAAGATTAAATGTGCCTTGGCATCCTTAATGTCTATTTGGACTAACCCATGGTTTTCTTGTCCAATCTAAATGTTTTCCAGAAAGGATTTTTTCTTACCTTCACAGACATGAAATAGGATTTAATTGTCTAACAAGAATAAATCCAACACAAAGCAATTTCTTAGAAATGTGGCTAAACATCACACTGAACATGTATATATTATGATACATAAAATATAATGTGTATGACACATCACATTTATTTTGCAGGAGTCCACTAAACACAGTAAATAATAACTGCAATACATATTCTACTATAGAATTCTTTATGGATTTTGTATTCTAATAGTAATCCAAAGTATAAGAATGTTTAAACATTAACTGAGACAGGAATGTGCAGTAAATTAACTACAAAGTATGTCCAATAAAAAGCATTTTATAAACCCAATACATTGGTCTTCCCTGGGGAGAGCTTTGTTTTCTTTATCGTTCTTTATGCAGTTCATTCTGATAAAGATTTAGAGTCATAATATACTATTGAAAATAGTCACTTTCAAGAATGTCAATGGGTTATCTTTTTGTGCTTCAAAGTTATGTACATGACTAGTCCATCAGTTAGCAGGAAAGCATACAGTACTGTATAAACACCATTACATAAAGCTTTTGAACCTGGTCTGATGATGAAATGTAAAATGGTTGAACATACACTGTTTATGTTTACTGCACCATATGTGGTAGCTGAAGAGACTGATCCAAATCAACGTATCAAGAATTTTTGCCAGAAGACATCTTTGGAGGTTTGCGGATTTCAGGCTGTTAAGAATTGACTCTTATTTACACTTGACTTTGTGAGACATAAGTAATAATATTATGAATTGCAAAATTTTTTAATAGTTTACATCTGAATCATGAGATGGAAGGGTTGAGAAAATCTTGCCGCTAGGTAATCCTACAAAAAAAATGACCAACATGGATGTTAAACATCTGTACAGCGGGAGACCTGCTGCTACAGGCCTAGCTGTTAAAACACGCTTTCCTCCAGGACCTCCTCCATCGTATCTCCTAGTGTCATCTCACCCTCGCTGCTGGATAGGCTTCGGCGGGTATTGAATTTTGGCCTGTTAGGCTGACAAGGCTGGGACTGCAACCCAGCCTGGGCTATCAGCCATAGCTGCTGAACATTAGATGGAGCGCTGATGTCCTGTACACATTTGCACTGGTCACGGCAGTCGGCCGGCCCTCTTCTTGAGCACTTCCACATGTGTATACCCTGGAAACAGCTTTGTGCATCATAGTGGTTGGCAAACAGAAAAAGCTGCCAGCGTTTCTTGACCTCTGCCTGGACCTGGACACCAATAACCAAAAAAGGTTGATCCAAACACTGCAACACGGCAACAAATGGTTTAATATTATGGCAACATAGCCTCTCCTCCAATTTAAAATGATATAAAAAGATTGAGGAATTTTAAGGAATACAAAATCAAGAGCCTTACCTCTCCATTAGCAAAACAGTATAATATAGCAACAAGTAGGCCCTAAAAAGGAATCATTATTCAGGGGCATATAGGTGATATAGCTACAATTATTACAACAATCTTCTGCTTCTTAAGAATAAATTATCTATGAAACACAGCAATCTTGTAATTCTGCTCCCACCTGAGACAAAATACGGTAGAATAAGCAGAGTAAGGTACAATAAATTAAAGAAGTTTGGAAGATAACGATTATCCCACCTGGAAGGAGCTCAAAGTCAAATTGATAAAGTTTCGCACATAGAGTGCCCGGTCCTCCAGGTATTCATCTATAAAAAACGTGAACACCACCTCGTGGATTCCCAGCAGTGGAATAAGCACCAGTGTCGCTCTGGCTAAACTGTCCAGAAAGCAAATAATTAGGCATGTGCATGAACCGCACACTGACATATCGATTCTGCAGTATCACTGGAGTGGCTTACCTGTACCTGTAGTCAGCGAATTTCACCTGGTCTGCCTTTAACTTTGACAGCAGTAGTTTCATAATTTTTATAAATATGTAAAAAATGACCTGCAGTGAAAAAATGTTTAGTTATGTGAATGTACATTACCAGGGCAGGACGGCGTCAGTGCACGAGTGATACGGGACTTTACGGAACACCAGAGTGACCCGTGT
>JAODKC010000095.1:18096977-18110712 GCA_026777985.1 Mormyrops attenuatus | reverse complement strand
GTGTGTGTGTGTGTGTGTGTGTGTGTGTGTGTGTGTGTGTGTGTGTGTGTGTGTGTGTGTGTGTGTGTGTGTGTATAGAAAGGGTCAAGTAAATCCATCCATCATCATAACCGCTTAATCCCCGCTGGAGTCGCAGGGGGCCCAGGGCCTATCCCGGGAGCAATGGGCGCAGGCAGGAACCAACACGCCGCTGGGCGCAGACACTCACAGGGCCAATTTAGACACGCCTACCCTGCACACTTTTGGACTGTGGGAGGAAACCGGAGCCCCCGGCAAAAACCCACACGAACATGGGGAGAGCGTGCAAACTCCACACACAAAGGACCTTCTTGCTGTGCTAACCACTGTGCCACCGTGCTGCGGGGTCAATTAAATCTTTGAGTAAATCAGTGTATAACATTGAATGAACTCACCACCACTGATAAAGTTATGGGCCCTCTTATTATCCACCAGATCCACATGCTTTTATTGGGCCAGCATCTTAAAACAAAAGCAGTGAACCGTTTCATTTGATGTATTTACAAAAATCTGTTGATAAATAATTGTCAACCCCATCATGATTCTAACAAGAATAAGTGGTTAGCTGACGGATCGTAATTGTCAAACTTATCAACACTTGAACAGAATTCTTAAGAAAACACTAAGAAAGAGACCCCAAAGGAAATGAAGATCAGATGGATTGGTAATTTTAGTCTACTCGTTATCTTCTTTAGACTTTTTTTAAGATATGAATTAGACTAAATACGCTCACTTACGAAAGTTTATTTTCAAAGAGACTTACGCTTGATTTTCATACAAAACTTTTGTTATGGTCCAGGGCACCACAAATGCAAAAGGAGTTCCTGAAAATAAATAAATAAATAAATCGATAGATAGACAGACAGATAGATTTACATGCTTATTACATAGTATAACACACTTGATCGAACATAGGATCCAAGAGAAAATCTAGGAAAAATTCTGCAGGTAATCAGGGAAATATGATTTTCATTTGCAACTGCAAATTTTCAGCAGAACGCTTTTAGTCTACACCGATTTCACATACATAGCCACTCCGGAGCTTTAACAAGATCACAAAACAGACGGCTTTAAACCATGCACTCGTGAAACCTACCCCAGCCAATGAGAAGGTATCGTTTTAACAATCGTCTCTTGGTGAGTACCGCAGTGAACAATAACCTATGGAGAAATATCGCTTCCACTAAGAGCCAGAAGTAGTTTCCACCCACAAAGTAATGCATTGACACTTGACTAGCCTTACAGACAACAGAGATCTGGAAAGAACAATACATAATACCCATATTACTTCATCATAAATGATCACAACACAAAATTGTATGTTGTTTCAGCAATTAAACTAAAATGACTTAATTAAATACATGATTTCCACAACAGCAATATAAATGAGAAAATTATACAATATCACACAATACCACTGAGCTGGTATATTCCTTCCATCCTGTGTCATCAGTGGGCAGGTTAGTAAACTTGACTTGAAAAATTATTTCCTTGATCATAACTGCTGCAGCTCGAAATATGAAGGACATAAAGAGATTCATATGGATGTAGTTTCTTGTGCAGTGAAGTTTCCTGTTTTTAAAAAATCATATTTCAAATGACATCTGGTTATAGTCTGTCTGTGGCTGCTTGATTTCAATTATTTGGTCACATAAGTGTTAATATTATTTTATATGTCACTCCTTGTATTAGCCATAAATTATCATAATTTCCTGTTACTACGGCATAGTATGTTTTAATGTTATTGTGCATTTAGAAAACTATGAAATCCCATAGCCCAAAATCTAGGTTACCTCAGCAAGCCCATAATAAAAACAGCCAGGGTCAGTGAGGACAGAGAAAGTGAGTATCCAACCATGTAGATGACACGCAATACTGTTTGAAGGTGCATATAATCTTCCTGAGAGAGATAACAAAGGTCAGTACTAATCACGCAAGGATTCCCATTTACAAAGCTGGCAGGATAGGAGAAGGTCCTGTAAGTACACGAGTTACCTGTGGTTTGAAGTAATGTGGGTCGATACATTCTGATTGGTCCCTCCACACGTCCGTGGAATTTTCCAATGTGCGCCAGGTCCCGCTGGAGGTGCATTCTCTGTACACCTTCGCCAGGTTACCTGAGCATAAAGATACCTGTCAGCTTGCGTCAGAGTATATCTGCTCAGATGCTGCGGATCCTGTCTTTGTAGTCTTGGCAGTATTATTACTGCACAATCAGTGGCTCAGTGAACTACAGTGCAATACTTTCAAATATCTTGGTACAGCATGTGTATATATGGTTATTTACACAACAGTGTAATATGATACAGAGCTTATTTACTGATGACGTTTCTCAGAGAATAAATGACAAAATGTCATTAGCTCCACCCATCCAATTTTACAAGTAAATCGTACATAATCACGTGCTGGGTCCTGACACTGCCAGGCTGTCCATGCCCCTTCAACAGCTCTACATAAAGATTAAGTTTATAGTTCTCCATAGTATTTATTTAGTACAATGTTGATTGTTGTGTCAATTATGTCTGTTATTTATGCCTTTATGGAGGATGCTAATAAATTTGTATTTGTGTAAGCCACTTGCACAATGACAAATAAAAATCCTAGATCCTTATAAAGCTAGATTGATCTATGAAATCACACCACAAGACAACCCCAATAAAGTCTGCAGAGAAAATCACAGCTGTAAGAATAGGGCGGGATTGTGTGGGCTTTAAAGTTTTGCTGGGACCAGCAGCAAATGATCTGCTCTTGGCCAGAAAGGCCAAGCAGTGTTCTTCATTGAGGCCAGGTACACATCTAGGCCAGGTAGGCACAATCCATGACTGTGTGGTAGATGAACACCTTCAAGTTTCCCCGCTGTATCACCAATCACAGAAGAGGGCATACGGTTAACATTAAAACTATACTCAGTGACTGAAATATCCATACTATAACTAAATATATATTGAGATGGTATTAAATAATACAAAGGAATCATAAATTAAAATAGTTCGCTGCAATTTATGTACTGGGGTTAGTCAGGCACTACAGTGGCAATCGCATTGTACACTTTCCTAACCTTCTGCAAAACAAATCAATCATCTGCTTTTCTGTGTTATGGGGATGTGATGGTTGTGCACTCTCGCACTGTTGATAGAACGTGTTTTCCTGGAGGTTTGCATGTGTGTAATAATTTGCTTATTTTTTAACTTCATGGATAAAATGATGTTGACTATTCCTGGTATATAATTAACAAAGGAAACTTGTTTATCTTGGCCACAGGAAATTAGAATTCATTTAATAGTCATTTATTTTGGAGTCTTATGTCACTATGATTTTCATTGGTTAAACGCAAGATGAATTTACAGCTTGGGACAAGGAGAGGTTTGATAGTCCATGTATGTTTTATGCCTCTAGAATCATTCTCTCAAGCAAGGTTTGACAGCCAGTAATGCCGCTTTCTATTCAGAAAAAAATGGAATGGTACACTCTCCAAATAAATGAGATAACAGCCTTAAAGTCCTTTTCCTCTCCACCTTTGCAATAACCTTCAAAGATTAAATTTGTTACTCCGCCATCTTCCTCTAATAGCAGTGATGTTCAGTAGCAGACACAAATTCAATAAGATTCATATTTATGAAAAGGCAATCTTTTTGTTATTTAGATTTCTGAAGTTTTCCATTTTTATACTGATATTATAAATTGATAACAGTATCATTAGCATCAACCTGAGAAGAACATGCATGATTATTTTGATTTTCGAATTAATGCAGTTATGCTATTTAGGATTTATGCTTCAGTTTTACCTTCTTTAGTCCACGGCAGATATGAAGGGCATGGTACAGATACATTCCCAACCGGAGAGTGAGGCCAACAGACAAAATGATCAAAGGATCCATTGCAATAAATTCCTGTAAAGGAAAATATTTTTTGATAGTTTTGACAACAGACCAGCAGACACAAGACTAAGCAATCCTTATGTACAGCAAGCATGCAGTTACTGTTTTTGGGCCCCATGTAAGGATATTATATGTGGCCCAAATTTAATTATGTTCTAAATTCCTTTAGGCACCTGTTACTCAGGGGCCCTTGGAATTGTCCTTACACCCCTCCCCCCTTATGACACCTTTGTGTAGAGCACTTTCCTACTCATTTTCTCCACAAAAGAAGTGATGTTTTGGGCACTCACCAGTTCTTGAGATTTGGCTGGATGCTAAGGTCCTGGTACAATTTTCCCAATACTCTGTTCGTTTATAAATGGTGTCTTCTAGTATAGAACCCATTACCTTTTAAGTGCATAGAAGAAAACAGCAGGTGCTTTTTTATTAATAATCAAGAACTTTCTAAGCCATCTTTTATGAAAACTACTCACCCATATCAAAATTTTAACGGCAGTGTTTATAATCATTTATCCACAAGATGGCAGTGTTTAAATAACAAGCCAGGTGGGAAAAGCATTCCACGTCACCAATCTAGATCATTATAAACCCTTTTCTAAGGTGAGGATGCTACTCAGTAATTGTTACATTTTATATCATTAAAAAATTCAAGGAGGAATGATGAATTCCTGACATATCGATTCTGTAGCTTTCTGCATCATTCCGCCTCTAATACTAAGATTCAACACAAGAGCTCATTTCAAAATGATCAGTCCTTAATGCTGACATTTTAATTTGTTTTTAGACTTGGCGTACACTCTGCAGTTTAATCCTATGTAGCTTTGTGGAGTCGAAATAAAAATTTACCTGATTTAAGGTATACAACATACAGTATATGTGTAACATTGTGTTACTGTGGTAAACAGTGACCAAGAAAATGTTACTATAGACAGAGAGTTATGAAAAACAGATATGGTGATGGAAAGTATAATAATCTAAACCCTAGATACTCAATTGCAGCTTATACAATTTAATCCGGACTGATACTCCCCCCCAATCCCACCAGCAAAATACCTAGCTGATAGGCATTCTGCTGGACACCCGCACAATTCATGAAATGTATTTCTGGTTACGCATGTGGGACAGTAGACTTTGGATTTGTGTTGCTGAAGGAATTTGTAAAAATAGTTCAAGACCTAGTGCAACGCACTGAAAAAGTGAACGCCCTTTTTGGCTAAAATAAGTGTTTTGTCTGTTTGTTTGTTTGTTTTTTGTTGTTCTAAATGTAGCTAATCCAAAAAGAACTACTTAGAATCTGTATATTATGCTTAGTGTGACCAAACCAATACCAGACTAATAAAACATAGTCTGCATGAGTCTCCATTTGCCCTGCTTTGCACATCGTCATATAATGTGCTGCTGTTAAACTTAAAAACCGAATGCAAACATTAAAAGTTAAGAATACAGACATTGCTGGTGGTTAACGTTACGAGTGAATAACTTTCTACCATATCTAGAACAAAAAAAGTGTAATCCGAAACAAATGGTCCCAGGAGACCTGAAGTGACTGAAAAATACTGTAGGTGGTGGATGGTATCCAGAGCTCCAGGACTGCGGGGGGGGGGGGCACCAAAACCAAGATCAAGGGAACATATAAATAAGAGAAAGCGAGGGAAAAGTGTGGAAGAATGAAATTAATGTCTTTGGCTGGTATAGTGATTGTGTTTATTTATAATATATTGCCCTGTATACTGTGAGAAGAAAACTGCCAGCTGTTTAGGTTGCTGCTCCTGTACATACAGTACCTGATGAATGAAACAACTACATAAAACTAAAAATGCATTAGTCACTTATTAGATGGGTTCTAGCTTTGCGGATTTGCTTAGCAACCACTGCCACATGGGTTTGTGTATGAAAAAGGCAGAGACATGTGCAAGTCACACTTCACACATCACATGTGTGAATTCTGCGCATTGTGGACTGTGCCTTTCTGCCAAGTGTTGCAGTTGACTTAATATATTTTAAGGTGCAGCGTCTCTAAGGATTCGCATTTCCAAACATTCAGGACTGTCTTATCAGCCAAATCAAAAAAGTGAAGAACATTGTTTTTGCTTCATTCTGGAATTCAATAACCATGATTACTTTACTGGAATGATTATGTTGTATAAATTTATGCCCCCCTTAGAGGATTTTGTGTCACCGCATGAGAGCAAGGCTTAAACCCTGCCATTTCCAGCATACTGGCCTGTAACCCATGCTCATCTAAATTTTCTCCCAAAAACATTCTGAATTATTCCATCCATAAAGGTAGCATCAAACGACCAGGTTTTGATATTCCATACATTTTGCCAATGGTGATTTAGTTAGAGTAAGAACATTGGATAAGGTTGGACTGAGAGCTAGGAGTCATCCAGGATTATGTTCAAAATCTCAAGTCTTGCAAAATTGCACCCCCAGTTTTCCCTGCTATGCTTGGATTCATTCAAGGACTTCATAAACTCATTTTTTAACCTCTGTGCAGCTGCATCTGAATGTGAATATTACTGCAGTCCTCGACAATGCAGTGCAATGCTGGAGGAAGCACAGAGGATACTTATGTTTGTTTTCCTGCCACGCTACCACATGGATCCATATTTTAAGATCCCTTAGTCTCCCCTTTGACAGCAAACATTAACTATACTTGAGAGCGGGAATAAACATTACAAAAACCAGATTCCAGAGCCCTGGGGAGAAAACGAGCCTGACAATTTAGTATTAAGAGCTCTGAGAAAAGACTAGTGGAAAGGGGTTAGTGCAAGGAGGATGTAAAGTTACAGATATATATAAAAAAAATCTAAATTAAGGCTTAAATAATGCCCATGAAAAATTAACAGAAAACCCATTTTTAAATTCAAAGTCTTTAACACTACTTCTCAAAAACAGATCTAAAAATGCTCCATAGCATTACTGTCTTCTATTAATGATTAAAGGTTATAACAGCCTGATGAAAAAGGAAAAAGATTATACCTGACTAATTTAATTTCCAAGAAAAGAAACGCGATCTGGATGTGAAAAGGGAGTAAAACAAATAGAAAATGTATGGATTCCCCAGAATCTGTTATCATTTAGTATGTATGTGCTGCAGGTGCTACAACACATGTGGAGTCATGTTTTCATCAAAAATAGCAGTGTGACTCCACACTTTTAACACTTGCAAGGCAATAATACTCTTTACATTCAGATAGATAATTTAAATCAAAAATGCAGGTCCTTTAGCCTTTCAAAATCAATGAAATAACATATAAATAAAACAGACAGAATTTTTTTATATATATATATATATATATATATATAAAAAACTATTCCACATCTTTTACATATGCTATTACTGTTAAGTGAATCATGTACTTTAAGAAAAAAATACTACAAATACATTTTTACAGTAGAAGTATATCAAAGGAAATAAGATTCTAAATGCTTTTTAAAGATATAACCATCATACACAAAATTGGAATCCATGTGGTGCCAAGTAAAGAATTTTGTTGTTATTTCCATATTATTTCCTATTAAAAATAAACTAAAAGTAAACAATGAAACAGAGCGACCCCTAATCAAATCTTCCTGGAATGTCTTAATTTCATAGGGTAATAAAAATGTTTACATACATGCAATCTTTGTATATGCACACTTTTATATAATAAACAAATACTGCAAGTTAAACACTGTAAGTGCAAAAATCATATGTATGGTGCTCTGCTCTATTAGCCATACATAATTTAAATAAGCACTTTTGTTCCATTTAGAACAGCCCACAAAGAAACTCAGGACTATCTCAGCATATATAACACTGCATACCATTTCATCTATCTGAAATCCAAACACACCGTATTGGTCCAATCTCAATCTGTTTACCATATATTGT
Organism: Mormyrops attenuatus; assembly: GCA_026777985.1. Lineage (NCBI taxonomy): Eukaryota > Metazoa > Chordata > Actinopteri > Osteoglossiformes > Mormyridae > Mormyrops > Mormyrops attenuatus. The sequence goes on along the minus strand of JAODKC010000095.1, from coordinate 18,102,936 downwards.
ACACATATTATGTTTTTATAATAACTGCAGCTTTTATTTAGCATTATAACACTTTTCAAATTTTCCTTATATATCCATGACTTATTTGTAATTCTTACGTGATCTTCTAGAACACTGCCTAATTACAAAAGATATAATAATAAAAGGTAAACACCACAAATACAGCAAAATGTTAAACTTTGATCATGGTATTATACAGTTGTTATGCAGTGTTACAGTTTCATTTTCAGATGATAGTGAGCCTCATGGTTCATGAGAGAAGAAGCATTTAAAGTATGATGGTTAATCAATAGTCAGCAATATCAGGAAAATGCTGGCTCTTACCTGCAGGTTAGGTAACAGCAGGAGGACAGCGAACAGTACCGTCTTTTCTGGTGCCTGTCTCCCATGCTGCCGAGTCGGTTGCAGAGTAGCCATGGTACTCTGTTTACACACAAACCACTCTCAGAACACTTAATGCTCTCATGCTACATCCATGCTGGGGCCACCCGCCGCCTTTGGCCATTCTCGATTCCCAGGACTTATACTGAATGCAACGCGGCAGATTAAAATTAGATAGAATAACTCTGATGTAAAATGTTAGAGGCAGAAAAAAAGTCACTGCAACTGCTATTGTATCATAAAGATGCACCCAGCGGTTATGATAAAACATCCAGACACCTCTGGAACGTGCTCTCGAGTGCCACGACAACATCTGACAGAGCCTGTGTTGCCTAAGTCACAAGCAGTTCCTGTCCTAGTGCTGTGTAGCCAATCAGCATAGGATGGGAGTCCTACGTTAGAATAGGGTAACCATGCAGTCAAAATGGGGTGAAGGGAGCTCGAAATAAATAACGATACAAATGTTATAACACAAAATCAGTGTTGCTCAAAACAAAACATAAGGCATATGTTTTAATCTTAAGCAAGCTAAGACACCAAACTTGACTGACCTTTTAGACAAGCTGAAGTCTGTGCCATTGACTAGTGTTAAATCTTCTATTTTCGATTACCACATTTATTCAGATTCACATCCCGTAGCTCAGAATATTGGCCTCTTGACTCGTTTTTCTGAAGGCCTTATTTGCATATACTGTAATGGCTAAAAATGAATGAACGTGAATTGAACTTGTGTATTACATCCTGTTCTGTTGTCTGTTGCTTATCTCCATATTACATTTATTAATTATGTTCTCTTACTCGTATATATTTCAAGCTGTCTTGTACTGTCTTATTTTATATTTGTCCCCCTCCCAACCCCCTTCCCCCCGCACCTGTGCCCTTCCCTGCACCTGTAGCATAAGAATTTCAGAGTACTGCTTCACCAAACGCATGTGGCAATAAAACGTGACGAATTAAACAACGATGTAGTGACTAGAAATGTAAGCAACGTATCTGACAGATGCATGAAAACAATCTGGCCGGTGATGCTTCTGTTTCACGGTTTGGGCCGTGCTGACTGCCGGGGTTGTGTTAATGCTGGATGCCTGGCTCTCGTATTTGCTACCATTGTCACTGACTCCAGGAGATGACAGGTCTGGGCCTTCAGTAAACTGACTTTCAGCCCACAGGTCTCCCTCGCTAGATTAAAGTATCATGGCAAGCCATTCTCCCAATAAAACAAATAAAAAACACCATATGTTTCTCCTCCGCCTCACTGGAGAGAACTGTTTGCTTATAAAAAAATGATCACATTGTACCAGGCTTAGCTGGATAGGCTCTCATATATAAATTAAAGTCAAACAATGTTTGGAAAAACTGTTTATTATGCCACGCAAAGCTGTTGCGATGATACAGTAGCTATAACCTCACAAGAGTTTAAATAAAATAAATTTATCTTTAAGTTTTATTTGCTTAAAGAACCTCTTCATATTTTAAAAATTAATGACCTGGAAAAGATCACATTTCCAATAAGGTCCACCTAGAGAGTGCTGGACATATGCAAGTTATTTAACTATTCTTAGGAAATGTGTATGTTATTTAACTATTCTATTTAGTAAGTTAATGACACTAAAGAAAGATTTCATTTCAATGGGTTTTCTAAGTGGCTGGCTGACTTCATGGCTGATTAAATATAAATATTTTATATTATTCTTTTGATGAAGACAGTTTTATACAAAGAATCATATGCCTTTAAATATCTTATACCATTTTTACTTATGCATATTTTTACTTTAAAATTTTAGGAACCCCCATTATAATGAATAAACTTGAAAAAGGCTGAATTCTTCAAGACTTTTATTAACAGTTGTGCAGTTCTTGCAGGGACACTTTCTGTGTTTCATAGAATGAGAATGAGAGTAAAGAATGAGAATAAAGTGATTGTGCCTGTTGCATTTCTGTGGGTTAATGTCTGAATAGCTGGTTCCTGCCAAGGACCTGAACCAACAACCTGTGTTCTAATCCACTTATTCACTATGCTATTAAATATTAAAGTTGAAAGTAACCTGTCATTCACATGCAAAAGACATACAGTATTTAAGCAGTGTTTTCACTTTATCATATTATAAACCAGATATGCAAGGTCCGGGACTGGTCAAAACAAACATAAACATTATTAGTTACTGTGACTTGAGTGTCTGTATCAAGATTGAGAACAAATTTACTGAGAGTTCCCAAGATCTTTCACTGAGGGTCAAGACGTAAATTATACCACAGACACGTAGCAGAGCCAGGATGATAACTGAGCTGAGAGCCAGCAGAACAATCCCAGTTCTAAGATAAGATAAGACAAATAGAACTTCACTCATCCCAAGGGGGATTTTTGTTGTTCAGCAGAACTGCATGCATGAATAAATAAAGCATGGTGAAGCATTGTTGACATACACCATATGGACAAAAGTATTTGGACACCAGGCCATTACACCTACAGGAACTTTCATAACATCCCATTCTAAATCCACAGGCATCAATATGGAGTTGGTCCAATATGGAGTTAGTCCAAGTTTTGCCCATTCAGCCAGAAGAGCATTTGTGAGGCCAGACACTGATGTTGGACGTGAAGACCTGCTTCACAATCTCCATTTAAGTTCATCCCAAATGCATTTAATAATGCATTTAGGCCATTGCACTATACAAACACACACTTATGCTAGACTATCTTAACTATCCGGACTTAACTTACCTTGTGAAGAACCGGATATCTTTGCTCGAGGCAGCAAAACGATGGATGCCGAACCTCTGAGTCAGCGTAAGGATCGCGATCTGTTGGCGCAGCAATCTAATTTCCTCTCGGAGAGATGCATTTTCTTCCAGCACCAAATCAACAACTGCAGGATCGGGACCCAAGGCGTACTCGTGGTCCATGGGGGCGTCTGCCTTGTCAGGTGCATTATCCTCCATGTCAACCTCAGGCGGCGGTCTTGGTCTTCGCTCATAAACCCCCGGTCTTTGAGGTGGAAGGGAGAAATTATTCCACGCGAATAACGCTGGAACAGCTCCTTTTTTAAGCAGTCGTCGTCCTCTCTCTGATGCTGGCTCACGAATATCTTTGGTTTTAAAATGCCGGCTACACACCCGGGTGTGAGGCGTTATGGCAAACTCATCTTTCGGGATAGCGACGATCCATTTACGCCTTATCTCCTCAGCCGAAGGAAAAGTAAAGAAACTAAGTACACCGTTGTACTTACTAGAAGCCTGGCATAATGGCACACAGCAATGCTCAGCTGTTGTACCACACGTTTTCTGGTATTTAATTCTTCTCATTGTTCACTAGCTTAGGCGCGTAGGCTAAAGGAAGTATTCGCGGTGGCTGAAATATAAACGGAAGTACGTCAGCGCACGCGTTGGCATATAGTCCATTGAGACGTTGCCAGGAGTAGTATTAGCCTCGTTAGCATTCTCTGGCGTTAGCATAGATCCGGAACTTTCCAGTCCCCTTTTTGCTCCTTTCGCAGTGACTACTATATCTTTTCCTTTTTAGAAAACCGTAAGTGTCAGCAAGCACAAAGTCAGGGTTTTACCGTCTTCCACGAACTTTCTGTGCAGAACTCGGTAGAGAGCGTCTACTCACTCCGCCATCTTGGCACCCCCCGAAATGCTAGATGCCGACCTTTCAAAAAACGTATCAGCGACGTAGCGCCGACGTACTTGTACAGCTAGGCTATCGCCTGCCATCTGCTTTTCGTTTGCCATCTGCCAATTGCTTGTTCATTGGCGTGGGAGAAGGCGGTTCTAGTGTTATTAGGGGGGTAATCAGCGTTACCTGCACGATCGCTATTGCTTTTCTTTTTGCTGCAATTGTTTTCATTATTACTTTATTAAACTTAACACGCCACATCTTTAAATTCTCATCCTTGCATTAGAATATAGACCAGTTAATATTTTGATGGTATCTCATGTGGTAATGCTAAATCAAATCGTAATCGCAATGTCTGTCAGAAAAATCGCGATTAGATGTTTTCCCCAAATCGTTCAGCCCTAGTATTTATGTCAGTCAAACTGTTTGAAGGTGTGAGTTTAGTTTGCGTATGAACAATACCGACTGCAGCGGAACTGATTTTCTTTTCTCTAAGTAATCGGTCTAGAATTATCCTCCGCTGGTTCGTTCGCGCGGAGTGAGCTCGTGCAGGTGACGGTTGGAGTCGCCACCACATACGCGAATTGCCGAGTGTAAGAAACGGCCAGCACTGCGAAAATGGAGGATTGACACCAGAGCCACCGCATTCGGACGAGGACATCGTAGAATGAAGTTGGTTCGCGATGTGGTCTGAGGTAACTTTTATTTATTTATTGAGTTTACAGCGCTCGGGAGAGTGAAGCGCCCAGTGCATTTTGATTTAAAGGCATCAACGCCCGCTAGCCTAGGACTCAGGCCTGCAACGGGGTGGGGAAATTCAGACTTTAGTTAATATATAGTGTGTGGATCCACTTAAGTTACATAAGAACTCTTAATAGTCTGGGTTTCATTTATTTTACAAATACAGTGGGACTGGTTTTGGCTTGTTAATATTGTTAATAACTGTTTACCGAGTACGTATTCTACCCTGCCTTTTTGGGTGTTACTCTCGGTCGAGGTTTTTTAATTCCAAACAGTACCATTTGTTTTTACGTAAAGAAAAACCATTTATTTTATAATAATTTCGGTATTTCATTATACTTGCGAGTTGTGATGCATATGCCAGAGCGGTGATTTGACAAGGATACATTAGTTATAACGTATCCCAGATTTTTGTGTGAGAGATGAGTTGACTTTGAACCCAGGGCTCCCCCTCTTAAAGTTAAGCTTATTCACACCCACGAGGGAAGGGAGTGCTACATATACCGTGTTTCCCCGAAAATAAGCCCTAGCATGATTTTTCAGGATGCTCGTAATACAAGCCCTACTCCAAAAATAAGCCCTAGTTACTATCCCATGGATTGTACGGTAACTAGAATGACATGCGATTATATGTAAACAGGAAATAATATTTATTTAATATTTGAATAAATGTATACACAGTAGATTTTTGTTCATGAATAAATGTACCGTTAGATTGTTTACATGGAAAGATACGGTTAGAAGATGACATGATGTCTGTATTTGAATACATATGCATTTTTGTTCTGAATAGCAGTAAATGTACTGTAGTCTGCTGTACATGGGAAATTAAGACATCCCCTGAAAATAAGCCTTAACGTGTCTTTTGGAGCAAAAATTTATATAAGACCCTGTATTATTTTCGGGGAAACACAACGCATGAAGTTTAGATTAGTTTAGGAGGGCGTTTCAAACTGCTAGCCATTCGTATGGCTCAGTACCCGTGAAGTAGCTCTCAGTTTCAAAAAGTTCCCGCGCTCCCGCTGACTCCTGCTCGGGTGCCGCCACCGGTCCCGCTGACTCCTGCTCGGATGCCGCCCCCGGGCCCGCTGACTCCGGCTCGGCCGCCACCCGCAGTCCGCCTGACTCCGGTTCGGCCGCCGCCCCCGGTCCCGCTGACTCCGGCTCGGGTGCCGCCCGCGGTCCGCCGACTCCGGCTCGGCCGCCGCCACCGGTAGTCCG
>JAODKC010000095.1:18082959-18096877 GCA_026777985.1 Mormyrops attenuatus | reverse complement strand
GTAGGTTAACGTCATGAATATGTTGTTTTTGTGCATTGTACTATCCTAACCCCAATGTTAATCTCAGTTTCAAACAATGTGTCAGGAGAGGTGACAGTTAGGTCTGAGTGCTTCAGGTCTATGAGGAAAAGCCAAAAGCCTCACTGTCTGAGTGTAAGGGAAAGTCATCCTGCAGGTTCAGTTCAGTTCAGTTCAGTTCAGGTTCATAAGAATCAGGTTCCTGTTTGTCAATTAAATTCCTGTTCCTGTGAATTAAATACGGTTTAAGACTATCATTGAACTACATATTTCTATGTACTTGTTTTTTTTTTCTTCCATAACACTTCACTAATAGAGTTCTACTAACAGAGTTCCACTAACATAAGTTCACTAATGTGAAAGATTATCTTTAACTGTACTTGCAACAGGTACAATTTGTTCTCTAACAGATTTTTGTATTGTAACAGATTGCGCTAAGGGTTTCAACTCCTGTGGAGTTACAGGAGTGCCAGTGTACCTGTGTGGCAGGTACATCCTTGTGCAGCCACGTGGCAGCTCTTCTTTATCAGACTGCCCACTATTCCCAGCTGAGCCTCATCTCAGTTCCCCCAGTGTTCAGTTGCACAGAGACTGAACAAAAGTGGCATAAACCAAGGACTATGGTAAGTAATCTGATGTTTTTGATTTTATTTATGGATATCTGTTCAATGTTTATAGAAAACACGTTTTTGTTTGTATACAGGGTATTAAACCTGGTCCAGTAAACAAAATGGTTATCCTGTCAGCCAGACCAAGAGAAAGAAGACTGGTAGAAGGAATCAGGTTTGTATTGCTATCAATACTACACACAGACACTAAAAATTAAAAACTAATAGTGACTATTTTTGTAACACACCACAGCACAGCGAAATTTGAGTGTTGGAGTAGTGAGTGGGTACAGTACCTTACTCAAGAGCATCTCAGTGGCAACTAGGTGGGAAATCGAACTCGCAACCCTCCAGTCATGAGTCCCATTCCTTCCTAGACCACCAATGCCCCACAGTGACATTTGGCATGCACAACTACACATGCATATGTATGCACTCCTGTCCCCACCTACCCACACACACACTTACTTACATACATCTATGGACATACACACACACTCAAACATGCAGACCCACAACCACACATGCTCACACATAATACTCATTGTTACACGCATGTGTGCATGCCTACACATGCTCTTGCACACATATATTTCTTATTTATAGCACACTTGTTTCCTTTTTTGTCTTTTTCACAGAAGCAACTGCAAGGTAAGGGAGGTGAACCACTGTCCGTGTGGGTTTCTGATACACCCTGATGCACCATGGATGGGTTCATCACCTGATGGGATTGTGTACGATCCTGAGGGGCAGCCAGTGTTTGGCCTGTTGGAGATCAGATGCCCAAACGTAACAAGCTATGTGGACTGCCCTTACATTCAGATCAGGGAGGGTACACAGACACCGAGGCAATCTCATCCTTATTACTGGCAGATCCAGGACCAGATGTTAATTTCTGGGTGTGACTGGTGTGACTTTGTCATTTACACACAAGATCACATGTTTATTCAGAGGATTCCCCGTGACATGGAAGTCGTTGAAACCATTAAAGAAAAAACTGACCATTTCTTTTTTTATTTTTACCTCAACGCCTTCTTGGATAATTAGTGAGTTCATGGCAATGTATTTGAAGCTACTGTGTTGAATATAATAAATGTGAGTAAAATGTTGCTGCATTGTGTTTGTTCATGCAAAATGACTGTAACAGATGACTTGTATTTAAGCATTTAGGTGTTTTGTATTGCTTAAGTAATTAAGGTAAATGTCTAGAACTAAAAAATGGGTGACAATAACAAAAGCAACTTAATAAAGTTTTTTAATAGGCAGCACTTTAAGTGTGCAACCTCAACTTTGTGCAAACAAATTTCATACAAATATAACAAGAGTAGGGAAAATATGAGTTGGCCTATTTAAGCCAGAGTACTGCTCAAATTTGACAAAGTATTTTTAAAAGGCAGGATAAAAAACATTGGATTTTCATAATCTGTTTGCATATAAACATATACTTACTATATACAGTACTGTGCAAAAGTCTTACGCAGTCAAAGTAAGTGGTGTTTAAATGATCTTCATGCTGGTGTAAAACTATGCTATTATGGCTGTCAAACTGTGTTAGCTTAGCCTGTAATGTTAAATTGTGTTTTTTGTTCTGTGCAAATGTGAACTTACTGCCCAGATATATAGCTTTAAACATTTTTTTTGACTGCCTAAGACTTTTGCACAGTACTGTATTTAGTAAGTATAATGTGTAGTACTATATGTATATACACACTTCATTATACTATATATTACTATATACATAAATGTTAATGCTACATATAAACAAATGTAGATAATTGCTATATATCAACAATTGTAGATAATTGCTATTTACAGAGATTGGAAGTCCTTTCTCAAAAAATGGGGCTCTGTTGGACTAGTGTTAGTCTTCAGGCTTCTTTGCCCAAGCCTTTACCAGTGGCCCATTTTCATAATTTGTTAGGAGACAAGCCACTGTGTAGAGCTGGTTGATGCTTCCAAAAAGGTGTAGGGGAATTTCAGAGTCAAAGAATTTCTGCTCCTTGACCCGGCGAATGAGGCGCTCCACATGCACCCTGAGACGTGCTATGGCCTGGGTCTCCCTAACTTCACATGCTGACATCTGAGACCTGCCAGAGAGGAATGCTGGCCTGTAAATCTTGCATGGTACAACGTCATCTATAAGAAAACCTCGGTCTGCCATGACAGCCATCCCAGGTTTTAGGAGGGTAAGGAGACCACATTCACATGTGATCTGCTTGTCGCTGATAGACCCAGCATACAGTGAAGAGACGAATGTCACTGCTCCATGTGGCGCAATTCCAATGAGCCCTTTCAGAGTGCAGTGGGACTTGTAAGAGGAAAATACCTCACTCTGGAGGACAGGGGAAGATGGGCATTGACACCTCAGCTCAGTGCAGTCAAGGATAACTAGTGTCAGGGAAGTCTGCTGGCAGATTTTTACGTATCTGCTCCTGAGGTATCCAGATCCTCACTGAGCCAAGTACTGTGTAGAGGAAGTTACTCCATGATGTAATGATTCGACTGACCGTGGACTGATGGATACTGTACCGGTCAGCAAGGTCCTGCTGCTTGGAGCCAAGGGTGAGGTAATTCAAGAAGAGGAACAACTCATTGATGAGCTGCAGGGAATGGGCTGTGGTTGATTCTGTGAGAGTTCCTCTCTGCGCTTACCGCACACTGACCATGGATGGCAGAGACGGCTCAATCAAGGCCCAGAAACGCATAAGCAGGTCATATGATGCAAACCTAAAGAAATAAAATACAGATATTCAAATAATAACTTCACAATTAACTAAAAAGCAGAGGAAACAGAAGTAACTTTAATTTGATGTATCTGCGTATAGCGCCATTTAATTTAATATCAACTGTTAAGAACTACTAATACTCAGAAGTAGTGAAGAATACTGTGTTAATGGGGTTAAGGTCAGGGCTCTGTGCAAGCCAGTCAAGTTTTTCCACACCAAATTCATCCATCCATCCATGTCTTTATGGACCTTGCTTTGTGCACTGGTGCACAGTCATGCTGGAACAGAGAAGGGCCTTCCCCAAACTGTTCCCACAAAGTTAGATACATGGAATTGTTCAAAATGTCTTGGTATGCTGAAGCATTAAGAGTTCCCTTCACTGGAACTAAGGGGCCTAGCCCCAACCTCTGAAAAATAACCCCATCCCTCCTCCACCAAATTTTACACTTGCCACATTGCAGTCAGGGAGGAGACGTTCTTCTGGCATCTACCAAACCCAGACTCGTCCATCAGGCTGCCAGACAGAGAAGCATGATTCGTCACTCTACAGAACACATTTGCACTGCTCCAGAGTCCAGTGGCGGCATGCTTTATACCATTCCCTCCGACACTTGGCATTGCATTTGGTGATGTGAGGCTTGCATGCAGCTGCTTGACCATGTAAGCCCATTTAATTGATCCATCCATCTGTCCATCCATCCTTTTTCTGTAACCCCTTGTCCTAGTCAAGGTTGGGGGGGGGGGGGGTCGGGAGCCTATCCCACAGGCTGATGGTGCAAGGCAGTTAACAACCCAGAAACAGGCACCAACCAATCACAGGGGTAACTTAGATCTGAAACCATAATTTGCACAAATTGAATGAAATGAAAATATAATGAACTACAGTCACAACTTGAAATCAAATTAAATGTTACAACTACAAAGATCTTTAGAGTTGCTGTTAATTTGAGGGTTTTTTTTCTTAATACATGTATACATAATATATGTTCGGTGGGATTTCTTTTTTAAAATATGTTAATTTTGTTTATTATTTACCATATTAAATAAAGTGTACACAATAGCGGAAGATAAAAGCATGAAAAAATTTATGTGTTTGACAACGAAGGCTCGGGGAATAAGGGTTTTAATAGACATACGGAGAGGCAAACGGGACAGAATCGTCATAACAACACAATGACAGGACTAGGGAAACATACTCTGACGTGGACTTAAATACACCGAACCAAAAGAAACAACCCGAAACAGCTGGTAAATACGGGGATTCCACATGAGGTAGATGAGGGGGTGTGGCACTCGGGAGGAGCAGCACAATCGGGGTATGACATCTATAGTAATTTTAGTTTGTACAAATAATACCCATACATGTAATAGCAGCAGTTGCTAAAAAACAAAATGTAACATCGTATCACTGCACAGAAGGTAGTCGTGCTCTTTTCTTCTGCGCAGTGATACGACTGATGTGTGGAGTTCAGTAGAAGGAAAGAGTTCCTACACTGAACTGCTCACAACAAAGTCTGTGGATTATCTTGAGTAACCGGGTCATGATTTCTGGTAAGAGACATTGCTGTTGAATTGCTGGCACTTTAATCACCACAGAAAGAATTAGCCATTTACTCGCATTAAATTCAAGAGAAGCCCAACATTTTTATGCCCAATATCTCCAAGGTAATTCTCAGTAGAACAACTTAGATGGATAGACAGCACAAAGGCTGATGTAACCAAATTCAGTATTTTTGGTTCATATGTTTACATACGGGGAGGCACAGTGATTCAGTGGTTAGCACTGTTGCCTCACATCTCTGGAACCTGGGTTTGTGTTTCTAACTTGGTATTTTGCATGTTCTCCCCATGTTGTTGTGGGGTTTCCTCGGCTACTATGGTTCCCCCCCCCCCCCCACACTCCAAAAACATGCTGAGGCTAATTGGGTTTGCCAAATTGCTCATAGGTGTGCGTGGGTCAGTGAATGGTGTGTAAGTGTGCACTCTGAAGAGTAGGCACCTCGTCCTGGGTGATTCTCTGCCTTGTTCCTGTAAGTTCTGGATCCCCTGTGACCCTGAACAGGATAAGCAGTTTCAGGAAATGGATGTATAGATGGAGGTTTACATACATGGATATGTGAGTAAAGACTTTAATGCAACAAAAATCCAACAATAAATCAAAAGCAGCAATAACTGTCAAGAGACAAAGGACTCGGAAGCAGGTGTGGAAGTTAAATAAACAGGGCTTTATTGAACATAAGAAACTGAAATGAAACAAATGGGATCATGAGGGATCTAAAACTGGAGCACAGAAACAAAGGAGGACATAGATTACATGCATGTTCACCATCAGTGCCTAGACTGGGGAACCCAGGACTGGGAAGCACTTAGACACATGACTAACAAAGGAGCAAACAAGAGGCAGCTGGGAGTGATTAACACGAGGGTTAGGAATGGGGGGGTAAGACAAATGATTAACAGAAGTGGCTTGTTAAGCCACACTAGGGAAGAAACAGGAAGTTCTGATAGGCTGGCTGTGACAATAACCAAAATATAACAATATATTTTCACGGGTCCGTACTAGACAGAAAGATACCAGTAACAGGAGAAAAACATTTATTTTTTAAATATTGGTACAGCAGAAGATAACGATGATTATATGAAAAACTTGTTAAGGGGCTTGTGTTTGCCTGTCTACTTCTGCATAATATTAACCATTCCTCCGTCAGTGACATTAAATTAACATATTGACTGTATATGATAAACCATCCTTCAAGGTTTCACATCAATGCTCATATGACTTTGGGCATACCTCTAAACCTCTTATTCTGTTAATTAGAGGAAATGTAACAATGGCTGCCTCAGCTAAAGGTCACAGACTGTCCTCACTTACCAGCGAAGCTCCCCTCAGCACACTGTGATATTATTTGAGACAAATGCCTTTTACTGTAAATTCTACAAGTTGAATTTGAAGAAAAAATTAGATGCTTAGCAAATAAAACAAGTCATACAACGTCTTGTACTTTATATGTACTGACAAATAAAATCCTTTATCATTGATCCCTGATAAAACAGAATATAATAATTGCTACATTCATTCACTCAGATATTTTTACTTCCTAAAAGTGCAGGAATTGTTATCAATGTTAGTATATAAATGTATTTATGAAAATAAATTTACTGATCTTATTCATGCTATTCAATGCACTGAAGACAGTTATTCTAAGCAAAACACTACTGGGCAAATCTCATCTCCCATTGTAGATGAGAACCCAAATCCAGATTAGTCGAAGAAGAATTTGAAGTTATCAAGGTAAAAGTCAAACTTTCATTTATTATAATTCTGCCAAGACTTCCACACAACAAAACGTATCCAAGAAATGAGATTCCCAAAAGAGGCCAAATCAAATACCATTAGGAAATTCCAAACAATACTCTGGAGCTCCATGCACCTGGAGCCAGGTGCAACATAAAAAGTGAACTTAACTAAGCATAGATGTAGCCAGTCTCTATTAATCAATAGCCACTCTCTACTAATTAACTATTAAGCAGGTGAGCTGGAGCAAGAAAATCTGCAATTGTTCTCCGGCTCCCTCAGGTGGTCAGGTTGAGAGGTGACAGAAGCTATAATGTTTGTACAGCATTATCAGCCACAAAGGGTTAAGTACAGTAAGTAACTAGGGAAGTACGGTGGCCTGTAAGTCTCAACGCACTGCAAATTCAGAAAACACAAATTGCAAAACAAAAAACACTGCAAATCCACTTTGCATGTGTTTTCTGAATTTGTAAGTGTGACTGAAAACACCTTATTAATGAGAAATGTCAGAGGAGAACGGCCAGACTTGTTAAAGCTAAGAAGTGTTGTTATTGTTAGTATGATTTATTATTAATAGTGTTGCATGAAACCAAAAAGATCATTAATTTACAAGATTAGTAGTACATAAGTTTATAATTCATGTGGGTCAAAATGCATTTTCATACTAAATTAAAGATTTGTACAGCCTAATTGTCTAGGACACAGGATGCAGTAACGTTTGTATTATTTTTCAATTTAAAAAAATCCTACGCTACATCATCCTTAAGTGAAAGTGTCAGTGTTGTTTTATACACCATGTAAACAGCCAACCTGTTTTGGAAAGTAGCTTGCGTTTGCTGTGGTCTGTTTACAGGCAGCTGTAAATGGATTAGAATATGTTTGGTGATGTAGACAGGTGGTATCTTAGAAATTAAACAGGTTGCCCTAGTGAATATATAAATTATTTAGTTTGTCCCACCATTAGGGTCCTTATTGTGTGTTTTGCTTGTAGCCACAGTCATTATTCAGGTAAACGTATATAAACATTTCAAAATGGACCGCCCTATTGCATCGGTCTATTTCTTGATAATGATTAAGCAATTCATGTCTCCAAGCTTAATAGGGCAGTATACTGTAAATATTATATTATTTCTTATGATAAACATAAGTTTAAGTAAAAACAAGTTTTAGTCCTGGACTGCTAAAGAATGTTAAGTGGATACAAACATGCTTTGCATTATTTGCATCTCATTATAACTGCACACATTTTGAATAATGTCATAAGTCAGAGTCAGAAACAACAGACTAGACAATACGATACGGCATGTTACACAAACGTGTATATTCCGGGCTGCACATGATGGCTTCCATGTGCGCCAGGCCAGCTTCATGACTGTGCATTCACTGTTTACATATTTTTTAAGGAAGAGCAGAACCATAAGACCCCCTCAAGCAAATTAGTGGTCACACAGTAGGAAAAACAAACAGGATGCAGCTCTGGCAGCAATATCACAACATCCTGTCCAACCGGGGGCAACAACAAGATTCTTAAATGAATTACTAAGAATGGCGAATTCATTTGGCCACAATGTATAGGTGTGGATTGGCTTTATTCTGTTCAGCATTACTTTTATGACTAACATTATCTAATATGTGTTCATGTTGGGGGCATAATAGTCTGAAGGCAATGTTCTCTGGGTCCTATCCAGAGGTACAGAGTTCAGGTCCAGAAAGTATCAGACCTAATCCAGACCTAGATTTTGTTTCAACCAACCAGGTCAATTCTCTGTGACACAAACTCTTTATACTCAACTGGATGCTTGAAACAAAATCTTGGTCTGGATTTTTTTATTTTCTGGACCTGAATTATCCACCTCTGGTCCTACCAGTGATTTTCACACATTTTGAGCATGTTATTTATTGATAATTCAGCTCATCACATCTCGGAGAATTTTAGCAATTAAAAATAAGGCAGTTATTAAAAGCAAGATATATAACAGAATAGCCCTGTTGATTGTAGAACAGTCTATCTAAATGTCTTCATTACCATTTCCAACACTGCCTACCAAACCGTTTCCACCACTCAGCCGCTCCAGTTAAGATGTATATATATCATCGCTGTCCCATGAAAACCACATATGTCCACTTTTTGAAGACTGTGACTTTTTAGTATAGATAGAATATGCCCATTCTCCTCTGCCTCCTAGTGATTGACATCTAATTGACCAATGAGAATTATTAGTTGTATTTGTAGTAATTAACATTTGTATTCATGATACAATTTTAACAACTTATAACCAATCACTTATGGCTGTGTGAAGTTGGGTTTCTATTTGTGGTAATGAACTGTCTCATTACACTGCTTTAAGTTAATTTTGTGTCTTCTTGTGGCTTTTTAGAAAATTCATTTTTTTTCACATTCCTGAAATAATAATTTTTGCAGATACATGTCTTTTGAACAGTGATGATACATAAACATCTCCCTTTTCAACACCAGCGCCTTTATGAGGTGTTGAGCAAGTTCATCATCCTGAAATAGACGTATTAATAGAGTCTTAAACCAGCGTTACTTCCTCCACACCACCGGGGGGCGGTACAATTGACCTCCTTCCTAGGCTTTCCATAAAGGTGAGGCCCTCAGTACTGGAATCATCTGAACCCTCTGCCATTCCTGCTTCTTCTTGATTCCTTTTTGTTGAAATGAAGGATGCAGGTCTCCATCCTTGCACTGACTGCCAAGCTCTTAATGACATCAAAGTGAAACTTCGATATACCCCACCCATAATCCCAACAGCCCTTGAGCAAGTTTGCACAGTTACAGTGTTTACCAGAGTTGACCTTGGAAGTAGGTGGCATGGTGGCGCAGTGGTTAGCGCCGGTGCCTCACGGCAAAAAGGTCTCGGGTTTGGTCCCTGGGATGGGCGTAGGACCTTCCTGCCTAAATTTTGCACGCTCTCCCGTGTTTGTGGGGGTTTCTGTCGGGGGCACTGGTTTCCTCCCACAGTCCAAAAGGATGCTGGGCAGCTTGATTTGTATGTGCGCGTGTGTGTTGGTTCCTGCCTGCACCCCTTGTTCCTGGGATAGGTTGTGGTCTCCCCCGGTTGGGATTACGTGGTCATGGTGATGGGTGGACGGACCTTGGAAGTATTTATAGTCTCATTTAGGCGATGAGTAGAAAATGGCTTTTGTGGGCACTACGAATGCTTGGTATGGAGCGTATTGCTAATGTCAGCACAGGGCAATGCCCATTCCCATCCTCCAATTCTTCATTAAAAGAATTATTTTGCCATGATTGATGTGTTTCTTATTATATACATGAACATCTAAAATTATTCAACCAGCCTAGCTGAACAACTAACACATGCCAGACAAGTCTTCCGGGATCTGCAAGAAAATAACCTCTATGTAAAAGCAGAGAAGTGTGGATTACATGTTGGCATGATCTCTGTCATTTCCTATGTCACAATGAATGATACCATGGTGTAAGCAGTGCAGGACTGGCCCATGCCATGCCCATTGGGAGTTATTCAATAAGTTGTTCACTATAATGGGCCATTGTATTGTATGTTTGGCCTGGTTTATCGACCAGTTTCTGTTCCCTGACCGATTGCAGTTTTCACTGGTACCCTGTGGATTTCCTGGATTCACCCCACTACCTAGCTTTTTGACTAAATATTGGATTTTGGGTCATGCTTTGGTTTTCTGTTAAGCACACGTTTGCTCTACACTTGTAAACAGGCTAGGCAAAAACGAACAATTCCAATATGATTCTTGAAGAACATGATAGTGTTAAATTCACAGCATATATAATTAACATGTAACATGAATATGTATTTGAATAATTAATTCAAAATATAAATGTAACATTTTATTTTCGTTCCTTAAAATAATAACATGAATGTTTTGCATTTGGTCTTGCTGTGGATCCCTTTGCAACTCATTTTATATATATAAAAGGCTACCTAAAATATATCCATTGCAATTCAACAAAAAGCACTTAATGGTCACAATTGTTAGTGGATGGCATATATCATGCATAACGCATTACACAATTCTACTAAATAAAAGTCATAATAAAACTAGGTGTAAAGAACTTTAAAGCACTTTACCACATTTAACTTCTCTTTCTCAGAATGATTTCAAGGAGGTAATCCAATAGAACAGACAACTGGCACAGGTGTAACCTTTGTAATCCCTTTAGAAAGAAAATTCCAATTGTATTTTCTGGTCATGTTCAGCTGAAAATGTCTGCTGTCCTTATTCTGGTGTGACATTAATGTCCATGTTTGCCATAATGGATAGCCTCAGGGAATGGCTCTAGAAACGTGAAATGTTTCCTGTCTCTGCGGAATCAAAGAGCCAATTATTATGCCAGCTAAGTGATGCTCTTATACAAAGTGAGCTGATAGTTTTACTTGAACATCACTGGATATTTTTCCGTTGCAGTTCAGTTACTTGTGGATGAGGAGAATAGCAGAATCCTACCTTGGATTTGAACTCCCAACCTTAAAGGAAAAACATTATTTTTTTTACTCCATGCTTTCTCCTTCAAGGAAATGTAACATATTATTAACAGCAATCTTAAGTTTGCTGAGCAGATTTAATTATCATTTAGTCAAGTGTAACAGTTTATTAGTCAAATCACAGGGCAGGCACACACACACACACACACACACACACACACACACACAGAATCAGAGAACCCTGGGAAAACCCCACAATGGGCCAAGGAAAACATGCCAACTCACACAGCTGGGGCAGAGTCTTCAGAAGAATGACGCAATTTTGCTATCTAGAATGCTCTTGTGCCAGCCCAAATTTAGGAGTATATAATATCTATATATAACATACATCTGTGTATATAATATAGTGTGTGTGTGTGTGTGTGTGTGTGTATATATATATATATAAATATATGTGTGTGTTCCACACTACAAATTATACATATATACTGTACATGTTTTTTTTTTTACATGTGTCTCACATATACTCAACAAATCAACTGTTTCTACACAGCAATTGCAGTGAAATGCATCTGACACTGTTGCCAAACTGCAAGTACCTGCCCTATCCTGTGGTTGTTTTTATTCAAAAGCCCCATCGAATGACTAAACAAAAATCACCATCCCACTTTTCCACCCCCATAAACAACAATGATATTCCCCTACTATGAAACCGCTAGTGACAATGGGCAGATAGCATCACTAGGCATTATTTTGCTCTCTTGAGAGTGACCACACCATCCAGTAGCCATTATGCCACATGGTAACATTCATTGTTAAAGCTTCACCGTTCTTTCAGTGAACTTCTAATTAATAGCTACTGTAAATGCAGAATTCCAAAACAGAATTCCAGTACAGCATAGTCTTTTCTTGGCACATTGGAGAAGACATCAAAGAAGAAACTACAAATATAACCTAAGAGAGAAATAATTCTTTCAATGTCAGTGATAAATATAGTGAGGATAAACAATGTACCTTCAAGTCTGGAGTCACTCCAAGTGAAGCAGTGGCCCATAGTGATGCTTCATTCTTGCCTAAGGGACACCTCATCATTGTAGCAACAGGGATTCTGTGTTAAAACCTGTTTAGCTGTTTAACAGGGATTATTGTTTCCTGCAAATGTTCAGAGCTGAGCATAGTTTCATAGTGTCTCTGCTCAAGTTTACCTACTGAGTGATTATTACAAGGTTCCTAGAGCAGAGTGCCTTGACAGTGATATCTAAACATTCACTACATGGTAACCCAAACAAATGCATTGCTAATGCATCATCTTGTTGCCTTTTTACCCATGGCAAGTCCTGACCAGCTACATCACAGAAGTTAATCAAGAAATCCTACAGTTATCTGGCTGAGTATGGCAGGATACAGAGAAAGACTGTGCCAGGAAAAGATTTATTCTTAATTGTCTAATTCCAGGCCAAAGTAAATCAGAGTGACTCTAAGTGTAAACTGCACTCAGTAGTGAAGAATTATGAATGATTGGATTGCATGAGGGTGTTGTGTTTTATGGGGAAAAGTGCCGTATTCATTCTCCATTCAGTTATAGTCATATAAAAGACTCATATTACTATTAACTAGTGTTCTATAGATGCAGATGTCCATGGGTCAGCGTCACCCACATTAATCATTAACGGCTACATGCCAAGCGTCACCCCGAGTCAGCTCAGTTGCCATGGTTTCATGTTTTATAAAGCCAGAGACTGAAGAAAAACCCCGATAGTTTGAAATCAAATTGCATGTCAGCTATGATAATCTGTTTGACATGCATATTACAAAATGTGGCAACAGGTCAGATTGTTAGACACACAGTGCTAAGCCTTTGGAAAGCAGCAGATTTACCATTTTCAGATCTTAAATAGAATGCATGGTTAAAAAAAGCAGGCATTATATATACATGCTATTTAATAATTATATATATCTAGTATTATGTATCTGTAATGTATGCATAAAAATATGACACAGACACACACGTATACATGCTTTCTTTCTTTGATTTGCTAGCCAAATAAAAAGGAAAAGTGAAAATTCTGCTTGACACACCAACCACAAATATGTATTTTCCAGAAATCAGTAACTATCTGAGATGTTTTAAGCAACTCCGTCAGGAATGCTGAAATCTGCCATTGACAGGAAGCTCCAATAAAATGATTTTGTATTTATGTATTTGTATTTGCATTCATTGTGCATTCTTTACTCAGTGACAGAAAGAAAATTTCTGACTCAAATTGCAAACAAACAACTACAAGATGTCTGTTTACATAAAAGTCCAGAATTGGATATTGCATTCTTTAAAGACAGCTTTACAGCTTTTTGGTCACAGCCTTAACTTTACATCCGAAACACAGTCCTAAGCTTTTTCATGATGCTAGCAACATAATGACAAAACTTCTCCTGAGTCTCACAGCTGATGTGTCATAACTATTTACAAATCTTTGCAGAAATTCCCCATCTTCTCCAATTCAAAAATCTGAAGTGGCTGAGGAATTACTAATGCTTTATTGACTCCTCAGTATATCTGGGCCAAGCTGTGTTACTCTACAATGCAAATTGAACTTACAAAATACCTCTCATATATTCATTAGTAACTGATGAATTTACTTGTTCAGGGCAGATATATTTTGAAAATCTCTGTGGTAATCACTTTAAATTGTGATGGCAAAAGTCCCTGTTCATTGCATATTGATGTAACAAAATCTTATTGGGTAACACTTTGTAATACTGTTCCGCAGTTAACAGGTAAATATGCAGGAAGTAAGCAGCAACAAAGGAGTAGTGCTTCATTAACCCCTA
>JAODKC010000095.1:18067982-18082859 GCA_026777985.1 Mormyrops attenuatus | reverse complement strand
AAGCACTACTCCTTTGTTGCTGCTTACTTCCTGCATATTTACCTGTTAACTGCGGAACAGTATTATAAAGTGTTACAGCCTGATCTGCTGCTACCTTGGCCAGGTCTCCTTTGCAAAAGAGATCTGTTGATCTCAATGGGACAAACCTGGTTAAATAAAGTAAATAAAAATTATGGATTTTTATACATGACAAATGAGGATTTTTTTCCTACAGTTGATATAGAAGGTTTTAGACCTTTGTGATCTAGCTGATGAATTATATTAATGGCAAGCCCAAAAATTGTGTATGCTGTGATAACTAATTTTCTATTTTATTGATTGCATTATTGATCATGTCCACTTTCAACGGCATTTTCATCTTTTAATTTTATTCTTTGTCCGTCCTGCAGCTAAGAGTTGCACAGATTGTAAGCTCCATGCAGTTCTTGCCACTAGCATTTTACAGTACATGTACCTAACAAATCCATAAAAGCTGCTGTATACAGATGGTGCTAGATGTATGCCCTCCTTCTGCAGAACAGTCATAAAGTCTTCTCTGCTGCTAGGGGATCTCAGTCACAATGGAAAGCTGCCTAGTCCAGATTCAGACTGTGATCTGACCTGCACAAATGTCTGATGGCAAGATCCCCCTGGCTGCTTATTTTGGTAGCTATTTGATCATTAAAAATTATGAAAAGTGTTACAGCTTTGACCCAATAAAGGCCTACATCTTTAAGTTTCAAATAAAATTTCAGTGCAGACTGATGTCTTTTGCAACATTTCACTGCAACTGCAACACAGAGACTGGCAGTGCGAAGTTGCTATTCTTTTGCGACTTGTATGATTACACTATCTTTCAGAGTAATAGATGTTGTATATGGTGCAGGCAACAAAATGCAAAGCATTTTTTTGATAAAAATCTAAAGGCACCCTGCATTGCCTCAAATACCTTGGTAATGAATTCTTTACTCTAAACACTATAAATTGAATGTCAGCCTTTCGGCTTGCATCCAGCTATGTGGATAGACTGTGCTTACTTCTGTTCAACAATCCTGACCAGATTTGGCTACATACGCATCTGCCTGGGCAAACAGGAAGTCGTTTTAGGAGCCCAAATTAAAGCCTGTGTGCTTTATGGTTGAAATCGGTGCACTCGGAATTTACACTGGAGCCTTATGAAGATATGCTGCGGTGTTTATATGTCACATGAGCTCATAACATTGCCATATCTGAACGACCAAAGGTAAAATATCTTGTTTTATTTTCATTTATTTATTAAACATATTTCACATGTATTAGCCCAATTTCAAAGGAAAAAAATAAGAATGATTCATTTTTTCCTGCACCCACTGTAGTACTTCAGTTTTAGTTGAATATTGCAGTTCTCTAATAAACCTTAAAACATTACAGTGTGCCATAGGTGTAAGACGCCACTTTGCCATGAGGGACTTTCCTAAACGTAGGGATGCAAGGCTGCCCACTGCATATTTTAGCACACACGACCTAAACACATGACTCACAGAAAGAATCATAAAAGACAGCAAGTGATCATATACCACAAGTGTACCCCCTCAGTTTGGAGGAATAAAATGTACTTTGAAAATAAAACATGCACACAATAGGGGGCAGTAAAGAGCCATCAGTAAGCTGACCGTGAAAATGGGAGATTCTACTGCGTATGTTTCATTTTCTATGCACATATATGTAAAGGACAAGTGTATTTTTAAAGATTAGCATACATTAAATATGCATATAATTTATATAATTCCATACATATATTAAAAATATATGCTTAAATATAGTTTTGCATGTTGTATAATAACCCGTAGAAGAATTTTCAAATATAACATCAAGTCTTTCTGTTTCAGATAATATTTATAGACCACAATAAACGAATTATAATCGTAAGAAAACAACTGTGGGAAATCTGAAGTGGAGATTACGTAGTTTAAGTTCCATGAAAATATTCCAGTCAGAGAAAGGCCTCCTTTTTCCCATTGCTTGATGCAAGTATATGAAGGGACAAAAGAGTGTGGTGAGTTAGTTCCCATAACAGCTGAGCACTCCTGTCACAGGGGCTTAGAGTGGCTCATGCTGTTTTGGACAAGTGGGAGATAAAAGGATTTAAAATTTCCTCATTCCTGGTTAATTTTAAATCCAAAACATTAGATGGAATTGTTTGATGTGCTTAAGGTTTATCATGTTTTGTGAACAAAGTGCAATGCTCAATTCCTACGCTGCTTTAAAAGCAGTACATGTGTAGCACAGTCCTTCCCGTGTTTGTATGACCTGCATTCTTCTGCTGATTATCTGCTGTTATCTTACACGTGTGATTTAATGTTGCCCTTTCTCATTTTCAGCTAAGTGTGTGCCAGTACGAAGTCACCGTTATTTGTATTTTTTGTAGACTTAAATTAGGCTTCGTCTGCAATTTTCAGCAAAAAAAAATAGCGAATTAAATTCAACGTGCAGGTGGAATATTATATTATTAACAACAATTTGCTCATTTTGGCAAAAAAATGTGTCAATATTATGTATAATGAGAAGAGGAAGCCCTATGAGGAAGTTGAATTGTGACATCATGCATTTACATCTGTCACCCTAAATGTACAGTAGACAGCTCATATATTGTAATACACACACAAGCACATAGCGCTTATTTTCCAGTCCATCTAACCTCATCCTTTGGACTATGGGAGGAAACCGAAATACCTAAAATCACCTTCTGGATGCACATGCAAACTAAACATACATCAAGCTCATAGGCTGGGAATCCACAGCGCTGCAGGTGTGAGGTCAGTGTTACCCGCTGAGTCAACATGCTACACTCCATTTATACCTACAGTAGAACATATACATTTAGTACTTAAGTATTTTAAGTATTTAATGTTTGTATACATGCCCGGTTATGGACTGTGATGCTGTCCATGCCGAGACCCAGCCTTCTGCCATATGTTACCTGGCATAGGCTTAAGACACCTCTACAACAATAGCCAAGTTAAGCAGTTACTAAACGATGTATGAATGGATGGAACTTAAGAAATTTTGCTAGTAGCCACCTGGGCTAGTTCAGGTGGGGTGGGCGACCTTAATATCCAGTCTATAAGGGGTACATTTTATATTTCATTACTTTAGATGACATTGTGTAGCCGTAGTTTTCAAAGAGCTGATATCAGCTCATCGGGTCACTTGCTGCAACATAAAAATACACGATCAATGTTTGAATTCTGGGCACATCTTCCCATCTTTCACTAGCTTTCCTCTGAAGGCCATTCATAAATCGAGCGCGTGATGGTAAAAATCTCATCTATACCTGCTCGCTCACAGCCTGGCCGGGACACGAAGTGCAGCAGCAGGAGACAGATATCTGCTGCAGCTTTATACCATGACTGAGGCTCCAGGTAGGGGCAAGTGACAAAGACACATGAAGACTATTCAGATTTCAGAGCGTACATATCCCTGGGTAGCCGGAGCCATATTTATCACGCCAGTGCCACTATGCAGTCCCAGGACAGCAAACAGGGTCGTGTAATACGGATGGAATTAGGGGCTTTTTTGGGGGAAAGGTGCAGAGATGGGTTTAAAAAAAAAGCTGGCAATGGGAATGAAAAGCCCAAGGGTAGATGCACAAGAAAACCACATGGCAGCCAGGTCACAGAAAGGGCTACAGGGTAAAGGGCTGGACATCAAGGTCTAAGTGTCTTTTCTGGGGTGGAAGGAAACACTACTCAGCTTTATATAAATGACTTGCAATAAGGGGCGGGCGGCCTGGCAGCTCAGTGGGGGCACCTCACAGCCCAAAGACATGCTGTTAGATGATCTGCAAATCCCCCACAGAGTATGTGTGCGAATGTGTCCTATGCTGCCTTGGACAAGGCTCCAGGAAGCTCTGTGACCTTGTGCTGGATAGGCTGTTAGAAGATGGATGGACTTGTTATAAGGCCCTGCTGACCCGAATAATTGTGCTCACCACTTTTCCAAAAAGAATACAAAAAACATCAGCAGAATTTTGATTATGATCGTATTCTGACTTCATTCAATCAAGTAACCAGTAGTTACTTGATTGAATGAAAGTATGGAAATTAAGATACTTTCAATATGCATTACTTTTTTATAGCAAGGTGTTTTCATTTACTGTTTCTTCACAAACTTGTATTGCTGTATTTGTTTATTGCAAATTTTCTCAGCATGCATATTCAAGGGTTTTGCAGGACAAAGAGCTGCTCTCAACGTTTTCAAATAACCCCACTTTTCCCTCCCCACCTCATGGCACTGACTATTTCATACTTACAAAGATAATGTGATGTAAGATTGAAGATCAAACCGTATCATTACGTTTCTGTGGGTTTAGCAACAAGCACAGCATCTAATTTTTCCATTTTGTTCTTTTTGTTCTTGTTATGTGGACGGACCTGTCGTACAAAATGTGCATCATTAGTACTCTTAAGCACACCATTTATTTTATGCGCTAACCTTTCTTCAAAGGCTCTGCTGTTAGGCCTCTGCTAAGTGGTAACCTTGGGTCCAGAAAATAATGCAATTGAAATGGAAATCTTCTGGGCTGTATTATTTTAATGAATCCCTTTGTTTATTTTATCATGCTGAAAATATCAGGCCAAAACATCAAAACAGAATGATGATTGTTCTCACAGCACTCTCTAGTTTTGTCTTAGCTGTTTATGCAGGAGTGAAGACTGAAGGGAACACACGAAAGGTATTATGTAATATCTTCTACTGAACATCGCAGAAACGTTGTTCTTTCCTAGAAGTCAGAATAAGCCTTTATCTGGTATCTGAAACATTCTGTTTAGCGTGTCCCAGTTAGAATAAAAGACCTTTACAGAAGAATCCAGGCATATTTCTCTATGCCTAGTTATGAGTTCAGATCTCATTTGGGTCTCAGTAATATGGGCAGGAAAACATTGTGACAAAGTATAATTCAAAATATAACAATGAGATTGAGCAGCTTGAATTGTCTCCCTGAATAGACCTCCAACTTGCAATAGAGCAGAAGAAATGAATTATACATGGAGGACAGCAGGTCTGAGGGTGGGGCTCGCTGGGTGTGTGTTTAGGAAATCTCATTATGAACATATTTCCGGCTTAGCGAAATAATAATGTTTGCTGCCAGAGATTGCTCTGGCTCCCACGTAAATTCTACTTGTTTTTTGAGTATCTGACTAACTAATAGCAGCTGTAGGCCCAGAATCAATCAGCTGTTGGTAGCTGATGGCAGCGATGGATTTATTAGTTTCAGGGAAAGATGCACAGGATGGTGCTCAGGCATGAAAACCACAAAATTATGTGGCAGGATGTACTGTAAGAGCCACATTGGAATCTCTTAATACGCCAGTGTGCCGGCATTAAAATCTGACAGCACATCTGTCTAAGGAGTGCAGAAAAGTCCCTCCGGCTGCTCGGCGAAAAGCACGTGGCTTTAGTTATTGTGTCACACTGCCATGTTAAAGTGATCCTCCTTCAGGTTTCACTCTCAGGGAGGCAGGTAAACTCAGGTGTAACCCATGAAACATTTGTAACAGCACAGCTTCTTGCAAGGATCCTTGATCAAAAATTTACCAGATGCTCTTATGCAGACGTTCAGTTCAGTTTGAGATGTTAGCAGCCGCAACATCGCATGGAATAATCAGATAGGTCACATGCTTTGCTAGATTTTTTTTTCTGTGTGGAGGATCTATGTAGGATTCCCATGTATGATGCAGAGGCCAGATTAGTGCTTTTGGTAACAATTTACTTGAGAGGGCACTAATAATGTAATAGTACACCAGTAACCAGTATCTACTGTAAGTATTAGTTACATACTGAGTATGGTTCATATATTTCATGCAGGAAATATATTAGTTCATGATTTGTCCTTGGGTAGTAACTGAGTTACTATATTTTCTGACCTTATGGTCATTTGGATTACAAAAGGTGTCTTTGAATGGTGTCATTTTAAAACTGTGTGCTTTATGCACCTGTCAAGCTGGACGGTGCTGCTGAATAAATGGATAATTTCCTCAGATGATAAGAAAAGACTTTCTAGAATATTCTGCCAGCATTGTGTATATGTCTCTGCCAGTGGCGGCCCACCTAATCCCACTACAGAATCCATAACCAACAGTTAAAAATTTAGTGGCAACTAGTATTAAAAAGCCAGGATGCAGCTTTCAAAGCTTGATAAACAGCTTGTAAAAGGGTATAACCTCAGAGGCCTGATACTCAGGTACTGATGGTGTAGATGCATTGTCATATCGCAACCTTCACGAATTCAGTCAAGTCTAGGAGAGAAGAAAAGCAATAAATGATACAATGTGAGCACAGCTGTCAGCCCTTCTAATGGAGGACCTAAGGAGATACCAGACACCATGACCTGTAGCAGTGCTGCAAGGGAGATACTTGCAGTAGATGCCACGTAGGAGCTAAGGACCTCCACTCCACAGCCATGTTTAAGTAGAACAATGTATTTTTTAATGAAGCTAACAAATGAACAATCTTAAAATTAAACCTTGTTTTAAAGTTCATTTCACTGATTTAAGTATATATATATATACCTGCCGAAAAAAGACTCAGTTGATGATCTGACAGAGTATTATATTATTTTCATAATCCACTTTTTTCTGAATCCCACTCACCGACAGTGGGGCAGGACCCGGGATAATCTCACCGGATACTTTTAGAATTACCTCCACTGTTGATTACTTTTCACGTAAGTGCTTCCTATTGCTAACCCACTACTAAATTTTACTAGGATCATCTCACAGGTCCATAATTTGCCTCCACAGAGATTTCCATTCTGTCTTTTGGAGCTTTGATGAATGATAAATGACATTTCTAAAGCCAGATGTATCTATTGAAGAACCGTAACTCTAAGGTTATAAATAACCCAGCACCCCAACAACGTCTTAGCTGCTGTCTGTTCCCACACAAGTTTAATGGTAAGAACTGTAAATCTAGTGAGTGGGAAATACTTAATACATCCCAAAGTATGGATTGGCACAAAGTAATATAAAGTCAAGCTTAAATATAGTGACAGCCCTTCAAAGCACTGGCTGTTACTGTATTATAAAACTGCCTCCATGTTTCACTAAATTGCCTGTAATATTCCATGCATTTATTAATTGTTAAAAACAAGTACTTCATCAACAGTTTGTCAGAATTGTGGATATCCTACACCTTGTACAATATGGGTACCATATTCCTCCCTCAGTCACCATGGCAACGCTTTTCATGGAGAGCTTTGTATGAACAGCACTCGGCATTGGGTAATTACAAATGAGCCGTCATAAATTAATCACATCTCACAAGGTTAATTTCGATAATCTTTTGCACCATGCCCTGTAACACCCCTCTGTCAGTGTTATTTCACCGCTTTTAATTTTACTTTTTAAATAATTGAGGTCAAAAGCATATACTACAAAGTGAATAAAATGTGCTAGTAAACTTCACAACAACAGCTAAGAATTCAGCATGCAAACTGAAACGAGAAGAACAGGACAATTCTAAAACAGACTGGAGTAAAGAGAATGACTGCTCTAAAAATAGTACTTTAGTAAGTAGTAACGTTAAAAAAATTCAGGTGGGAGGAAGGAATTAAATGTTTCCTTCGGCATCTATCACAATAATACTTAATACTTCACATGGTCTGTCAGCTTTAGCCGTTCAACACCCCCCCCCCCCCCCATATATAAACGCCCATGTTCATCCAGCCTTTCCCTTACTGACATTTCCTGTTTAATTTCCAGAGCAGCTCTTAAAGAATGCTGCCCCGAGAGCATTTCCCCCACTGTCATCTGCCTCCTATCCCGCTCTCATGATACACTGCAGCACGAGATTATGGACTATGGCTGCTCATTGCTGCATTTATATCAGAACTGACTTGTGAGCCTTTTGGTGTCAATTTAAGGTAGATTCCACACAGCAGACAGAACAAACAATCTGCAAACATCCAGTGGCCAAGGAATGAGCAAAGCCAAAATAAATAAGCATTATAAAGCTTTCTGAACAAGCTTTTTTCAAATATACTTATTAGTACTCGGAAGGTATGTAGAGTTCCCCGAAACCTTTGCAAAGACTTATGTATGTGCAACTACTACATTAAATCATGTACTTTTTAAACACAGAAAAACATATATAAATCAGTATGGAAACTCCTGGCTAGTTATGTGGCAGTGTGTGTAATTAGTATAATAAGTGTGTGAATGTTTAATATCAACAGTCTTTACAGGAAGTTGTGTTTTCTGTTCTTGTTACATCATAGCATTCTTATTGAAGTGCAGATTTTTATCAGTGAAAATGATTACATTTCCCACAGAAATAACCTACTTATATTTCAAAAGTATTTCCAAAAATAATGGCAGAGTCCTGAAAGAACTTCTGTCAAGGTTTTTCCCCTAAACTCACAATATACAGTCAAAAATATTGGCACTCGTGCCTCATTTTCAGAAAATGCATCACTTTTCCCAGAAAATTCTTGCAGTTACAAATGTCTTGGTGTTCACATGTTTACTTCCTTTGTTTTCATTGGAAGAACACAAAAAAGCAGAGAAATAAATCAAGTCAATTTCACACAGAACTCCTGAAATGGACTACGCAAAATTAGTGGCTTCCTCAGCTTAATATTTGGTAGGACACGCTTTGGATGCAATAACTGAAATCAATCGCTTCCTGTAACCATGAATGAGTTTCTTACACCTCTCTACTGGAATTTTGGACCACTCTTCTTTCCAATTGCTCCAGGTCTCTCAAATTTGAAGGGCACCTTCTCCCAACTGCTGTTTTAAGATATCTCCTGCTGGAAGACCCATAACCTCTGACAGAGACCCAGCTTTCTGACGCTGGGCCCTACATTGTGTTTCAAAATTCTTTGGTTGTCTGCAGATTTCATTATGCTTGCACATAGTCAAGACATCTAGTTCCAGAAGCAGCAAAGCAACCTCGAAATATCTGTGAACCTCCACCATGTTTGTCTGTAGAGACCACGTTCTTCTCTTTGATTGTCTCATTTCCTTGAAGAGGCAGCAATAATTTTGTCCAGTCTGTTTCAGGAATTCTGTGTGGTATGATGTTACATTTAACTTTGTTTCTTTGCTTTTTTGTGTTGTTTTAATGCAAACAAAAGAAATCAACATGTCAATACCAAAGCATTTGTAATTGCAACTATTTTCTGGGAGAAGTGATCTATTTTCTGAAGGGAGTCAAGCGTGTCAATATTTTTGATCATGGCTGTATCCCACTTTGTACAGCAACAAGTCTTAATACATTCCAATTTATTAATCTCAAGCAAACACGTGATGGGTTTATCCAAACACCAATAACTGCCACCAGAACAAAGATGGCTTCCCATCCTGATAAACAGATAGTGGGTCACAGCTGCACCCTTGGAACCAATCACAAATACACTCACTCAGAATAAGACACACCAGCATCTGGCAATCAGCGGGGAACATTTCTGACGGGTTCATCAGATGCTTCAGCCACAGAGCACGAGACAAGCGAATAGGGAACCTTATTCATCAATGCTCTCAAAACCTGAAATTGCTTTCTGCTCTTCTTTCTGATAGACTTTGAGTAATTCACCTTCACTTTATGCAGAACAGCATTAAGATAGGACCATGCACAAATAGCGTGACACTGCCCTTAAAACGCCTTAGTGTGGAAGCATGGTTTCTACTAACTGGTATCATCTACAAATATCCATTTTTTCAGTGCTTAAAACAAAAACCATCCATCTCACATAATTTGTTGTTGCAATTTTTTGGTACCTTTCACAAGTTCATAAAGCAACAGTCGCTGTAGTAAAAAACAAATTGCTTGTTCAATTATTGTTGATTGGAGTTACAGATATAGACACGTTTTCAGTTAAATATGGAAACCATATTTACATATATTCTTAAATCTGATTTAAATCTGATCTGTATTGCTGGAATGTAATTTATTCCACCAGATATAAGTAGCAGTGTGCTGAAAATTGTAACTGAGTCTAAGAATAGTTAGGGATTATGTCAATAAAAATAGTATGGCACCAGATCATAGCAAAGCTTTTCCAAAGAAAAACAAAGAGAAAAGTGTGAAATTTTTTCCGCTGTGTGGGCAACCTTTTCTGTTCTTGGAATGAACTTTCCCATTCTTCAGGTTTATTGAGCACTAAACTGCCACTGGGACTATTTTCTGTTGATCAAAAAGGTAATTTTCTTAATTATGCAATTGTCTGTAAATAGCCTGTAAGAAAACTCAGTGCATTATAAACATAAGGGCCCTATTAAGACCAAAACCAGTTATAGCTCTGTCTGCACTATCCCAGAATTCAAAGGGATATCGATTTTCCATACTTCAGTTGGCAGTGGATGAAACAGTAATTGCTTTCTGTATGGTTTGAAGCAGTAAAAGGCTATTCTTTCCTCACTCAAAGCATGATTTTGCTGGTGTATGTTACTAAGTACAGCATTTTGATTTTCTATGATTACCATGAAAATAAAGTTCTCAGTAAGGTATGTGGCCTCAAACAGAAGCATAAAGTGAGTGTGATTTATTACCTATATAAAGACCATTCATTATAAGTGATGGTTAGGATACATAATAATCCAGTAACAGGTTCAGTTTAATTTGTATATTGAGTGTACAGTACAACCAACATAACGTATATAGCTACCATAACCACCCACTCATCTTCCAGCTGCTTATCTTAAGCTGGGTAATCACCAAGCTGGCACGAAAAATCTAGCGTCAACCAAGGCCGATGGGCGATCAGCTCCTGTTGGCTCCCACCCCCATCTATTGATTTTGAAAATTTACGCTGGAACACACTTGCATGATTAGAGGTGGCGTTTCACTTACAGCACAATCAGGGAGGTCAGTTTCACCACCTAGCACCAACACCAATTCAACATTCTCGATTGGCTAAAACAGTGTCAAGGGGGACCGACTCTCATTGATTCTCATTGGTTGAACAGCCTGAAGGCTTCCAACCGCCAAAAACCAGCACGGTGTGTTCCAGGTTTTAGTCAGGGTTATGGGATGTCTCGAGCCTGTACCTAGGCAGCACAAGGCATAAGGCAACAGTATACCAGTTCATGATAGGGTGTTCACACAATACCCCATAAGCAAGTTACAGTCAACAGTTAGGTTGACTGCATGTCTTGGGATTGTAGACGGAATCCTGTGTTATATGGAAGAACATACAAACTCAACACAAAGTAGAGATGGGATTCAAACCCTCAACCTTGGGAGTGTGAGGTGTAATTCAGTTTTATTATTTATATTTAGTTAAATTTAGTTATTAGTTATATGTAAAAATATAATACTCTATATTTCCAACTGTAACCAGGATAAGTTGTTGATGGTGGATATAAATATATATTTAAATATATATTTAAAAATAGACACTCACTGCAACCCTGTACTAGAAAAGAAGTTATGAAATGATGGATGGATGGATGGATGGAATATATGAAATGTTTATGGTAACATTTGTTGAAGGAGGAACTGCCATGTAATAAAAAGAGCCATGCCATTCTTTTTAGAACTAAGTGGATTTAATTTAAGACGTGATTTAAAAATGCTGATGCTCTCAGCATAAAGTTTTCTATTTAAAATCTCTGTTGAACATACATGATACAGTCGAACATATAAAGCTACAATAAAAGTTAAGAAATTCTTTTATGATTTTGCAGCTAATGTCAGTTGTTATAGTAAACACTGGACTTTCATTTATTTCAGTGTTTCCCAACCCAGTCCTTTGGGACCCCCAGACAGTCCATGTTTTTGCTATCAGGAGTGGAAAAGGAGTAAAACTGTGGACTCTCTGGCAGGGACCTAGGAGGGAGCAAAAAATTGGACTGTTTGGCAGGGACATAGGAGGGAGCAAAAACGTGGAGACTCTGGCAGGGACCTAGGAGGGAACAAAAATGTGGACTGTCTGGCAGGGACGTAGGAGGGAGCAGAAACGTGGACTGTCTTGCAGGGACCTACTGTAGGAGGGAGCAAAAATGTGGGGTGTCTGACAGGAACCTAGGAGGGAGCAAAAATGTGGACTGTCTGGCAGGGACCTAGGAGGGAGCAAAAATGTGGACTGTCTGGCAGGGACCAAGGAGGGAGCAAAAATGTAGACTGTTTGAGGGTCCCCGAGGACCAAGTTGGGAAACACTGGTTTAATTAATATTTAACCCTGCAGTGGATATGTGATTAAGAAAAAATTATGGGTAATAATTAAATCAGTGTTACTCAACCTGGTCCTCGGGGACCTCCAGAAGCTCCACGTTTTAGCTCTGTTTCAGCTCCCTGCCAAACGTGGACTGTCTGGGGATCCCTGAGGACCATTTTGAGAAACACTGAATTAAATCTTTGTTAATCAGTTTTTAGGGAGCTATTTAATTGCATTATATTTGCAGTTTTCACGTTGTAATATATAGTGCTGTACTTAATGTCAAGCTGGTGGCAAAGAGAAGAAGACAAACAGCCAAAAAATAAATAGCTTTCTTTTATGACCTGGCTGCTGCCTGCAATTATTGCAGCATCAAGGCCTCTGATGAAAGTGTGAATATAAAATTATATCTTGAACTTGCACCATAGCTACAAACTTGTCTAACTATTGCTCTACTACAATGTAAATCTGCCATACTTGGAAAGCATTTATCATAATGCAACTCAGTTGAGTAATGGCGGTGTGTAGCTGTTGAGAGGGACCTGTGAAGGTATTATTTTGTTACTATTGATAGAATAAATTTAATCTGCAGTATATTAAAACATCTAAAGGAAGAGTGTTTTGAGTGTAACTGCTGTTTTTTTATACTGTATACCTACAGTTTGCGATAGTATATTATCTAGTGATTTTCAATGGCAATGCAATTTGCTACGGCTATGCAATTTGCTGTGCAATAATATGCAGTCATGAAATCAGGTTCAGGGTAACCAGATTTCTGTGAGCTGACCCAACTTTAAAAAAATTCTGTCTGCGATCAATTAAAACCCATCTTTTCTAATTTTATTGTTTAGACTACATATTATTTATATTATGTCCACATTTTTGACTAATTAACCATGAGGAATTTGTCATATTGGTATGATCTTCTGTGGAGCATTTTGTGTGTTGATATTTAATTAAGGGAAGATTCCCTTCTAGATGACATTTTAGGGGCTGATTCTGTGACTGTTAAGCTTGTTAAACAATATTACTTTACTTCATTTCATTTTTTCATGTATGTCGATGTTTCTGAACAGTTTGTAAACTTGTAAGCAATTGCATTGCTTGTCATTGTCTGTTAACTAGACTCCCTTCTCCAGAAGGACAGTCACTGCTGCTCAAGCAAGGCTGGCCATAGAGGATTATTGTACCTGCATAATAGTCTAAGGTTGTATAGGGAAAGTACAGGTGGTGAATTATTAGGTGTTCATAAATAATCTACAATCTCAAAGCCCTAATCAAGACCTTCGGATGTTAATAAAAGCTGTTTTGCGTAAAGGCAGAGTCTTTAATAAAGTCTCTGCTGATTAAAAAAAACTGTTAACAGCTGTTGAGGCCAGAATGACTCATCTCTGTTGGTTTTTCTGAAAATATTTTTCTTAACATAAATTTTATATTCTTTACATATTATAGTTCCAAACATTTATAAAGGACATGATACAACAGCCATTAAATTTTAAATATCAAGGCATAAAACTTTATGTATGTCTAAACAAATTTCTCATGCATAAGTAAAACATGATGCTGATTCTGAAGCGGTGAAGCTGTGTGAGATATTAATTGCTAAGTCTGATAATTAACAATAATGTAATCTGACAAAGAGCTGTGAGCTGTTGGTGATGCAGTTAGATTTCCTGTTTTCAGCATGAAAGAGCAGGACTACCCCCACTGAAATCGTTACATTTTATTATACTCTCTCCTAAGGTAGACTGAATCCCAGATTGCAAGGAAGTGTAGTGATTAAGTAAACTGCAATATATTTAACACAAAACAACACTTCCTCATCACAGGGGCCCTGCAAATATAGACATTCCCAGACATGACGATTGTGTTGTGAGTTTTCCCTCTTGAAAAGCCATCAAGACATTTGCTTCGATGTTTCAATAACTCTCTCCTTTGCAGTTTGCATTTCTGCCCGTATTTCACATTATTCAGAACAGAATGTTAGTATTATATGCAGACGAAAAGTATGGTGAGCATTCCCTGGCTTATGGTGCAATCTTTTTTTTACCCCCAAAGTGATGTATAGTTTTCTAATTAAAAAAAATGTTCATGTCCAGTGGCTGCCCTGGCACACCAAGAGTTCCTTTACCACAAATCATGCCGGCCTCAAGTGGTGGATTGCATAATTATTAGGCAATGTACTAATGTACTGCCATTCAAGGACATTAATATTTTTGAGTGTACATTAATGTAAAGGATCTTATAATCCAAGGAATGACAGTGGTATAATATTTCAGTATTTATGAAGGTCTCTCTGTAGGTTAATCAAGTTTTTCTCTGACTTATAGTATATGGAATTTACAATTTTGCTGAAATTTTTGGTGAAAATTCCAATACCATCGTCCTCACTGCTTGTTCACTGGTTTTAACTGCCTCCAGAAAACATGTCAAAAGAATTCATTAGCTGGCCTAGTCTTTATGGTAGCCCTTGTCTTGTCTGCAACCAACTATTCATGAAATTTACTTGAAAACTTACATTCTGTTGCATCATTTTTTAATTGAACAGTTTCTGGTTACAAAGCATGCACAGTAAAAAGGGATAAATGTTACTTGTGCCATGTTGCATAGAAGCAGTTCCAGTCTATGTACTTATACAGACGCTCCTCTACCAACGAACGAGATACGTTCCGTGGCCGTTCACAACTTGAAATGTTCGTAAGTCATTATTCACCATCATTTTAAGGGCATACGCAAGTACAAAGAACTAGGATGCTGGG
>JAODKC010000095.1:18002587-18024108 GCA_026777985.1 Mormyrops attenuatus | reverse complement strand
GAGCTACTGTCCCGAAGGTTTTCTATCCTACCTGGCTTCTGATGAGCCACACCATTTCTCAGGTAAATACCAGGAACCTTTTGTAAAGTCGATTTGTAAAGTTTCCAATTTTAGCCGGAGACACTGTTAATGTTTACATATATATATATATACACACACACATATATATATATATATATATATAAGGGAGAACGCCCTTTCACACCAGAATCAACATATGAAGAAAAAGGGAGGTCAGATGCAGGACAGTAAGGCACACACACAGTGGATAATTTATACAACGCTAAGGACACACAAGAATCAGACACGGATGAGACACACATAAGGCACAGGCAAACACACGCACAACAACAGGAAGTACACAAGCATTAAGCAGTACAAACAGGGGCTATATACATGGCTTGTGAGCATGCCAGGAAATGTTAATGCCGCCAGTGGTACACTAGCC
Organism: Mormyrops attenuatus; assembly: GCA_026777985.1. Classification (NCBI taxonomy): domain Eukaryota; kingdom Metazoa; phylum Chordata; class Actinopteri; order Osteoglossiformes; family Mormyridae; genus Mormyrops; species Mormyrops attenuatus. The sequence goes on along the minus strand of JAODKC010000095.1, from coordinate 18,023,660 downwards.
CCAGTCCCCACCTCAACCCTGGAATAAGTCCCAAGGGTTCAGTGGCAGATGCCAGCATGTCTATGACCAAGGGTGGGGGGGGGGCTGACAGCCCGCGAGCACTGGCAAGGCTTAGCTGCTGATGGGTGCCCACATGGCAGGTCCTCCAGAATGCTGACCCTTCCCCTTACACAGCTTAGAGGGGACCTGCTGCCTACTCAACCGTCACCAGAAATTCATCTGTGCAACATGTTCGGTATAGTTTAAGTGACCTAAAATTTTCTTGAAACTATAAAATTGTAATGTGAGCTTCAACCCAGCTCTAGATTGCCTTTCATCTTCTGGATTTTCTGTAAGCTGCTGAGATCCCACTTACATGTTTAATAACTTTTTAGGGAAAAAGAGAATTAGTAAGCTGAAAGTCAGCTAGTTCTTTACGAAAAAAATTAAGCAACCAGTTTCCATTAAAATGGATGATACTTGGATATATCGCATTTTCTTTTGTGTGCACCAAATGTGTATGAGATGAAATACTTGCATTTGTTTTCAGGGGTGGCGTGTTACTTCGCACCTCCAGGCTGCAGTAGGTTTTTCATTGCAGTCCAAAGACATGAAGTTAGATCAACTTGCATTTCTAAATTTCCCATAATGCATATGTGTTCTCATGATCTTATATTGGAAAAGTGGTTAACTATGATTATATGGCCATCATAGCTCCTAATGGCCTATTGTTTGATTACCTTTTCTGGCATGTTGATTGTCCATTTACACTTTACATTTTTAGGATCATGACAGATTCTACTTTAAGAGTTTAAGGCCCCTTCTTTACTGTTTAGTAATCTCAGAGCTATCCTGTCATTCCCATCAGAATCTTATATATGAACTAATTTCATGGTGTATCAAACCACCTAAACCCTTAATCTGAACCAAGGTCTGCCAGATCTTATTTTGTCTCTTGTTTTTTTTTTTTTACTTTTCAAAGCTCTCAGATATCTAATGTTACTGCGAATGATGCATCCATTTTTCATATAAATGGGTGGAAAACATAATAAACCAAAGTCACTGATTTTAATGTCACTCATTAAATGAAATAGAGAATCCATAAATACTGATGACATCTCAAGAAGAAGCTTATTAACTCCTCTTTACAAATTGCACATTTTATGTTCTCTGTCATCAGGACAGACCTTTAGGCAAAGAATAACAATGCCTTCAAGCTGAGAGAGAACAACATCTGCTAACTAAGGAGCCGGTCAAGGACAGTCATTCTGCCCTTGCTTGCTTGCGTGAACCAAAATTTTCAGAGGGAGTCTATATATGGAAACATGATCAAAACAATCACTTAGCATTCTTTGACTCCTTTACAGTCAGGGAATGAATAGGATCCCTTATCCTCTGAAGCGTGTTAGTCTCTGTTGTCAGTGCAGGTTTCAAGCCACACCTGTACTGCCAAAGCTGCTGATTTAGGATGCTGGATCAAGCAGTCTCATCTGTGGGAAATCAGAAACCTATTCTGGATAATACTGCTATCGGGATACTATCACTTGGTGTTGTTATGCTATGCATTGTTATTCAGAATCTGAAATAATGTAGCCGGTCATCACCAAGAATCAGATGCAAATGATGGACAGCACTTTTAGTGGTCTGTTATAGCAGTACCCTGAGGATAACCTTCAAGGGTTTATCAACTGTTCAATTTTCAGTGCTTTGGAACAAACACAAGAAGCAGTTTATCATGTCATGTCATGTCATGCTATACTATGCTATGCAATGCTATGCTCACCATAGTGGTGGCCATTCATTCAAACCTTGACATATAAAACACTTGATATACAGACCTCCTGTCATTTTCAGGACAACTAGACAGAAAATTTGTAGTGATGTGCTCTTATCATAGTGTCACCGGTTTATTTAAAAATATGATTTTTATGTTTAAATGATTCATATTTATGTATGAAGATGTAAGAAGAGAATATTTAAACATGAATATATAATAATGCAAAGAAAAATTAAAATGCATTTAATCTTATTTGACATGCATAACATAATGCATTTAATGGCACAAATTTAATGTCGTTAGCTTTCATAATGTGGGAATGTCATCTAAAACCGGAATTCTCAACCTTTCCAACCACAATCCTACCATTACAACGCGTGGGTAGCGCCCTCTGTCATTTTTGCCCGCCATGGAGGGTGGTCTCACTAAATTTATTCAGCCTCAGTTTTGTTTTCCTGTATATTTTCAAATATACAAACCAGCTAGTGTTTTAGAAACCCTGATATAAACAACATACTGTCAGTGGTCCCAACGATAAAATTTGCTGGGTGGGTTCACATTGATTTATAGATATATGAAGTATATTGAATTCTTTTCATTTTCTTGAAAACATTAGCAGCAAAAAAGTACAATATAGGATATACATATAAATATGGACAAATTTGTTGGTACCCTACCACAAAAAAATTTAAAAAATACAACTGTCTCTGAAATAACTTGAAATTTATTTGGCATCCACATAGTTTAATGGCATCCCATATTGTTTATTCCAAATTTAACACAAATCAGAATTTACTTTTGCTTATTGATTCAGATGAATATTTTATATAATTAAATGAATGAAAATGGTATGGACAAAAAAGATGGTACCCTTGATTTAATATTTTGTAGCACCACCATTTACAGCAATCCCTGCCAACAAGCGAACTCTGTTCTTCACAATGAGACGTCTGCATCTGCCAACAGGTAGTTTGGCCCACACTTCCAGAGCAAACTGCTCAAGCTATCTCAGGTTTGAAGGGTGGCATCTCCGCACTGTAATTTTCAGATCTTTCAATAGGATTAAAATCTGGGCTCGTCAACGATCATTTAAGAACAGTCCAATGTTTTTCCCCAGCCATTGTTGAGCGCTTTTAGCTGTATGTTTTGGGTCATTATCCTGTTGGAGGACCCATGACCTGCAACTGAGGCTGAGCTTTCTGACACTGGGCAGTATGTTTCACTTCAGGATGCCTTGGTAATCTTGAGACTTCATTGTACCCTGCAGAGATTCAAGGTGCCCCGTGCCAGATGCAGCAAAGCAGCCCCAAAACAAAACCAAGCCCCCTCCATGTTTCACAGTAAGTATGGTGTTCCTTTCTTTTATAGCTTCATTTTTCCTTCTGTGAACATAGAGCTGATGTGACTGGCCAAAAACCTCCTGTTTTGTCTCATCAGTCCAAAGGACATTCTCCCAGAAAGGTTGGGGCTTGTCAACATGCATTTTGGGGGATTCCACTCTGGCTTTTTTATTTTTTCTTCCATGGAGCCTATAATTGTATGAAATGCAACGGATGGTGTGATCAGAAAGTGACGTACCTTGACCTTGGAGCTCAGCTTGAATGGTTTTGGATGGTTTCCTTGGTTCTTTTTCTACCCTCCACACTATACTTCTGATCAATAAATATATGTTGAATATTCTAAAATTTTCTGAATACTGTCTAACTGAATAATTAAAAAAAATAAAATAAATAGTGTTCCAAATCCATCAATAATGCAAAAGCTCCTGCAAATTCTATTATTTTAGGGACAATGTTTTAGCTATCCCTATATCGCATCATTCATCATTCAAACATACCATCATTTAAATAAATCTGTTTGAAGAAACTGTAAGATCTGTCTGCGCCTGACATTCACCATCCTCCCAAATTATTTCTTATAGCTTTCTTTTCTCAGTCTCATACACTTGCATCAGAGCAGTGAGAAGGGAAAGAACATATAATTAAATTATCAATGCATTAAATATGCAAAATGTTTATTTCGCGCTATGCAATATGGAAAATTCTACCAAAATGTTGGCATGACAGCTAACAAAACAATACGCGATTGAATGACGTTTCATGATAATTTGTTTTTAAAATTTGTTTCAAATTATAGGCTTTATAACTTAGTAATCCATTACATTAACCACTAAATAAAATAATCCAGCAATGAAACTCATTATAGTCATGAGATGCAACTGGTATACATGTTGTTTTAATGTTTATATGCAGTATACTCTTATAATGTATGCAGTGTTTCTCACATGTTTTGTCTTCACTTGTCTTCAGTTAACTTTACATTACATTAAACTGCACTACACTGATCGGTTACTATATTATATTATACTGTATTGTATTGTATTATATTATATTGAGTTCCCTCAAGTATCCAAAGCACAAAACCCCTGACATGCTGTGCATGTGTGTGTGTGGGGGGGGGACTCTCAGCTTTGAAGAGGTTCTTCTTTCTCTGATGCACAACACATTCCCAGGTTTATGAAGCCCTGATTCCTTTTCCCCAAATTCCCTGTGTCGCCTCTGTCCTCAAGCAGAACTGGCTTTTCCACAAAGGCATTGATTACTTACAGCTATACTTCATATATTTCATTATGCACGCAGTGACTGTTACAACTCATTACGTTTTGGCTGTTTTGCCCTCATTTGTTTGTGTTGTGACAAAGCTCCTGGCTCTCGGGGCTGTATTAAACGGGAGCAAGACAGGCAGGAGCGATGTCCATTCTGCTCTCTAGGGACCCTGAAAGATAGCTGGTATGCTATTCCACACAATGAAAATGGTCATTAATGACGGCGAGCCTATCAGACTGGATTTAGGCTGAACTTAAATGTATTACTGTTGTTGTTGATATTATCCAAGCATTTTTGTACCCACTTGTCCTATTTAGGGTCACAGGGGGTCCATAGGTGTCAGAAGCTACAGGCACAAGGCAAGGAACAATGCAGGATGAAGCAGCAACCCATTGCACACACTCACACAGACATACCTATAATTTGGTAACTCGAGTTCATCTTAGTATGTTTTTGGACTGTGGGGGAAAACCAGAGAACCCGGCGAAAACCCCACAATACACAGGGAGAACACGGAGCCGGGGCGGAGTCTTGAACCCTGGTTCGAGATGTGTGAGGCAAGAATGCTAACCACTGTCACCCCCCCTTTTCATATATTATATTATATTATATTATATTGATTTTAAGCACTATACCAAGGATTCTCAAACTTTTTGATCAAAGGTCCGCATCAGATTTTTGTTCAAAGTCAGAGGTCCGGAACAATTTTCAATAACAAAACAACATTTCATGACCTTTAATGAATTGACAGTAATTATTGATATAGACACCGCAACAATGTGAACTTTTCAACACTTGCTGATTGATTAGATTCTCTCAGGGGATTATGATGAGTTATGTGTGTGCGAAGTTTGGTGGTTCTACATTGTAGTTTTGTACTTCAAACTATGTTAAGCCATCTTACATTAACCATATTGTTTCATAAGGTGCATTATTGGCGTGTTCAGTGTTCAGTTGCAGTTCACTTGCAGTCAGGTCCGCAGCCTGACCACATTCCAGACTTTGAGAACCCCTGCACTTTAGATTTTCTCCTTCTTTCTTATTTGGGTGGAAAAGGTAAAGGTTATCACCTTCAGGAAAATCCCCAAGCCCTTGTCAGATTTCTAGGCTCACCTGTGGGCTTTGAGGGTCTCTGAGCTCAAACATACCCAAGTCCTTCATTCTAAGCCCTGAGCCTCTTAGTGATGGAACTACTGAAGGTACTAGAATAACTGCTCGCTTTCCATGGCTTGTCCCAATATTTTTTAAATCTATTTTTTAAATCTATATGCAGAGCAAATAGAGGTTAAAGCATTGGAATTTTGATGACACTTGATAACTGGTTCTTATAGCGTCTGATGTGAAAATCTCGATAGGTTGGTAGTATAGCGTTGTATGAAATTATTGGAAATAAAAGCGTAGTAATCTTGGGGATATGATCTGTGACAGACTGTCTCTTTCCCTGTCCCTGGCAGCCATTTTTAAAGCATTTGCTCATAATATCCAAACAATGCAAGACGTTTCTTTACTATGGACAGCACATCTCTGTACAATAACCCCTCCAGTTCTGATTTTACCTTAAAACCCTTCAAAATCAATACATACTCCCTGACTTTCAGCCAGTCCTCTTCCTTTCTATCTTTGTATCTTTTTCTATCTCTATCTTTGTAAAATGCCCTTAATGTTGGCTATGCAAACCTTTTAGCCTAATTTGTTATATTGGTAACCTGCAGTAAAGAGAACAGGAGCCCAAGTGACATAGAAGGAGGCAGGCACAGAAAAGGCACAGTTTTCTCCATTCACTGACTCTGTGAACCTAGGGAGAGAGAGAGAAGGGGAGAGAGAGAGAGAGAGAGAGAGAGAGCGAGTGAAAGAGAGAGAGAGATTCAGCAGGGGGTGGGGGGGGGATACAAAGAGAGAGTATCTGTTCATCAAATGAACATATCCAGGGAGCAAGCTGCACAGACGAGTCACAAACGGCTGTAATTACCACGGGATATTTTCGATGACAAACCGGATTATAAAGATCTGAGAAGAAGCACTGAAAAGCAGGATTAGAAGCTCTTGACTTGTATCTTTGCTTTACAATGGGGATAGACCGGCGCCGGAGAGCGTCTCTGGCACTCACCTTGAACTTCCTTGCGCTCCTGTTTGCCGTGTCAGCCCTCACCACCAGCTACTGGTGTGAGGGCACCCGGAAGGTAGTGAAGCCCTTCTGCAAAGGGCCCGTCGCCCTCAAGCAAAGCTTCTGCATTAGGTTCAATAGTTCCAACCTCAATGACAGCAGGCTGGTGCAGTACATCTGGGAGACTGGGGAGGACAAGTTTCTTATGAGGAAGTTCCACACTGGCATCTGGTTCTCATGCGAGCAAAATGTCAACATGGTTGGTAAGAGACCTACAGCTGCGCCTAATACATTTCATGAAGCAAACTTAATTTATGTATGTTACACTCTTCTATTTATTTATTCTTATTTAGTAAAAAAAAATAACTTGGAACAAATATTGTTTTGTGAAATTAGGCTGTATGTAGGGTGTCTTGTATTGTCTTGCATTTACACATGGTTCTGCTCAGTGAATGCCCTTTGGTAGGGAGAAAAAACAACTTCAATGCATTTTAAATTACTTTAAAACTGTAATCTTGAAACAGTGAATATTTTTCTGGGATCAGGATTTATGAATGATGTACTTTCTGTTAGAAGATTCAAAAACAGACCAATAGAACTATTGATGGTGGGGAGCGAGTACTTGCCAAGCTGCTGTTCTTCTTATAGATCTTAGGGATGTATGCATCACAAGGACCGTGCAGAACAAACCCAATAAACCATGAATGTAAGCCCTTACATTTGGCACAGCAATTGCCTGATTTTGAACATATATATAGTCAAATGTAATGCAGGATCATAAACAAATGAAGAAAGGAACAGGGAAATCTAAAGCAATGGAAACACATGATTATGAATGAAACATACAATTTACATGTGACCTTCTTTCAGGAGAGAACTGCAGAAGTTTTTTAAATATTGCACCTTCAAATGAAAGAGGTATGTATTTCTGTCCAAGTTACAGAATTCTTATTTTAGGATTCATTTGTTAATCAGTTGCTGAACATTTTCTATTTGGTATTGCCTAATTTGCGACCTAATTGATTTCTGACCCTTTTACTGTATTTTATTTTTTTATGTTTTACTTTTATGTCATATAGACTTACGTATGATATACTGCAAATGCTTCAATACGTTTGTTATCCGTATGAAATATATAATAAAATTGAACAACATGTGGTTTAATCCGTGGAGCAGTTGAAAAAAGCAATTATATTACAGAGTAGAATGCCTGATTTGGTGGTCAACTGTGGGGCACAACTCTGTGTACACAGTTATAAGATATTTTTCTTTATAAAATAATTACATCCTCTGTCTGTTCCATGCATTAAAATATGGACTTCTGGATCATGTGGTAAAATTGCTGCTAAAATTATACTTATATTAAGTATACTAATATATTAAATTATACTACTTATATTTCGTTTTGATTTGTCCTTGAGTACTAATAATTACAGATTACTGATATTATCACATTACAGTATTTTCTCACACATGACACAGTTGTGCAGAATTCTCTTTTGAAAGTACAAGAACATCTGCAATTACACTCTTCAAAATATAAACAAGATGAACATGAAACAAACTTCTAGCACTCCACAAAATAACAACTGAGTAATATACTGATATCTCTGAATGTATATTAATATAATCAGTTACGGGACTGTGTTGATAATCTGTATGTGAAATGCATCTGTACTTGTGCAAATTGGCTTTATTTTATTGCCTTCCGGTAGAGAATATAGCTATATTAGTAGAATAACAATCAGAAAAATTATTATAATCTGCAAAATTTAGTAGACAATTGTTAGCAATATAATAAGCACATGATAAAACAGTTATTATCTAAGATAATGTGCTTGACAATAAAAAATGCACTATGCTACATCATGCTTTGATTTACAGATGCAGCTGCATTAAAGAATAAAAAGTGAATGCGCGAAACCAATTCATTTCTGAGCCGAGAAGTATGCAGGGAGCGTGTCCATCCGCACTGCTTTAAACTGGAGGCAAAAAATAATAAGGATAGCATCAACTGGTGAGAAAGCAAATAAACCCCACAATCATTTTTACAAGACATCCATTCATGATTGCTATAACCGACAAAATAGCATATGGTCCTGTGTTAAAGCTGTTTTATGGATGTCTACATGCAGATTGCTGCACGCGCCCCGTTCTCACCAAAGAGAAAGTGACGAGACCATCAGTACAATCTGGCAGTTCATTAGCAAAAATCTCAAAAGTATCACTGCACCCTACTGCTCTGGCTCCTTTCAGGCGCTCATTTGAGCATGCAGTACTGAATGCGTTCATTTGCTTTTTACTTACAAACAGCATTCATTAAATTTATGCATGAAATATTGATCTAAAAGCCAACAGGATTTGGGATTGGAGGGATTGTAGTGAAAATTGTTATCAAAAACGCACCAACACGTTACAAGCCAGTATAGTCATCAGAGACCTACAGTCTCCAGTATTGGCACTATTATGCACCAATATAAATAACATGCCAGGAGATTTAAGAAATCAAATTTGCTGGTGACAAGAAGCTGAGAAGGAGACAGAATATGCAAAAACACAGCATTTTAGAATGGATAGATAATATACAAAAATATCCAAGTTAATTCATTCATGAAGTTAAAATTTGCACTTTGGTTAATATTTTGGGAGACTTCGGTATTATAACAAAGATTATTAGAGAGCTTTAGGTGCCCTTCTATATGTTTCCATATCAATACCTAATTTCAGTGAGTAAATGGTCCAAAGGAGAAGCATATTGTTTTTTACAATGCTGGATATCTATAGACTTAAAATAATGGAAAAACTCTGTTAAAAGGCATCTTTCTTGCCACCGGTAATTTAGCAGAGGGCCAAGGTAAGGGCTGTAAGCTGTCTCTCATAATGTGGGAAACTGCTGATAAAAAGCTATAAAAGAATTAATTTGGGTGGAATATGCATCCAAGTATACAATCTCCTGACTGGGATTCATAGCCTGAAAGATCGGAACATCAGCTATTTTATTCTGAGCATTAAAAAAGACATAAAGTCATATAAAAATGGGTGGAGTTTTAAAAAGGCTATGGTAGACTGCGGAAGCACATGAAATATCAAAATGAACAACATTGACCAGTTTTATGTTATGTTACAGATTTATTCAGCCTAAATCAAGTGGAAAATTTGTTCACACCAATGTCACAATGTAAAATTCAATAACAACGCATAATCAACCATGACAGTAACCATTAAAAGTACTTTTACTTACCATAAAATTTAAAGGTGTCATATGTATACATGCATGAATATCTGTTGCTGCAGTTCCTAAGGTATACTTATGATCTTCAGCTGTTGTTGACCTCATGTGTGATGTTTTTCAGCAAAATAAATTTTATCTTAGAACACTTTCTGCTGTTTTCTGCTTGCCCATGGAGTATAATAATATTATGATAATTACACAGCAGTCGTATATTTTAGTAAATATGTTACATGGTTACGCTTTTGTGAGTAGGAGACAGCAAATAGAAGAGAAGAAAGAGTTGGTGTGTTGCATTGTTCACTGACAAAATGGCCTGCATGGTTTCTTCGACAAAAAAATTCTGTATTAAGCGACCAGCATAGGCAGGTTAAAATAAATGTTAGTAATATTTGCCAAAAATGCTGCCTATGCAGGCTATAAGGGTTGTTATACCAATGATTACAGAGGATTGTCATGGAACTCCAGTTGATCATTCCATCATTGTTCACTTTAAACGAAATTGAAGGTTTTAGCTTTTCTTCTGGGTTATTTCCCAAGCTGAGGGAAATAAACGGTTGTAGGAATCTCTGTGATAAGACCCAAAGACATCATCAACATTTACTGAATATAGACTGCCACAGAAGGAACCTGTAATAGCAGGGCTACATGTGGCTGTATCTGCTTCATAAACAAGATCTATACTGAGAAGTGCCGCTAGAAATTTCTGGCCCCCCTGAAAGCATTTCATGTTGGGCTCCCATCCCAGACCGATCCAGTTATGTTCTAAAATTTTTAGGGCCCCTGTCACTCAGGGGCCCTTGAAAACATCTTAAATTTTGTCCGCTTTACAGCACCCCAGTAAATGCTAACATCTATCCATAATCCAAATGCTTGTCTTGTTCACATAAGGCCTAGAGCCAGTCCCAAGCAACATAAGGCACAAGGCATGGGTACATCCTGTGTGGGACATCAGGCAATTGCTGGGTGCACACCCGCACACATACACCCAAACAAAAATTAGGCTCAATGCCAATGTCTTTCGACTGTTGGTCAAAACCAGGCTATGCGAAGTGCCTCCGAAAGTCAGACAGACGCACACGGAAAGCAGGGTTACCAACTCTCCCGCATCTGCCATGACACTCACTCTTTCAGACTCACGCAAGCAATCTTATGGCAAATCTATATTATTCCATTATGAACCTAAAATTAGCTGCATCAGTTGGGGTAGTTCGCAAAACCTACAGACTATTTATAAGGTAATAAAACATGCGAATGCCTGTGCAGACTAGTCTCGAATTGAAAATGTCTCTCCAGCCTGCTGACTAAAGTTGGCAACCCTGGGAAAGGAGAGTGCGTCCGTCTATATGACATCATTGTGTTTAACTGTGGTTTTAAAATGTTGAACATTTGAATGTGACCAGCATGCAAAATACTGGTTTATTTCTGTGAGATACAGTGTACTGGGATTTCAAATACTGGGCTAGTTTCAGCTTCCATTGGGCAGATTTTTAGCAGATTTTTGTTGGACCTGGCAACACTGGAGGGGAACACCTACCCAATATTGGGTACACATGCATCCTCCACACGGAGACACCCAGCTCTGTAACTGCAAGGCAAAGACATTGCCCACAGAGCCACCATTCCACCCAGTTCATGTGCTAAAATCCCAACCAGAATTAGTGAAGGAATGGATTGTGTGGCAGCAGAAAACTTCTTAAATTTCAATTTAATTATTTTCAATGTGAAAATATGAAGAATTGTCATCATCTGTACAGCATAAATTTAAATATTGGGCTAAATGTGTCAAAAGCAATCTAACACTGAAGAGTGTATTCAGTGCCTCTGCAAACTCATAATCTGCCAACAAAGCCACATACAAGACAATAAGTTACCACATTAATAAAAAATAAATTCCACTGCATTTTATGTTGCTATATCTACAGGGATCAATTTCATATTTCAGTTGGCTTCATCAATTTGAAAAAAAAAATTACAGAGAGTGCAGCTGGCCACAGATCTCAGTATTGTTAACCACATCTGATCTTACAAGTCACGGTTTTGGAAGATCTGCTTACTAAAAGTGATCTTGTGATGTTTCGCAGGGGTCTTGTGGTTGTGCATTGTTGCGGAATGCCTCTACATCGTTTTGCTGTCGACGGGAGGGATCCTCATGTCAATAGAAGTCTGCTACTACAGCAACGTCATCGATGGCCTCAAGCTCAATGCCTTCGCCGCAATATTTACTGTCCTGTCAGGTAACAGCCCACCTCTTCTGAACTTAAAGAGAAATAAATTGGCGCTGAGAAACCTGTTATAGTATGACAGTATGATAATATGATATTTAGATTAGGGCTGAGAATCGATTAAAATAATAATAATAATTAATTGGAGTTTTCTGTGATTAAACGTAGCTAACATTCAACTTAAAATCAAATATTTACACATTGAATCCCTAAATTAATGTACACACACAACGGGAGTATTTGGGTCATTCTCACAAGCTCATTACTATAACATACATTTTCTGATTTTAAGAACAGAAGCTTGACAACGACTGAAAGCTTAATAACATGAAAGATCTTAACTTTCTTAATTAAAAGTCTTCAATAAAATAAAGCAAATATTGCAAATTACGATATTTTTATCCGATGTATGCCTCTGTCTGGCAGCTTTTAAAAACGGAACCAGGTAATATCAGTTTATCTGTGAGACGCTGACTTTGAATCCTGGGATTCTGCGCAACGTCATGAGCTAAACTCTAGAGCTGTTTGCTCATACTATTCTCAAATCTGGATATCAAAGCACTGCATACCTTAATTCCATAAAAAAAAACGTATTATGACTTTAAAATTAACACTTCATGCAATACATTTCCTAGCCCTAAATAATACAGTTTCATACAGTATACGTAAACACTATTGAATCATTTAATTCTTTCATTTAACACAAACAACAAATTCCTTCACTTACTCTTCCTGAAATTCTGTTCATTTATGCTGAGGCAATTCATGCTCATGCTTTAGTATGTGTGCGATGCTTTGCCCTTGACAGAACCTTCATAACAATGTAAGCATAAAATGTTACAAACCTGTTCAGCTTGTCTGTCCTGGCTGAGCATTAAACAACTTACTGTCTGCAGCATTTGATGTACTTTTGTGTACAATGAAAAGACTAAATTATAATTAAAAGAAGGTAATTTAAGACCATTATTAAATTAAGTTTGTTGCTTATTTTTTGTTCTGCAGTCTGTTCTGCCCCCTAGCCTGCCCCAGTGACAGTGACCAGACATTGTCCTTTTGTGCATCTGGTTAGAATGAAAAGACCCCATTGTTCGTAAAAACAAGGTTGTAGTACACCACATTTTTAATGGAATGTGTTGCTCATTTTATTCTGTTCGTTAGTGTTCTTGAATTTCAATTAATAGTGAAATATTCTCCAGGGTTGGCCTTTAACACAATTTACTCATAATAAATGTAGATTACACTTTATTCTAAATGTAAGCTGAATGATTTGAAAACCGTGTCATATTGTGTTTTCTTACAATAGATTTCACTGTTTTGCATGGCGATACACGGCACACCTGACATTAGTAGTATAGCTCTGCAAGGAAGGGAAATCATGCAGCTCTTTTGTTACTTCTACACTTATTACTCTCTGTCAGACCAATATACTGTATGTGTTATATTATGTGCATGTTTTATTAGCCAATGGGAAATGACTTTGATAAGCTATAAATGAGACAGGAAACAATCCCCCCAAGGAATAGGACTATCCATGCTCTGCTAGTTAAAAGTAATGTAAAAGTAATGATGTTAATATCCATACACTGCATTTTATTGTTCTCACTTATGATTAAAGAGACAGATGATGCTTTGGCAGTCCCCAAGGGCACTCTCTTAACCACACAGGGAGTAATAGAGAACTGTGATATAATTAATTCTTCCACAGTTGTCCGGGCCATTGTCCAACGGTGCCAGGGGAGAGTCACAAATATGGGTCTAGGACAATCCAAAAGGGGCACAGCACCAAAAGTAAACAGAATGTGATTACAAAATACTTTAAATTTGCTTCTTATTGATTTTCAAGGTGAATATTATAGCCACTGCATTTCCATTCAGCTCAATGCATTCTTAACTGATAAATAATCAGTACATTTCAGCGTATTGATTAGCATTTCCAGCCCATGGTGTCTTCTCTTTGGAACATTCTTTTTGCATAAATTCCATTCCACACATTGTGGAGAATTATTCTCGCGATTACAGACGTTATTTACTAACAGGTACCATTCTACTTACATTGCATTGAGTCAGAGTATTAACAGAGGTATGCTATACCAGGGAGACAAAACAGATGGAACAATGGAAGTAATGCACAGGGGGGAGAAATACAGAACTGAGAAGAGCTGATTGGTATGCTCTGGCCTCATTCTGTGGGTCGCAGGGCTTATGAACTAATCGGATTTATTCAGGAATTGTGTTGTTTTTAGTTCATGACAAAAGCTGGTCAGGAGACAGCCCTCACCCAGGTACTGTGGGGTAGTATCTCTGTATCCATGTTATTCAGCGTTTTCTGATACTGTAGTCCATCTCTGAGCTGGCTTCAAAGAGCTTCACCACCCATTGTGACTAACACATCACCGTCTTCTCATTTTGTTAATTTGGATGGAAGATCTGAAAAAGATGCGGCACATTTCTATTTGTTTTAGTGTGAATTTAAAAAAAAAAACGGAAACGTTTCTTTCTACCAACTCGAAGATTAGCTTTCATGAATTAATGATAAATGTCTTTAGCGTGCATAGACCATAAATAATGCATAACTCCCAAATAATAAAAACCTGTATATCTCTGAATCCTGCTGAGGGTTATAAGACCTCCAGTTTTCATTTTGATATTTCAAACTGCACTGAACATTTATTTTATCGTAACATTAAAGAAGAATTAGTATCTGTCTGGATAAACATTCAAGCAAGGTTTTAAATTCTGTATCTTTCTTGTGTTTTTGCTTCTTTGGAAACAAACTCTGACCTAGTATACTATCAAGTGTCCTGAGAGTCTAGCTTTTTCGCAGCAATGAATCATCCACTGCTTTTTTAAATAACAGTAATTAAATGTTTTATACTGTACATTAACATATGAAACGAAGACATTGAAATTCTGTTTCTTTGTAACTTCGCGTTGCTTTAAAAATGTGCAGATGAGGAAGGGATGGTTTTGTAGTTGTTAGTGACCGTTTCATGTTTAAGAACGGTACCTTAAACAGATGTGATCCAATACTGTCACCTAGTGGCTAAATGCGAGATGTACGCTAAAGGTTAAATCTAAAGAGGGAATATTGAGTGACAAAAGATCCTTCAAATGGATTGTTTTACTGTTTTTTTTACAACATAATTTGCACATTTAACTCAGAATTTACTTTTGTGATTATATCTTTCTAACAGATTTTTCAGTGGCTCCAGGACAGGAAGGAAATTAATGTGATTAGAATGATAAAGACATATTAATATTATAGGATGTAAGTTATTCACGGGGTGCAGCAGATAACATGCATCATAGAGCAAAGCAGGTTATTAGTTTCTCCTTGCGTCTCAGGTCTCCTGGGAATGGTGGCACACATGATGTTTACAACAGCCTTCCAATTAACAGTCAGTCTCGGCCCTGAAGACTGGAAGCCACAGACCTGGGACTACAGCTGGTCTTACATGTAAGTTGCCATTTCTTCCACACTTCATTATCAGACCTAGACAGAAAAAAAGGCCACGATTGTCTTCTCAGAAAAGCTTAGAATCTTTCCCATAATGTTTCCAAATATCTTGACACTGACATTAAGATGCCATAATTACAGCTCATTAAATGCGTATCACCATACAGTATTAATAACACTGTGGACACCAAATATTGTGCCAAACTAATTGTGTTAGTTTTCAGTATGAATAAAACACAGTGTCTATTTGCACCAGGGTGAAAATAGTCACATGGCATCTATTCGGCTATTTACACCCGGCCTCCCGACTCCCCGGCGCCCCTGGCTCCACAAAAATATGAACGCTGTGTTTCAGGCATGGTTGCACGTAACTTCAATGGCAAAAGTGCCAAAGTGGGATGCAAATGTAAAAGGTACGGTACATTCAACACAAAATGTACCCTTGTTCTAGCAACAGTTAGCTAGCAACACTAGCTACATGGCTTGAAATTCATTTTTCACTATGGGGAACAATTGCCCTTTTATGTGTAACACATGAGGGAAAATTTTAGCTTTTCAGGGGAGTGCAATAAAAAAAAAACTGTGCGGATTCAATAGCATTAGCCATGAAATTTTGGAAACGCCTTTCCTCTTTCTCTTGACAAATGCTGACACCTGAGTGCAAATAGCATATGCCTGCTGTATTCACCCGGGTGCAAATAGCCATATTGGCTATCCACCCCGGGTGCAAACAGCCATATTGGCTATCCACCCCGGGTGCAAATAGCATCTGGCTAAATAAAATGTAACTGTAATTGTGCAACAACAGCAAAAAAATAGTTGAAATATAAAACAGGATTTTAGACAGCTTTGGTGTGCTGCAATAGGATTTATAAATCTCTTGGAACCCGGATTGCTTTGAAAATTAGAATCAGTCTGTTGAAAAACATTAAGTTCCTCTCTGTGGAATACTTAAAAATTTCCAGCTGATAAAAAGAAAGGTGAAATGGGAATCTGGGTATTTATAATTAAAATTAGCATGATAATTGATATTTACAGCCATGTCTATAACCCGTGAACAATTTCCCTGACAGAGTAATTGTGAGTTGGGTGGGTATCAGTGTACATGTCAGAAAGCTACTCCATTGCAAGCTACTCCGTTCCTATTCACACTCTTCTTCGTGAACTCTCCCTGTCTCAGTTTAGCATGGAGTTCATTCACTGCCTGCATGGCCTCATCCGTGACAACAATCAATCGGTACACAAAGACTATCTTGGAGTTCAAGCACAAACGAAAGAACATTGAGAAGAACCTGAAGATCAAGCAGAAGCTGCTTGACTTGGATTCACCAGACCAGGTGTGGGACATGTATATCAGCTCGGTACCCAGCACCGCAGAGGAGTTCCTTGACCTCTCCAGCAACACTCGCAAACTATCTAATGCCTCGATCTTTCTAGATATAAACGATCTACCAGATCATCAAGTGGAAGAGTACTGCTGAACTGCTTTTTGAGGGGGTTAGACTTTTAGATGTGTCTAAAAGAATATTCAGATTATGGTATCTTATCTTGAACCCTTGTTTCATGCTGTGTTCAAATGTTGAATTTGACTTCAACTGAAACAACAGGCAATTACTTATTATTTTGAATGTTTTTCTTACCAATGTATGATTATTTATTTATTGTCTTGCATTTTGCAACTGGAGACAAGTTGATGTTGAAGTTTATGGATGTAGCTGTATGTGAGTATGTATTGCTTATATGAGAAAATGCCTTTTGTAAATGATAAAAGGCAATAAAAAATGTTGCTCTGACAATAAAGCTGATAGATTATTGATGTTAGAAAATTTGCAAAGGAGCAGACAATAGATTGAAAATGAAGTGTTTTTTTGTTCCAAAAAATATTGTTATTTTGTGTTTTATATGAGAGCTATAATGGTTTTTGTGACATCATGTATTTTTCTTCTTGAAAATACTTTATTTAAATTATGCATTAATATGTTTTATTTCTGCTGTGAAAAAAGTAAAGGTATAGTGTGTTAAGTGCCTTTGCTTTGAAATTTAAACATCGTTGCATGTTCATTATAGTGTAATTGAAAAATGAAGTTAGGGCTGTGTATCTGATTTTTTTAACATTCATAGTCTCATGAACATTATCAGAATGGTTCATGAAGAATATGAATATTAGTGTGATAAGCAATAAAGTTACATGGACAAATTAATTTTTAATTTTAACTCTACAAAGACAGTGACTACAGAATGCTAACTATACTGTTAGCTTTTTTATGCAAAGAACAAAATTTAACTAATATGATGCAATGTGTTTTCTTCCTGTACTTCACAGAATGTTAGACTTTAATATCATCTGAAATATCAAAATGAAAAGGTGTTTAGTTTCATACGTCACATTAGTAAAGCAACACATATTTATTGAAAGAAGAACCCAAAACCACAAAATAAAATCTTAATTCCCCAAGTATTTACTTATCAAGCAATATGGATGGAACAGCTGCAAAGCTTACTGAGGAACAGCTTCATGAAGACAATGTCAGGCCAAAATGATCGCTATGTTACAGGAAATATGTATTCTCGAGGAGCTTATTTATAAATCATGTAAGTTGTTACAATGTTTCTTGCAATCCATGTTAGCTAAACTTCCACCTTCTGTCCCTACATATGATTCAATGGACTCTCCATTAAGTTTGCTACTTTGCAGCCTCAGGTGGTTCATTTTGTAGATATGTACAATGTGCCATCATAATCAGTGTAATACGGCTGGGTTATAGCATGTGGCCAACACTTAGTGTGCACAGTTATCTTCCAGCTTGTCCTATTAAGCTTCCGGTTACCAGTAACTAAATCCACCTACTGTATCAAAATGCTTTTTTTTATTTCTTTTGCTTAACTACAGTGTCATTTAGGAATTACGTTCTAAACATTGTTTCTAGAACAGTTCCTATTTTGAACCTTGTTTGTACTTTGTAATAATCAAAGTTACGTAATTATGGGTGATAAAAGCTGTGTTTTTTATTTATATAGTTAAATTGTCTAATGGATTTTGTTATTTGTATCAACAGACATTAAATATATTCTGTTGTGAGTATTTCTGCCTCATTTGAAATTACAAAGCTGACTAAATCTAAGCTATTAATTATCACAGCTTTTATATTTGCAGAGGAACACTATACACTTCTTTCTTTTTTCCTTGGTTTTCGTCAATGTTCATCAAGATGACAGTTTTAAGGAATTTTAATGACAGTGGCATAGAAGTCGTTTAACTTTTTGCATCGGAATCATCTAAACTCCATAAGTTTTAATTTTATAAATTAAGTAATTCAGGTCTCCTGAGCATTAAGGTTCCCCGATTAAAATTCTTCCTGTTCTGCCTAAAACTGAGATTGATAATGATTTTATAGTCAGTACTTCAATGGAAACAAGAATTATATGTGGACCAGACCCTTATCTGAGGAACAGAATAGAGCAAAATACGTATTAGTAAGGGTAGAGAGTTAAGCACTGACACAAAGAAATAACCAATCCAAAATGGCCTTGTACTGCCTTAGGATTTATCCAATTTACAGGAGCACTGATCACCTGGGGGTAAGTGGGGTTCTGCAAATCCAACAGAAAAAAATGTAACTGGAAAATGTTTTGGAACGCAGGTGTGAAATCACATGCTCCATTTAATAGCATTATATAACTTTTCCACCCTGAGGGGGCGCCAAAGTTTTGCAAGTCATTTTCTCATTCTTCTTCATGGTCATTTGATTCCTCCAAGACAAAATGTACTCATCGTACAGCCGTTTATTCAGGAGCCTTTCAAGCACATGTGAGAGGGCTGGGAAGGGGTCCTTCACAAGCAGGAAATCCAATACTCTGGTGCAAAGGATTTTTTATGTCTCTATACAAAGAATTATGTATATTCCAAACAAAATTCTGTGCCTGGTTATCTGGTATGACAGGTAACTGTTTCTGCTAGTGAAGTTGCCCTAAATCAAGAACACAACTGTATTTTGTCCATAAGAGGTCACCAGAACCTCTGTTTGCAAATCAGGATGTTCTTAAATTCTGTGACTGTGTCAGCTATAATACGACAGCGGTACATTGGAACATGAACTTAATTCGCTCCAGAAGGCTGGTCGAGTTGTGATTTGGTCGAGGTCCAAATCGAATTTCTTCATAGGGAATAATTTAAATGAATGTAATCCGTCCCAGACCTTCAAATGATTGCCTGTTCAAACCTTCCTACCAAACTAATGATAAAAAAATGTACAATTAATATAAACTAATACCAATACAACCATGAAAAAACACACATAAAAAGCAATGAACATGAAATAAATGACAATTTATAAGCATCTTACCTGTATTGAGGTGAGCCGATGGCATACTGAAAGTGGCAGGTGGAGTGAAGGAGGGGTTATTGTTCGGAAGGGGAGACGAGTCTCGATCCGAACAACTTCTAGCAGGTCTGTTTTGTTTTGTTTTCGGTCGAGCTGAGATTTTTATCGACTGACCCATTCCAGGTCCGAATTGGTGAAGTTGAACGCGTCTCGACCCATGCAAGTTTTGGCAGGAATGGCCAGGTTCCCAGATTTCGGTCAAGGTGCAAATTGAAATATTTGACAGACCCGTTCGGCGTCCGAGTTGGTCCGGTTAAGAGGTGCTCGAGTTCCAAGGTTCTACTACATGCTTAAAAACCGTTGAGTATGATTTAGCCAGTTGAATTGATTAAGTTGATTATGCAGCCTTATAAAACAAATAATAAAATTAACAAGTTAAATCCCTCAACTTACAAATCATCACATTCAAAATTTCCAGGTTCTTGTTTACATAATAGATATGTGAAATATTTTTTTAATATATAGTAGGTGTTCTGATAGTTAGCAATTTTTGTAACACTTTCTATGTATGTCAGGCATATTAGAATCTATGAACACATTCAAAATGCATTCATAAAGAATTATGAGCATGGCTAAATATTTATAAAATGGAATAATACATTATTGCCATGGTTACTATTCATTATGAATGGTTAATGAAACTCTCATCTATAATGCATTATATAGATACCTTCATAATGCAGTATAAAGCATCCCTAATTCTTATACCAACCATTTTAATGCACTATGAAGGAAGATTCATTGGAGCTTATGAAGTATATAATCAACACTATAATGTCTTATAACTGTGCTGTGATGTTTTATTAATTAGTTTATGGACCATTATAATGTATTATGAAGGTATCTATAATGAGTTTTAGATGACAGCTTTAAGGAAACCGTAATTTCTTGTGTACAGTTTAATTAGAGGTTTCTTGATAACAGCCGTGCATGGCAACAAAATTACAAAAAAGATATAAGTATTTGAATTTGCAGATGAAATTAGGTTGTTAGCGCGCCCTTAATGAAGCTTATGGCTTTCGTGCTGATGAGATATGGATTTTACCATTTTAATTGACGCTGCAGAGGTTTTGGGTTTCTGGGGAAGGCAAGATTGTGTTAGTGCTAAATGAGATTGTGACAAGATGATGCAGTGAGACCCGGCCTGCTCTGTGCTTCCGAGGGCCACTTTCATTTGAATTAGGTTTTTGTCAGGGATGGATTGGGCAGGAAAAAAAAGACCTCAAATTAAAGTGTGTGTGTGTATATGTGTGTGTGTGTGTGTGTGTGTGTGTGTGTGTGTGTGTGTGTGTGTGTGTGTGTGTGTGTGTGTGT
>JAODKC010000095.1:17982415-18002487 GCA_026777985.1 Mormyrops attenuatus | reverse complement strand
TTTTTTTTTTGTCTTGGTTTGTTTGGGCTTTATAAATAAGACCTCAAATTACAGTGTGTGTGTGTTTGTGTGTGTGTGTGTGTGTGTGTGTGTGTGTGTGTGTGTGTGTGTGTGTGTGTGTAATTATTATATTGTAGGGACATTGCGGGGTCCATTTTTTGGTCCCCAGAAGGGCAAACTAAATTTTAAAAGAATAAGTTGTGTATTTTGGTTGGTTACTTATGGTTAAGGTAAGGGGTTGTCATTGTTGTGATTAGGATTTTTCCCATAGAAAGGAATGGATGGTCCCTGCAAAGATATCAATACTAACGTGTGTGTGCAGATTGTGTTTATATTACGTTGTGGGGACCACAAAGTAATTAAAACCTGTTATTTTGATGTTGTGGGGACCATTGTTCAGGTCCCCGCAAAGATCTGAAATGTAATCAAAAAAGTGAAAATGGCAGAATGTCTCGCAATTTGTTTGGTTAGTTATGATTAAGTTAAGGTTAGGGCTGGGTAAGGGTTAAGGTTGTCTAAGTTGGGATTAGAGTTTTCCCCATAGAAATGAATGGAGACTCTCCACAAAGATATAATTATAAACCTGTGTGTGTGTGTGTGTGTGTGTGTGTGTGTGTGTTTGTGTGTGAGCGAGCATGTGTGCATGAGTACATGCTCCCTAGTCACACTCTAGCAGTACGGTGGCCCTGAAGTCCACAACAGAACACATTAAGAAAACACAGCAAAATTAGGAAAATGTAAAATTTTCAAAAAAGTTACATGAATTTAACATAAAGAATTACAAACACAAAAATTAAGGAAATGCAAAACACAAAAAAAAGCAAAAACATAAATAACCCACATTTTTTTCTCAGTGTTTTTGTGTTTCCTTACATTTTTTTCCTGCTTCCTTAAAGCGCCGTGTTTTGCAGATCAGGGCCGCCGTAGAGCAGCCTAAGCACTGTGGCCACCCAGGGGCAGGTCTTTCTTATCGTAAGCCTCCAGATGAAAGAAACCAGGGTTTAAACATGGCATCTGTGCCTTCCTGCCCAGCATGCTGTTTTATCGGAGACCATTAAATCCGTTGTTCTTGATCTGGGGACAGCTGGTGTTCTCTCAGCGCTTCAGCTGTGCCCCCAGCCCCCCGGCTTGCTGAGTTACAGTACAGCGTTATACTTATCGAGATTCCTGCTGTTTTTGTCTATGAGATTCTATGCAGAAAAGTGCATGCACACCATATTTGAGTATACAACTAATATATACATGAAAAGGCAAGTTGCAAATATATTATACTATATTATTGTATATTATATTATATTATAGCTGCAAACATATAATTATAATTCATATATAGCAGGGATCAAATTGCTGTGTGGCACCTAAATGTGCTTTCCTTCTAAACAGGTGATATATTACAAAGGTTATTTCTTAATGTTAAATTTTGGATCAGATCTTAATCAGGATCCTCAACAACAGCCGAATGACTAGGACTCGTCTGTGCCGAGTATGCTGGTTAATGGTCCATTAAATGTGGCAGATTTTGAAGCAAATCAGGCATTTAATTGTCCCATAGCATTGAATACCAGCCCCTTTTGGTGATATATATAACTTGAGGAAAAAATGCTTGCAACGGATTTAAGACAGGATTACAAGAAAGTTAAATAAAACCTCAGCATGTATTAGGTGTGTAGTGAGGAGACTGGGCTTAAAAATGACACAGCTGTTGGGACAGATTTTATATTAGAAGTGAGCTTTCACATCCTTATTAGCTTCTGTCCTTCTTCCAGTTACTTATCCAGCAAAAGGTATGGTCATCCCGGGGCCGCAGCTCAGAAAAGACAAGGCACAAAGCAGGGGCACAACCTGGATGGGAATCCAGCTGATCGAGATGCCAGTTTCTGTAACTGCATGTTTTGGGATTGCTGGAAGAAACCAAGGTGCCCAGAAAAAGCCCAGACAGTTCTGTGAGAACATGCAAACTCCACACACACACAGAATTCAAACCTCCTGTTAATGCCATCTCTTTGTAGTTGTTAATTTCTTTGCACTCATCACTTTTCCTAGCAAGCTACCTGGGAAAAGAGCCCTGCCATTACAGAAGCGTATGCCCTTAAAGTTCAGTCGTTAATGGGACTACTTGAAAGTGGACCCAAAGGGAAAAGTGCCCAATAAGAAAACCTTGCATCTGCACTGTTCATTCTTACCCCAAGGCCCTCTCCTGCATTGTAACAGAAGTTGATTTAGCACAATGGGCCCATTAATGTTTATGCACCCTTGACTTGAAGACCACTTTACCTTGAATCCCCACTTCCCTCTAATCCCCCAGCTAATACACAAAAGGTGTTCTCTTCTATGAGCCTTTATTTCCTCTATTTTCTTCAAGCATCTTTGTAGCTGTGTTTTAGTATATGTGTGTATGTGTGTCAGTTTAGAAGCACTGCTGTGATTGTGATGTCACTCAAAATTCTAGTCAGTGCACATTTTTAGTATTAGTGTACTATCACATACACAGAAAGAGAAACGTGTTAATTCCCACTCTTTTTCAGCTCTTTATTTGTTCTTTGCCACTCTAATGAGCAGCATCATATTTCTTTGGGAACTAATCTTCAAACCGAATAAGCCATTTGAGGCTGAGAATTACATGGCAATGTAAATCACCCTTATCATGAGTCCCAGAAGCATAAGTTTCCTTCCATCAATTTTTAAGAAATACCCCAGACACTGGAAAAGAAATTATTGTGCATCACCCCTCCCCCCAATAATACATTAATGATGATACATATGTACATGACAAGCATTTAAAGTTAAAAAATGTACTAGTGTTTTCTGTCAGCAGATACAAATCAAAGTACAACAGAAGGTGTAACAATGTCCTGGACGGCGCCTCCCTCAGCACGTTATGGACTGAGATAGGCAGACTACAGTGTGAAGTAAGGGCAAGGAATCCATGCTGTGCAGCTGCCTTCATTCTTCACTGGCTTGTCAGGCATTAATTCAGCCTCACGTGTTTTAGATAATTTTGCAGCTTTCTCTGTTTATGCAACTGGACTTTTTTGCTGAAATTGCTCAGGTGTTTACGGATGCAGAAGAATACTTCATTGGTGTTAAACCTACAGTCTTCTGCTTACAAAAACAGCACCTTCCTCCAAACTGGCATAGCTGCATATCTGTTGCCCTTGTGAGTATTGGGGGTTTCAGGAATAATTTAATATTTTTATACCGCCTTAATTACAATGGTAGAGTACTTGGATACATACAAACCTTTTGCATTTATCGATACAGCCTATAAAGGAAAACACTAATCTGCAAAGGCAAAACACAGCAACAACTCTGACACTGAAACTGAGAAAAAGGGCAAAGTTTTTTGACTGTCCACCTGTACGTGCAGAAGGTAGGTTAACAATAGTGCTTTGTTCCAGATTGAGCATAGCTGAACTAAGATACTTAGTGATTAGTTAAAAAGCAGAGCCACGAGATAAAACAGAGACACAACTTTGGTCATAACTAAATCGCTATAAAATATGCAGTTACAGTGTTTTGCTTTTCCACTGCAGAAGTATTACACAGCCCTTCTAGGCTACAGCTATTCTATTGTTTTTTTTATTTTTTATTTTACCGATGTGTATATCCTGGACTGCAAATGACAACTCACACGTTGGGAGGCAAACGATAAGGTTTTTAGTGACTGGTTTCATTCTGCAAGCTTTTAATCGATTTTTAAATAACCTTGACAATGCATATCAGAGAAAATGACTTGTAGAATTACCACAAAGCCATCAAGACAGACACCTCACACAATCTTAATGGATTTCATATACAGTAGGTTACATCTGAGAGGGGGTGTCACATGAATTATCTACAGACGTTATAAAATGCCCCATGAATTACCCACAATAAATTACCCCAAAAAAGCTCCACACCAGACAGACATTTCGAACATGTAGTTCTCGTTTCCAGCACTTCATCATGGTATATGGGCACACATTTTTTCAGATTCTGTCACTTAAATGTCTGTTGGTTCTGTTGGCTGCTTCTGTAGCATTTTTACCCCAAAGGATAACTGGAAACAGCCAGTGCAATAAGATCAAAGACAACAAGATCCTTTTTAGAGGCTTGATTCAGGGAGAGATATTATCTTTTCTTACCACCCTTTCAATGGGATCACTGCCAGCCAAAATCCTGACCTGCTAATTGGTAGAACTTCAGGTTGTGAGGCTGGTAAAAGTCTCTCAGTCTCTGAATAACCTCGGGGTCAATTCTGGGGTGCACCCTGCCTTTGGTCTTGCCTAGGCAGTGTGGCTTGCTGCTGCCCTCTGGTTTCTTCAGGCATGGAAATCCCTTGGTCTTGTTGAAGTAGAAATGTTTGTCTGTTACGATCCTCTGCAGTCCCAGAAAGTCCTGGACCCGGCCAAGCTCTCCAGCAGGATCACTGATCAGTTTCTCCCCATGGACAAAGTGTATCTGAGACAAGGGGAAGTAGGACATCCACCGCTCGAGATGCATGGCATACAGGCCTATCCAGATGGGGCTCCACAAAGCGTTAATCTGTCCCGTAGTCCTGTTCTTGAAAGTAAGCGTCTCGAAGCTGGGGATGTGGGGCGTCTTCGATATGATCTGTGTGTAGTCCGATATGGCCCGGGTGATGGGGTCTCGCACCACCACGATGAGCTTGATCTCCTTGGACATGGTGTGGACGCGTGCCGGAGTCTCGGTGGCCACAAAGTATCTTGGTGTCTTTTCCATCACAATCTGTCCATCCAAGGCCTTAGGCATCATGCTCCTAGGGAATATCAGAAGGAAATTCTGTCAAGCAAAGAAAATGAAAGAGGAGTGGAGACTGATAAAGAGCACTACTTTGCAGCAAATCTATAATACATGTATTTTGCTTTTTACAAAAAATTGAAAATCATTTCATTTTACATTTCATGTTTTTCCTTATTTAATGGCAAATAAGGCTGCATTTATAAACACCATGTGATTATTAAATGCTTTGCAGACAGAATGGCATATTTGTCCAACAGAAATAGTAAATGCTGTCTAGTATCTATCTAGAATCCAGGTGCAGAAAATGAGAAACAGCCATTAGGGAGAGCCCTAGTTTTTAAACAGCATCCTGAGAGGCCCAACATTAGCCACAAGCCCCTTTCTCACTCAGAAAAGACACGCTGCTTCAAGACATGAGCTACATCAATCACTGGAAGGGCCTCACATGTGAGGCAGAACAAATGGACCTAGAGTATGTACTGCGCGTCTCCACATTTATCCCAGCTAGCAGATGGGACTCATTTACATTAAGTGGCTTGTGGACACCCTGACTCAGATGCACAGCTCAATTAGTCCACCTGCTCTCCCAAGGACTAATACAGCCGACCTCTCAGCACTACTGTGTCAAAGTTACATTTTCTTCGCTTTTTTTACAGACCAGCTCAGTAAATTTTAGTAACTTTTAGTAACTTTTACTATAATCTGAGCTACAGATTCTAAAACTTTAATAACTGTAGCGTTATCTGCCGCTGTACTGCTGAAAACACATAACAGTTCACATGATATTTGATTAGTGGAACATATTGAATCACACCAGTAAACTGCAAATTCCTACAAATTTTAAACTTTATGAGTTGCATCACTTTTCAAAGCCATACATGTTTATAACATAGGAAATTCAACCACCTTTTCAATGCAAACATAAACATTTCTGTTATTTCCAGTAGATACTGGACATTGTTACCCAATTACTTACTTTCCAAAACAAAAAGGTGACTAGAGAAGACATTTTACGATTTTATTTCCTTTGGGGAAAGACAAAATGCTTCCAGAACAAGCAAGAAGCTTGGGCAATATTTATAAATGATTTAGGAATTCTAATTTATTTATTTTTAGACTTATATAAGAGATGGGAGGGATGAGTGTTCAGAAGCTGAAAAAAATGAAAAACAAACAGAGGCACATATTTTGATCTTTGTCCTGCTGTAGGCCGACTGTCAATTTGATGAACCGGCTGGTAGAAGTGCAGCAGCTATTGCTTATGGCGTCATCTGGCATAAGAGGAGATCGCCTTTCAGCACGGCCAACGCCTGCAACACGACTCCCAAATCAAGATGAATGCCTCAGGATCTCTCACACAGAAGTCTATGACAGTTCCTGGGCACTGGCCTCTATCAGCTTGCTCATGCAGACAGTCACTCACTCCAAACGCTTCTTGCTCTGCCCATGCCCATTAACAACCTAACAAGGGTATCCGGGATGACTGTTAATAATTCACAGATATCTACTTTGCTGGCCAATCTATAGAAACGTCACTTCCTCAGCCCCAGGTGGCCCCTGTCCAGGACCAACTGGCTGATGGAGGATTTCTGGATGCACGCTCTGATGGCACCTCAGGAGAGAACACCAGGAGTAAAGCACATACACACACACACACACACACACGTTTGCCATCTAAGGTACAGACTTGAACATACTGGTAGAAAATAAAAGAGTCCATTAGTAGGCTTGCTCCAATCAACCTTGAAGAAAGTCCCCGTAGCAGATTTTCCGCTTTTGTGTCATTTGTGCTTATCGAACCATTAAGAAAGAAGAAAAGCAACACAGCAGAAGTCTAATAAAGAACCATGTTCTTCAGGGGACAAAAGCCTGTATGCCCATTTCCCACTATGCTCTGTTACTCATAAGCAATTTTACATCAGACTCAAATAAACAGTAAATCATCCATCCATTACAATGAAGGAATATTACCGTGTTTAAGCCGAAGCTGCTATTTCAGCCGCTGACTGTTACACTTTCAGAACTTCTAAACTGAAAACACATTATGACGCTTCTGTCTTTCCACGTCCCTCTTCTCTTTCAGGCAGCTTCACCTGCAAAAATATCTTGTACGCAAACTTGTTATTATTCCGACTTCCCCCAGGCTTTATTTTATTGTTCTCTGCCTTCCCACAAAGTACAGGTAAAAACACAAGACGGTTTAGAGGTCCGTAATTGCATGAATCTCTGAATAAGCTTCAAATGCAGTCCTACTAGAATTCAGTGACTACATGAGTCACGTTAACATGCACAAACTCTTACCGCTCTTTCAGTATACGCATATCTTTTGTGTATATGTAATATAATGTACTTTTACCTACTGAAAAAAAGATCTAAATCTAATTATATTGATGGATACTAGCCAGCTATTTTATTTAATTAGACATTATACCTTATAATAACGTTATATAAGTATTAGCCTAGGAACATTTGATCACATTTCTGCAGGTATTAGTTTAACCATGGCGCGATCTATTTTGAGGTTCATTTTTATTAATGAAGTCAGTTAAACAGAATAATGTTTTTCATCAACAGGTCAAGGGGTCAGCCAGCACACAGGCTACTGACCCCTACCAGTAATAACTGGCAAATGTCCCCAGGGTTTCATATTTTCAACAAGACGTTTTCAAATACCACATTAGAAGCAGCCCCTCGTATTTAGGCTGGCGCTTGATTAAAACTTGCCGGCAATAAAGCAGCTCTAAGTGTTAAGCAATGCAGAGAGGCACTGTGATCAGGTGCTACATGGTTTTATTAAGTGGTGACCCCGGCCTATCCGGATTTAAGAGGATCATA
This sequence comes from Mormyrops attenuatus, assembly GCA_026777985.1. Taxonomy (NCBI): domain Eukaryota; kingdom Metazoa; phylum Chordata; class Actinopteri; order Osteoglossiformes; family Mormyridae; genus Mormyrops; species Mormyrops attenuatus. The sequence continues at coordinate 17,994,909 of JAODKC010000095.1, read as the reverse complement.
GGTAATAGTACTGCTGATTGCTGTAGTCAGGCGCAGAAGCATAGAAATAGTCAATTATTGTGCAGGACATTCTGCTAAGATTTAAAATAAGTACATAGGAGAGAAGAGAACCTGTTACAACGAGATTTTCTTGAGTATAAGAGCTGAATATATCAATTTAAACACTAAAAAGGATAAAACATGTTGTATATGAAGGTCCGGTATAGGTTGCAATGATAAAATAGAAATGAAATCCAAAACAACAATTCAGTGAAAAAAATTAAGGTAAAAATAAAAATATATATAACAACATTGGGGTACGTAATAACATTAGTAGAATATAACTATGAGTGGAAAGTGAGCAGCGTGGGTGTAGAAAAAGCAGCGACGTCTGGGTGTGAAATTTCAGCAATAAAGTGCAGCACTGAAGTTCGCTATGGCAGGAATGCCCTGATGGGGCGTCGCACCATGGATGAGAGTTCACAGGATTCACAGAAGTGCAGAAGCTAACAAATTGCAGTGATGGCCTGATGAGTAATATGAGATGTAGTCCTGTTAATAATTGTTTTACTGAGCCGCAGAGTTTATCGGTCTCACAGCCTCTGGGAAAAAGCTGTTTCTCAGTCTGGAGGTTCTGGCCCTGATGCTGTGAAGCCTCCTGCCCGAACGAAGGAGGACAAACAGTCCATGAGCAGGGTGCGTAGGGTACTTCATGATGCAGGAAGTACTTTTTACTAATAAGATCAATAATGTGCTATTATCAATAATGTACTATTGTACTACTACTAGTACTAATATACTAAAGGAGTTACAGCATGACTAATGTTCAAATTAACTTAATGTTTATCATATTGCAGTATTTAAAACCAACGTATTAGCAAAACCCAAGATTACAGAGTTCTTCCTGGTTAAGTTTGTTCAAAATAATGGATTTATTATACTTACCATCATTTCCACAAGACATTTTTTCTTTATAGGGCAATAAGTTATTATATTCTATAACACTAAACTCCATTCCTTCATGTATTATTAAAATGGGACTGATTATAATCACGGTACTTTCTCAAAGCGTCACCAGAGATGGTATGGAAATAAACAGTATCAGACTCGATCGGTCATCACATTGAATTTTATGAAGTAATCCAAAGTGGCGTAAAAGCTGCACGATACAGCGTGAGAGTACTTACATTCATGCGAAAACAACTGTGCAGTGATGCACTTCCTCTGTTTACATTCCGATAGCATTTCAAATAAGCACAGCTAATGGACAATAAATCAGCTCAATGTCACTAATGCTGCTTTTGTCTTTAAACCTCTGGTGTTGTTGCCTCTTGTTATCTCTCCCCTCTTGGTCCCACCAGAGTTGTTCTAAAGAGAAAGTAAATATGTTGGCCCTAATTGCGCCATGGCTGGCCCCGCTCCCCTGTCCCCTAAGAGGCCAAATGGCCCCACACTCTGGACTGGGTATTGATTACGGTGGGCTGTGATAATGCAGGCCTCAGCTGGCTACGGGGGCAGCAGGTGGACGCTAGACGTGGCACGCGGGAGCCCCATCAGTGGCTTGCTGTGCACAAACAGATGCGTGGTAATTACTCCATTCCCTGCGTCGGGCACCAACTTTTGCTGGAGAGCATTTTCTTTTTGTATCCATTAATCTTAGATTGCAGGGTGTGGATGCCTTCATGCACATATAAGGCTAATGTTTATGATTATGCACTATTCACATGGTCCTAGGAGGTGTCTCCTCTCTGTGATCTCTGGCTAGGGAGTACAAGCATACATAATATGCATCTTCAGATATATTTATGTCCTGATGTTTATGCTTATCAGTAACATGTCAAATGACAATAGAGCGCATTCCTGAAAAATAGCAAAAACTGAAAAATTGTAACAGGATTTTTATCAAAGATTAATTGTACTGATCTTTATATCTGATGATAAAAAAGACTTTCAGAAGAATATCAGTGCAGCAAATCTGTGTATATAGTTGGGCTAATGATATGCGTTTGTATGTGCATGTATGCGTGTGTCCGTGTGTGTGCTTCTGTGAGGGGGTGTGATTAAGTCCAACCAACCATTACAACTGCACTATAGCTATTAAAAAGCCAGTCAATTGTAACAGTGCCCTGTCCACTTCCAGCTCACATCCATCATCAGGAACCCCTCTGATGCTGTCTCCTCTAATTCCCGGTGGTACTTTAATGAGGGCTGAATTTAAAAACAGGCTGTCTGGACCTTATGGTGATCTTGCAAAGTACTGAGCAGCTCTGGCTACAGGACACAACTGTCCATCATTTCGCCATTCCTCCCATGAAGATCACCCTGCTTCCTGTACTTTGACAAACACTATACATTTTTCCAGCCACTGACATAATGGCTGCATTCTTTCTCAGTTTCACTCAAACCTGCTCACAAGTCCATATGCGTCATTTTTACACTGTACGGCATGCCAGTAATCGTTCCCCTTCTACAATACATTAGCTTTTAACTACAGTCTCATTCATTTTCAAAATTACTTTATGAAATCTTAATAAGGTTTAAAATGCATTTTTATTATTGATGCTGCTTGAAAAGCACACATAAACACAAACTGTTTTGACATTGTATCGTATTCTATATATCTGAAACATTTTGTTTGATAATGTGTATTTTGTGACATGAAATACTTTGCCCAGTTATGTATGTAGTCTATCCGCTGGTTATGAGTAACTTATTTCATGTAAATATGATATCAATATTCTCAACCAGATTTCATAGGCTTTATTGATGTTTCTCTAATTCAAATGTGAACAGAATCTTAAGTTAAAAACAAAGACATCCAAATCTATTTTGTTAAATACATGAAGTTCATATTTTCCAACCAACTTGTGGCTTTATGACAAGAGAGCAATACTTCTGTATACTGTGTTTACGGTCAATGTGAACTGAATTTACTGTAGTGCTATGTTCCAAGCAGCGGGCAGAACATAAAATTGAAATATGAGCCTCATCCTCCATCCAGCGATTATGGCATCACAGGATAAAGTCCCTTGCTAATTGTAACAAAATCCACAGAGTCTGAGGCTAACTGCTTTAATGCTCATCTCTACTCAAGGTCAAACTGAGGGCCAATCGATGGCGAAACAGTGTAAGCGCACAACTTGGTTTCATCCTTTCCCTGGCTTGTCGAAGATTCTATCTAAGCACAGACATTCATCTGGGACCTTTTTTTTTCCTGCAGGATACAGATCTGTACCGGTGGAACAAAGACCAAATTTAGCAATGATAATTCATTTTCTGCACTGAGTGCTGAGTCCTGCTGCAGCAAGACTTGGCCCCTGGAGTCACACTCACTGGACCTCTGGAGTTGCCAGATCACATAAAGTGACCAGGGCACATCATTATCCCCCACACAACAAATGCCCAGGGTCAGAGGTCAATTGACAGAGCCCATAATAATGTCAAGCTGGCGTACGCTTCGCAGTACATCTCTCGCCGTGGACCATAAAATGTACTTGGAGTCTTAACTGACCATGGGGCACAATATATACACTAATACACTATAGCAGAGTCCTCTTAATCAGAAATCTATCAGTGTTATTCTTGCTAATGAATGAATATTGTTAAAGTGATATTTACCTCTTCATAACTGCTACATATGTGATATATACTTTTCATGACTACTGATACCAATGCATTCAGTGTTGATATACTACATATTTAATAAACAACCAATATATCAACTTATATTTCTGTTTTTCAAAGAAGTCCAGTGCTTTTTGTGTACGTGTTCTAGTTAGTTATAACAAAGTATGTGTTTGACACAACGATCAGTCAGTCAAAGCAAATAATTGGATTCTGTCCAGTCCCCAGACAAATCTGAAGGCTCAGGTGACAAATTAGACCCAAGTTACACACAGATGACTTTTTTTGGGTTGCAGATAGAACTGTACCAGTCTTATTACACTTATGATATATTTAGTTTCTTCAAATAACACTCACCTCAGGGTAAATGCGCAAGATACCGTATACATCATAGGATTTGATTTGTGAAAGGTTTTCTAAATCATTGGGATGAAGGACTGAGCCCCAATACTTGCTGCATCTATGCATCATGCTTGCAGGTGGACTGATTACTGATGTGCACGAGAAAGGAAGTCTGCGGAATTAATAGAAGTTCCACTGATATAATTAATATTAATATCCCAATTTATAAAACGTGCTCATTTAATAAAGACATCTGCGGTGAAGCATGTGCGTAGCATAAAATATCGCTTATCCTCATCATTCAGTGACGTAAAGTAAAAGTGAAACTTTATGCAGAAGATAACTGAACTATCTTTTAAATTTTTAAAATGCTACTTACTTTTATTTATCATCTTAATTATTATTTGTGAAGTACATCATTGTTGAAATCGTGCTTATAGTATATGGGCAGTGTTAATTAAAACATTTATAATGCATGATAAGGGCAACGTACTATTACAAAAAGAAAAAAAAATCCTTTGGGAATAACTGTCGCAGAAACATACGCAATAATTGGAATATTTTACTGACCAATTACCAGCAGTCTTCGGTAAATATAATACGGATACGGTTAGAAGTGAGTGCGGCGCAATTACCTGTACCAATTAAGCCCGCGTGCGTAATGCCTGTCAAAGAAATGCGGCTCCGACCCAAGAGCGCGGATATCAGGATGAAGCCTGAGAAACTCCAGGAGGGCTCGGGTTCCTCCCTTTTTAACACCTATGATAAGAGCTTGCGGGAGCTTCCTGGTCGCTGTCCACTCTCTTCCCAAACTTTGAAAACTTGGCGATTTGGTGACCTCAGCACTGCTGGGCTCCGCAGCAACGCTGGAGGCAGTTATCAAGCTCTTGGGATGCGATCCATTCTTTGCTTGGTACCATTCGGCAAAGAGAAACTGACTGGAGTGCCTTATATCGGAGTTTTCCAAAATTTCTGAGTCACAACAACCGACCAGAAAGTAAAACAGAGAGACGCATACGATGCCGAGGAAAAACATGACCAGCAGCTTCTGCAAAAGTCTCCGAAAGTCCAGGTGAAGGTGTGTAAAACTTGCCATCCCTCTAAGCGCAAGCAGAAGGAAGCCATTATATTAGAAATGGACCTCCCGGAACTTGAGCGCTCTAAATCGCGATGCGTAATGGCATAGTTCTGCAGTATGAGACACATATCCATGCATGGCGGCATGCCCCAAAATTTTAAGATCAAAAAAGCCGACGACGTGCCGCATTTCCACCGTTAAGTCAAATACATTCTCCGACTGCCTAACTCTACAGTTATTGTTGCTCCATGAGATGCTTCTTCAATATCAGTGGTGCCTTCAGATCACGGGAGTTATGCTTCAGATGCTGGTCAGCGAGTTCTTATACGTGCCTCAATAATTTCATTTCAGACTGCTCATTCATGAAAATGCGCCGAGGCGCCGATGCTGCGCCCAGCATGCAGTGATTGGAGGGACGTGGAGAAAGGCGGATCCCACTTCGCTGTCGGAGAGCTGAGAGAAGGGTGCTGGCTACTTCTATGAACAAAGTAAAATACCTAACTGCACCTGGAATGTACGTTTACGTTTGTTTATTTATTTAGCAGCCGCTTTTGTCCAAAACAACGATATGACAGATATGATCAAGGTGCCAACTTGGGCGTAAGTCGAGCTGAGGGCTCTGAGGGGCCGCTAACAAACAATCACCCTGAGAGAAAGTTACGCGGTTTATACTGTATGTAGTAAAATAGTGGAACGTTATACACCAATGCAATCAGTAATTGCTTGCGTTATTATGTATTTTAATTTATCACGTTTTTATTCTTGTTGGTGTTATTGTTGTTATGGCCCGCGATGGACTGCTTCTGGATCCTTCTGTGGTTCTGTGTTTTCTGGGATAACAAGGTACAAAATAACCCAGAACATTGCAGAATAACATTTTTTTTTAATTCAACACACGATAGAAATATCTTTGTACTTTGTTGATTGAAAATTGAATTAAAACGGACTGTCCTTCACAATTTGAAGATGACAAAGAAGGTTTTTATAAACATGTGGTCTCATCCCAGAAAGTCCATTACCGTGTACAAAAAGAAGTACCTATGTGGAAATATTTTAAAATGCATTGAAATCTATTTGATACACAATTTTACGATGCACTAAAATATTGACTTGAAAATTTTCAGTAAGTCCTTGATGCTATTAAATTTCATGCAGGAAATGCCGAAATTGTGCCCAGATATGGGAAAATAATTACTTTACATTAGCAGTGTATGTATTTGGCAGATGCTTTTGTCCGAAGTGTACATCAAGTCAGACAAATAAGGAGCTGATTAGGCATAAGTGCATCTAGATTGAGCTTCTAATGAATGCCCAGGTACTACTGTAAGCAGTAATGGAGCAGGAGCCACACAATAACTACTAACAAAGAAACAAATAAAGGATATAATAAATAAATAAAACAAACCAATAAGACTATTCAGCTTAAGATTTGAATAGATATTCTCTGCAGAATTCAAGGGCCAATGCTGTATTACATAAATAAGCAAACATTGATTAGTAACATCTTGCAGAATTTTCAATAGTTGCATTAAATTCTTCAATTCTAGTTCATTTTTCTGTAAAAATTAACTGATTATCTTATAATAATGTACTGAATACTATAGGTGTCACGTCCGGATCGTTCCGATCCTCCTGTGTGCCACGCCCCCTCATTTACCTTGTGTGGAATCCTCTTGTTATCAGCTGTTTCTAGTTGTGTTAATTGATTCTGTGTACTTAAATGAGTTTCTGTGAGTGATTTTGAACTGTGTAGCACACTTGGTACGGTTGACTGTACTGGAGGTTATAAAACACTGAAATATTCAACACCCTGATAAGTCAATGATTAATATTTAGCCACAAAATATTACAGTGTAATTACCTGTAACTGTAACAGCCCATTTCCATTGGTTATATGAAGAATTCAGACAAAGTATTATGTAGAAGAGTAAATCTTGGAAATACTGGTTTGTAGTACAAATTGCTGTTACAGATCTGCTTGGCCGGAGGAGAACAGCAATCATCCTACTTCTGCTGTACATCACCACAAGGGTAGATCAAGAGCAAGACAAACTTCGAGGGACACTCTGTAATTAAGGCTTAGCTACAGAAGGTTTTCTCAGCCATTGTTCCCCTTAAAGTTTCTTCGATGATGACCTCACCTGCCTGCTGCTTTTTTGATTACTCAAGAGTCTCCATTTCGACCTTACTCCTTTTGCGCCTTTACCAACGTTGTGGGTTTCATAGCATAATGAGCTCTGCTCTTGACGCCTCTTCCACAGATATCCTAAGGTCCGCTTCCTGCGGCTGAGTCCAAGCTGCTGTTCATTCATCAGAGGCCAAATCGACGAACAGAATACCAGACTTTGCTATAGCCTTGATGAGATCTAATCTCTCTTGTATTCCCAAACACCTTGGAGAGTGCGGTATTTACAACAAAGATCTGAGCAGACTGTTGCCACCACTCATGCATTCACTGATACCACTGACAAACTTACCTGCAGGGTAAGTTTATAGTTTCAAGTTTATAACAGCGCATAAAGTCTTGCTGTGATTTGGACCAAGGGCGTAGGTTTGGGTATGGAGCGTAGGGACATGTCACTACCAGTATGGTGGGAGTACCATGTGTTTATGGGGCAGGGGATTGGGGGTTGATTTGGTCTCTACCAGTGTTGAAACCAAGCCTGCACCCTTGATTTGGACATCATTTTGAACCAGAGATTGTCAACCTGTCCATATGTGGACAAACATGCCTGTGTCAAGACCCATCTGTTTCTGTGGCAAAATGTTTTGACTCGGGGGGAAAAAAATTACGTAGGCTACATTTTTAAATATCATGTCCATGTTTAAAAAAATGCATTTCTGTCAGGATTCGCCATGGTGTTGAGCCTTGATTTGAAGACTGAGGCATCCTGCGCTTTTCAGATCAAATGCATAAACATTCTTTGGAGAATGTTCAGCTTGTCTCCATGTGATCATGGGGATCAGTGCTGAATGCTATACAGCTACAAAAATACAGCTCCAGATGAGTAACGCTTATAACATGCTAATAGTGCATACTCAAATACTCAAATACTCAAATGTAAACTAATGCACAGATAATGTATCAATATTAATCCATAGATGAATACTATGTCATGCTACGTTTCCTGCACTAAACCGCACTCTTAATGCTTAAGCAATGCTTAATGGAATTGGGAGGAAAAAATGGAGATAACTTTATTTTCTCAGTATGATAGCAAAATTGCTTTTAGTGAACTGAAGTTGACTGGGTCATGCTATTGCAATCTAATAGTAAGTCTGGAACATCTGACATTCTCCTCAATAAACTTCTAATGGGTAACTGCCTTCTTTTTCATTGGCCCCAAGCACAGCTATGTGGCTCTAATGCATCACTGAGCAGGCAGTGTCTCAGCACAGAGAGTCGTTACTTTGTATAGGGCCCACCTAAAATTACAAACCTGCACTGGCAAGTCGCAAGAGCACAGTATACCGAAGTCTAATCAATAGAGGGAATAACTCTCACCACATTGCAGTTTTTGTTAAACAGTTCATTAGGGAGACATAAAATCACCGCCAATATCCAAAAGTAATTTACCTGGGCGCAAAGCCTTCTCCACTTTATGAGAGAAAGTCATTTGCCTTTAATTTCGTGTGTTGTGTCTCACTTGATTTATGTTTTCTATCTGTCAATAACCCTAGTGCAGATATTACCAACACTTAAATATCCGACTATGGTAACGGACACCTACAAAGCTGTGCTATTAAAACCTGGGCAAAATTTGTATATTCAACATTACAAGCAGCAAGATGAGATCGTTGCACAAATTACTGATGCATAAATGAATCAAACGCAGTAAAGAAATCTGTTAACTGTGCTACAAATAAGTACAGTATACGTAACACCTTAGTCTTTTGTGGTTGGTGTCATTTGTGTAGTTGAGTAAATCAGCAGGTAATAGATCTGTTACACTTCACATGGAATTTTTTTGGCCCTTTGTTCAATGGCAGCAAATCTGCCTAATCTTTTGTGCAATATGTTGTCTTTTTGGATAGTGGATGGTGTGTGTCGGTGGGGAGGAAGAGTATAACCTACTAAAACACTGTCTGTTCCCAGATCAGCCAGCCTCTTTCCGCAGGAAGTGTTATTTTAAAGAGGAAAAGAGGAATGAATTATTGATGGGAGGGGACAGAATATTTGCGCCCTAAGGATATATTAGGCAGTTTTATGGCCCACTTGTAGACCTTATATACGTATGTAACCGTGTATTTAGAAGCTATCAGTAAAAGATTGTCCACTATTATTTCCCAACACAAGTATGCACTTAATATTTAATCTTTATTCTAAAATTCCTTTTAAAAAGCCACAAGAAAAAGACCTCTGGGTCAGAGAAAGTTGAACAGCAGAAAGATACTACATCCATTGTAAGAATAATATAATGTAATAAACAACAAAGTACAACTAAGTGAATCTGAAAAAATGATGAATTTCCTTCCCTATCGAACAATTCAACGAATGTAGTAGCACCTCTATAAAAGGTACAGCATAATAGCGTGCTTTCTAGTATAATGAACGTAATCAGCCATTAAAGCAGGCTTTTTGAAGATTGGATTTCAAATGGAGTGCCTCATTTGCATAATTTGGAGGCATTTCATCTTGCCTGCAAACAAAGCCAAATAGCTGGAATAACATATTTCCTAAAAGCAATATCTGAAAATAAGCACAGCCTAATGTTTCCCTTCGGGATCATTGCCGTACTTATGAGAATCGCATAGCAACTAATAAAAAGCATCGACGTCAGAAGTAACTTTATGAATTTTGCCATCCAAAGTATGTGCTCAAGCCACGTCGGCCAGTATGTCAGTGACTTTTGTACCGCTGATGTTATCGCTGTACGTATTGATCACCTTCGGTCATTTTTATTTGTTATGTTAGTAAACTGTGTGAATTATTTCAGGCAGGGCAATCAAAGCGAGGTGCACCCTGCAGGAGGGACCTGAGTTTGTATTGCATCAGGTAAGCAGACATCTCATCACTCTAAAGTAATGTCTGCCATTGGCTGAGCATCTATAGGCCTATGGGTGCAATTGAGCAAATTGCTCCCTCTGTCAAGTGTCTAGCATTTTCTGATGAAGCCCAGAGTATTTTAAGCTTAGCCCCGAGTATTTTAGCCCCCATGCCAATCTTCCTTCAAAAAATCAAGTCCCAGGTAAATTTGACTTAGCTCCTGTTCTTTTCAATAGCTAGAAATTTCCCTAGTTACAAGCCCCAAATGATCATGTTTGACCATAAACCCACAATATAAAATAAGGAGCTTTTACTTACAACAGGCAAGCACAGACGTTATAAATTATCTTTATCTTCCAAACATCTTTGATGATAACTGTAATTAAGCCCAAGCTTAAGAAAACTAATCTGGATCCTAGTGGTCTGTCCAGCTATATGCCTGTCCCAAAAACCAGTCATTAAAAAAATGCAATAACTTTAATTATTCATATCACCATAGGATCTGGCAACACTATAATACTAAATCAATTTTTGTCATGCACTAAAGACCTTGCTTCTCCCCCTCTTATCATGACTGTGTGTCTGACTTTATTAAGTTTAGTGTCTTTTAGCACTATCTTTTGCATATGTCTTTATCTCCACTAATATTAGAACTATGCAGTCACCAGTTCCCTCAATTTTGGTTATGCACTGGAACTATTTGGATATGCAGGTCAATGAAAACTGCAAAATGCTTTTCTGTTAACCATGGAAACAGCCACCACAGTCAACTGAACTTGAAATGTAAAGCAGTAATGGCACAAAGCAATCACTGTATTCCTGACACAAATCAATGAATTATGCAACCAAAAAAATAATAAATTATAGATTTTCTATACATCATTGCAGGTATAACCATGTCAGTGTGAAACATGCCCCCAGGTTCTATGTTTATGCATAAATATAAGCATATATTTATCCTTTTATGTAGCAGCTTCAAATATGTGAAAATTCAAGGTCTGTGTAGTTATTCCAGAGCACCGGACATTTGGACAGTCACATGTTTTTTGTTTGCTGTCCTTGGAACAAGTGTTAGTTGCAGTGACTGTCCACAGGAGAGTGCCCCCAGGGTCAGGGGCAGAGAGATATGCAAGATATTGATTATCCAGCTTTGAGAAGAGGAAGGCGAAAAACAAATAGAGAATAGCATAAATGCACAGAACATAACAAATATGAGAACAGGGTATCTAGCACGTGCAACATAATAAATAAACTTATAATACTTCCTGTTCTTCAGGATGCTCCGAGAAGAAAAACCTACTCCTAAATTGTTGCAAGGGAGACAACTAAAACATTAAAATACAAAATTACTTATGCTGTTTCAGGTCTTTGCACTTAATGAACGATGTCATTTACATGTGAAAAAGCGTATTGCATTTCTAGCTTCCACTTAAATTCTTTAAAATACCAGAGATCATCTGGCCTTCAATTGAAATGTGTAGAAACTTTTCACCAATCACGGAAATTTGTAAAATTATTGGAAAATCAACCTAATGAATGAAATAAAGATTCATTGATACCACACCCGGATAGTCTACCAATAACCCATTACTTACTGAATTTCAGGTTATTCTAACCAAGTGTGATCCATTGGCTTAAAAAAAGGAATAAAAATGAATGGCCTATTGGACTTATTCTCAGCAGAATTGTCTGGAAGCAATGTTTATATTCAGCTGAAGTGCAAAAAATCCAAATAAAAATATTAAGCAAAAGGCTATTGGTATTTATATCATTATGACGACAGCTCATACCCAACATTATGGCACCAGGTTAGTAACAAGATCTAAGATCTAATCTAAGCAGCACATGTCCTGTGATACACAAACTGGCACTTGAATGCAGCCTGTGTCAAGCAGGACCACTAGGGTAAATTAACATTGTGAGCAAAAGCCATAATGCTGTAAGTGAGGGTTTTGAATTAAATACAGCAGTGAATTCGAAAAGAGAGTACTTTATTCAAACTCACATCTGATCTGTCTGTATATGATTTCAATGTTTTGATTAATGGCAGATATCTGCTTATTTCCATTGCATTTTTAAGGGCAGGGATTGTTTTGTGTGGCATGTGGTAGCTGGCTCCTGAGGATTTAGTACAGGATTTGGGGATATTAATAAAAAACATGAAAAGAGTACAGATGTCACTGTTTCAAATAAATCCATTAAAATGAGCTTTGCTGAAGCCAGCATCTCCAGGTTATCATCATCAAGGGTACCGGGGAGAAGGGGGGATGTGGCTCAGAATCACTCCACCCAGTTGGATGCTGCATTTGGGAAATAATGGTTCATAAATACTTCAACTGTCATAAAGAAATTCTGGACTCATTTTAAAAACTAACACCAAAATATAAAAAATTCCACTGGATAAAAATGTACACTGAACAGGAAATTGCTTGAATCAATGTGTATTGATCCTTGCCGCTGAAACTATTTTTGTTAGGGTTAATG
>JAODKC010000095.1:17965384-17982315 GCA_026777985.1 Mormyrops attenuatus | reverse complement strand
CAGAAAGTAAAAATCCAAACCAGGATTTTGTTTCAACTAACCAGTTGAGTTCTCTGTGACTGTGACTCTTTAAGCTCAACTGGTTGGTTGAAACAAAATCCTGGTCTGGATTTTTACTTTCTGGACCTGAAATTGCCACCTCTGGTGAATGAATACAAAATAAAAATAAGAAGAACAGACAGCAGTAGCACAGTGGTGGCATTACAGAAGAAAGGATAATAGCAAGAGTTGAATGCAGCACAAAATGTAAATTGATTGAGTTGTCATTCCATCTGCCGCATTACTGGATAAAAGGGGCAGAAGGAGATAAAAAAAAAAGCTTGGGGTAGCTACTGTATCCCTTTCATAAGTATAATTTTGTTCAGTACTTGAGGTTTGCAATTAAAATTAAAGCTGCACAGGGCAAGCGATTCGACCTCACCCCGCCTCTCTTCCTCCCCTCATCTCTGCTCTTTGTCCATATTGGTTTCCAAAGCCAGAACACTAGTAGACAGTGGTGCTTGCCGGATGACCTCAGAGCACAATCAGAGAAGAGCCAGGGTGGGAGCAGCACTGAAGGTGAAGCAGCTCTTCAGGTACATCAGAGAAATAAAGGAGCCAAGTTCTTTGTCGCCCACCAAGAGGAGAAAACGTCAAAACTGTATCTGTGGGAAAATATTTTGTTTTTATACTTTAAGATTTTAAATTAAGGTGGAGAATGTTGCAAAAAATGCATGGGCTTTGTTGTCGGTGCTCTATTATTATTATTTGCCCTTATCTGGCCTCAGTCACAGTCACAGACCATAGCCACACAGAAATTATTACTATATTTTTGGAAAACAGATAGGCCCACTACAACATTTCATGCTTGCTTAATTGTTTCTTATTACAAAACCCTGCATTTCATATTTTACCATAACTGATATCCCTGAAGGAATTCACAGGACTTTTGCAAGGCTCAGCTACAAACAGCAAGTTAAAAGGTGAGATGCATGTTCACTACACCGAATGTGTGACAAGACTCATACAAAACAGGGTAAAACCTGTGGCATGTATTTTAATAGGAAGACAAAGCTGTGAAGGAGAACTGATGTCATTCATGGTGTAGTCTGGAAAATGAAAACGAAATAAACAGGAAATTTGAAAATGAAATCTCAAATTGCACATTGTGCTTGTAATAATATCGTATGCAAAAGAAAATGTTTATTTTATAAATGCAATTATGATTTCTATGAATATTAACCAATCTAGATTGGAGAATAGCTTAATGACATCACACTTAATATTTCATTAAATTCATGCTTCATGTTTCACATCTAGAAAACAAGACGGTTCACACATATAAACATGAGCTCATCCAGTGAAACATGCAAAGGTCCGGAGAATTAAACGGGAAAAAATGCAAGTGAACTGCAGTTGATTCACAGTGAGATTAGCACCTGTTGCACATCTGACCTGATTTATGTACTGCTAAATCACATCTGGTGCCATTGTTTAGTATAGTCTAGTTTACTGAGGATTACAGGGATTACAGATTACTTTAGGGGTGGAACATTATGTCTAACCTGTGCTTTATCTCTCAAAACCACAGCAGCTTTTCATCTGGAATCCCACCACATGACATTAATAGTTATATGTTAGTAGTTCACCTAATATCACCTGTTACTGTCTCTCAAATTTCAAGAAATGTGTCTTCATTCCCACATTCCAGTAATGTTCACTGCCTTACTGTTCATGAGGGTATCGCCCCACTGTATTGGGGTATGTGCTGAAGATTAGATGACCTTCCCCCTTTTCACAAAACAAAGCTAGTAGAGGCCAGACGTCGCATGAAAGCCATCGTGTGAGATGTGACGAGAAGGGGCCAAATTTATTAATTGCTTATACGCTTCATATTTGCAGTGGTTCAGAGCGACACCCAGCAAACTCTGCACTTATTGCATATGCTGTATGTCTGTGCAAAATGATCAATAATTTAAGGAAAGACCCATGATCAGTAAGCTGAGTACAGCAGGACAGGCATGGATGCGACAGGGTGGGGCCAAGTCAGGTGACTGGTACATTTATTCCCTTCATCTGTACCATTCTGTCAATCATACCAAGCCAAGTTTTCTCTCCCCAGTAATGGTTCCCAGCCCCTACACTGTCAGAAAAAAGGGTATAGTCCTGGTACAGTTTTGTTTCACAAAGTACAAACAACATTAATGTACCCCCAATGGCACAAAAATGTTCCTCAGAGTCCATTTCTGTACCTTATATTAGACAAAATGGTACATGTACCTACACCCAGTGACAAGTACTTGTACTCTCAAAGGTACTTTTTTTCTGGCAGTGTGATGCCCAAGCCTGTGTGCCTTCCTACAGTTATCAGGACCTGTGGCCGTCTGGCCCAGTCCCACATATCTCATGTTCAGCTCATTCTGTTGTACGATTATACTGCTCTTAGAAAATGATGTTTTCAAGAACAGACCAAAGGTCTATTTCCTATACATTTCCCATATGTGAAGACTAGAGGTGGAGATTTCAGGTCCAGAGAGTATAAATGCAGACCAAGATTTTGTTTCAACCAACCAGTTGAGTATGAAGAGTCACAATCACAGAGTACTCAACTCAACATATTTCACTGGTTGGTTGGTCTGGATTTGTACTCTCTGGACCTGAAATCTCCACCTCTGGTGAAGACTCATTATCATTACAGTCATATATGCATCTACGACATTAGACATTCCAGAACTCTTTCAGTCTTCATTCCATTTCCATTGTATTGCTTATATTTTCTATGACATTGAAGAATTTAGTATTTTTCATTTAAGTTAACTATAGGCCTGCATGATATAAGAAATACCCTGCCCATATTTTTACATTGATAATATAATAGATGCTAGACTCACAACAGATAAGGAGGAAGTTTATGTCTGGTGGATAGTGGATAGTACCCAGTTTATGTCTCATTTAAGCTTATTCTTCCTGACATTGACAGATTTGTCAAGCTGCACTGAAAGTATTCATTGCTAATGTAATTCACCCCCCAGTTATTGGTTTTTGTGCAATAAAAATTAGGCTAGTGCAGCTTTGAAAGCTGCATTGAGTTGCTTTGATGCCCTGGAGTGAGACTCTAGACAGGCAGAAAAAAATGCAGAATTTCATATCTGCTTGTTGATTTAAGATCTTATCATTCCCGTTATCCTTAGGGGCACATCAACTGATAGTGAGAGGGTGGGCCGATCATGCCGCGGTCTGTTAATTCTTTATTCAACACAGAATTGATCATCCCGTTATTTGCGTTGTTACTGAGATTATGAGATAGTGTATGGCATTCATACCGCAGAGTAGGATGCCAAAGCAGTTTAGACAATATCGGTTTGTTTTTTCATTTTAAAGAGTTTGTGGATTGTTAACAATCAGCACCACAAATTATGTCACAGTTTTAGCCCCACTTTCAAGTTTACTATGTAATCAAGTGCTGCTCAATACATGCAAAATTTTATATATACACATACTCAATGGCAGCGTTTTTAGGTACCCCTATGTGGTTGCCTGCAGAACCACTACATAGTCGGAGAAGCCTTTTTGCACGTCCCCTTTGCATTGAGTTATTATTTTTGTATTTGTGATCTTCCTGTTAACTTTGACATGTCTGGCCATTCTCCTCAGACCTCTCTCATTAACAAGGTGTTCTTTGACGCAGAACTGCCCTTCGCTGCATTTTTTTTTTGTTTATCACACCATTCCCCGCAAACTCTAGACACTGTAGTGTGTGAAAATCCCCAGAGGTTTATGGGATGTTGTAACCATCATGTCTGGCCCCAATGATCACATCACATTCAAAATTGCTCAGATCACGTGGTTGTGCTGTTCTGGTGCTTAGCCACACAGCAACTTGACCTCTTCACCCTGTCTGTGTGAGGTTTGAGTTCAGTTACAGACACATGATTTGCTGTTTGTAGGAGTAGGCTGTTTGCCTAATGAGCAAGTGTACCTAATGAAGTGGCCACTGAGTGTAATTTATATATATATATATATATATATATATATATAAAGTAATGGGCGATAGATAGCAAAAGGAACACAGCTTGTTTCACAAGCTAGCATGCAACTTAGATTAATTGTCATCCATGGCAGGCAAAAGTTCTTTGAACATCGTGAACAGTTTTTGCTACGTGTGGATGTATCTTTGTTATGCATTATCCATACTCAGTGTTCTCCTGGTCCCTCGTGATGCTCATAGTTAATTATATTCCCTTACTTTCCTTTTATTTCCACATGTGATTAGTAACCTTTCTTCATTCTTCTTGTGCTGATATCAGCCTTCCTTGCTGTGGTAGCTGCTTGGCTTCTACAGAAAGTTGATCTTGTCCTCCCTGGTGCCTCACACATAAACATGCCTATTGTGTCATTATACACACAGTCCATGACATTTTTCTAAGGATGATATGTCAGTACACATCCAGCACAGAGGAACACCGGCATCACCTATCATCACAGGTTCCACTAGCACTCTCACCAGTTGTTGATGACTGTGATATCACCTCCTATAAGTGAACTTCAGATATCTGAAGCAAGTCAGTCCACTAGTATACATATTAATTCTGTCTACATATAATGACAAGTTTTTCACGAAAGGAAAACTACATGTTTCAGAACAAATTCAATGTTTAAATAAAACAATCACTTGAGAGGATTCATCCTTATTGTATCTGAATATTCAATATTTGGAGGAGAATTAAAGATGACACTAGCACAAATAATGCTAATAACACTAACACTGTCTAGCTAACTATCCAAATATTATCAGGACCTTAGGCGTGAATAATTATCACGCAGACAGATAAAAGTCTGGCCTTGTACATGCTGCAAATTTCATTCAAAGAGAATTCCAAAGCTACGGAGAAATATACAGCAAGCTACCATACTGAGTACTGTATTATGTAATCCCCCAAATGAGTCATTGCCCAGTACACGCACAAGCATTACAAATATAAACTGTGCTCTCCAGCATGAAAGGATAGTGAACCCAATGTAGGTCACCCACCATTGGGGTGGCGAGATTGCAGCCCCCCTCCCCAAAAGCAGTGACAGCAGCAAATAGCTGAAGACTGATGACCCTTTTCATATTGCCAGTCCCCCTGGACTCTTCCTTTATTGTCCTTAATAGGAACTGATCAACGTGAGGTCACTCAGCTGGAGCCGCGCACATCTCATTTTCTTTACTTTTCTCATAATAATGAGTGAATGCAGAACAAAAGCGGGGACAGTCAAAGCCCCACCCACCCTCCAAAAACAATAGAGCCCCCACCACACCTCCTCTGACAGTCAGATCATAAAAAAGCAGTCAGTGCTCCAGGCAAACCCTCTGGATCTGAAGCCAGCATAGAAAGTGCCCATATCATTCTAGTGTTGAGTAGCCAAAGCAGTGTACAGGTTATAGTAACAGAGTTTTTATGCAGTTACAAATAAATTACAAATGTTGATTAAGAAATTATTGAATTATCCTACCATCCTACCACTATCCTACTTAATAATTTCATGTTTGTTTGGTTTTAGTATGACATTTAGCGTAATGCAGATATTTAGACTGCTGTGCATCTGCAGCATGTAATGTTTATTTATTTCATCATGTGAAAGTTTTGTTTAATCAAAACCAAGAATGGCATGAAATTGTTCCCCCATTTGATTTCTGTTATTTTCTGCTCATCTGATTTTTTTCTCTCATTTTAAAGGCAAACAGCATGAAACCCAAAATGTATCAATGTTCCCCTGCGATATCATGGTTGTTTCAAAAATCAATTATGGCCCATGTTCCTAGACTTTTAATTAATTGAAGGTGTATGAAATCTGCGCATGGCACACGCTGCCTCCATGCCAAATGCACGGCACACTCATGCTGTGGTGAGAGCAGCTGCGGAAAGCGTGATCCTTCGCAAACCTTTCACCATCTGACTGATCTGTGGCAAATGCCCCACGCGCATCGCGGACACAGCATGAAGCGCCTACACACCTGCCCCCATTAGCGAGAGCCTCCTCTCTAAATATCCCCATGGAGACGCACCTTTCCTCCCACCTCTGGCACGGCTTCCTGTGAGTTCTCTTTCTCCTTTGTCTGTGACAGAGGATTCTATTGGCAGCGCTTCTAATTCGCGATTACATCAGCTTTCATCGGGACATCAACGACTTCCATCTCGTGTCAAGTTTCGTCACGGCTCACAGCTCCTTCCACTAATTACTTTAACGTCAAAATACAATAGCTGTTAATAATACATCGGGCAGCATGGAAAGTAGGGTCACATGGTCAAGCGCAAGGAGTGGCCTGAGAGATTTTTTTGTCCAGTCAAATGAATGAATAGGAATATTTTCTTTTTTGGATGAAGGTTATAATATCACATTCTTGTGGACTAAGGTCATCAGATACAGAACATTAATGCAAATGCGGCAAAATATTTTACCAGATATTCTCAAATATTTCACCAAGGCATGTTATGAGAATCAATAAAGTGTCTGATGAACACAGGTCACAGAGGAAATAGAAAATATGCAGGTTGAATCAGACCTTCCCCGTTATCATTCCCGAGCATATGAAGCAACTCGTCGTTCCAGGCCCAGGCTGATTTCATTATTGTGGAACAGTTTTCACATCTACTACAATATCGGTATGTGCCCCCTGTTAACAGGAAATAAGCCATTTGCAAGAGACAGAAAAAAAGAGGCATTTCACATTTTGTTCTCAAACAGACAATTAATATGTAGTCCTGACTCAATGTGATATGGACGTAACTTCCGATAAGCCCCAGTAGCTAAGTAAGGTGAGTTACTGAAAATAGCCCCTTCAGAGGTAAGGTAAAGGAGAGACTTGCATTCTAGGGTTGAGCATAATATTGTTAACATTCTGGAATATAATGCATTTCTGTTATGTGGTCCTTCGTACTGACAAGCTGTGAAATTGCAGTGTGCCACAGGATAAGGATGGCACCCACATATTTTCAGCTGTCCCAGAAAGTAGTGATAATGCAAATATAAGTGCTGAAAAGAGAGAGAGAACAAATATCCCATTTTGTCAGGCAGTTTCTTCATGTTACTGCCTCTTTTGCATGTAATAAATATATTGCCTTTTCTACTATAATGAGAGTCTATATTTTAGTAGCTGGGTTTCATAGGGGTAGCTTGCGGACTGCATTTGAATTTCAAAATATGTTGATGTTGGATTTGCATAAACAGGCTGGTTTGCTTTGTTTTCTGAGGGACAACCAGGATGTTAAAAATCATTACTAATGCTGCAAACCAATAGGCCTTGTGGTTTAAGTAATGCATAGAGCTTACAGAGAGAACACATTTTGGCTTTAAGTTTCATATTTATAAACCGAATGCACAATCTACGGCTGTCTGTATTTAAGAATGTTTTATACATGAGGTTCAAGTGACCAGAATATGATACAGCAGAATGGGAGTTTAAACAAGACCCAACGCAAAAGCCTGAAAGTTCAATTTGAGGACAAAAGTAGGTAAGACTGGTTTAAGTGGAAGCTGTAAGAAAAAAAAAACAAGTTATCCTACAAAATCCTTTAAAGAACACCAAACAGAGATGGAATAAAGACATGACCCAGGCAGCTAAATGAATAAAACAGACAAAAAGTAAGGTCAATTCCACAAAAATTGTTCTCACTATTGACGATGTATGGGATTTCAATGACAAAAGCTACAGAATGGAAGGAGAATATTCGATTGGAGGGGAACTGGGTCAAAGGACTTCTCAAGCATCCACAAGTGATGCTTATGAAGAACCACCGGTGCAGTTTGAATTTGTGATATCAGATAATTCAAAAGTAATACACAATAACTGCGACTGGAAATATGTGACAACTAAGCCAGAAAAAGGTTTGGCTGGAGCCCGAAGAAGATCAGGTGGGGGTAACACTGAACACAAAGGGAAGAGACAATTAGCAGCAAGTAAAATGGCATGAATAGGAGAAGAGCAACAGCCGTTATGCTGAGCCAGCAGGGAGTGTGGGGGAAATGTTAGAATGATGTACACAAGAGATTGACACAGAGCAATATCTGGCAGTCATCACGGGAAAGGCTAGGTTTTCCTAATAGGAACGACATATGATGAGTTCCCCCTGCCCAAGATGTCTCAGCAGGTGTCATGATAATGAGAAAAATTATCATCTCCATTGACACACTGGGGGACCTCTCTGGTCGCAGGACATTCGTCCAGTCAGGGTCATGATTGAGAGGCGGGTCCTAAAAACTAGGCAAAATGGGAAGGAAGTTCCAGTAAAAGTAAATGAAAGCAACAGACAGACAACAAAGGCTGCTGTCAATGGCCCTGGACTGTCGTTAGGAAGGCAGCTCTGAAAGAAATGTCTCAGCCTTACAAAACGATAATTCATCCAACTAGTTATTCATCTTCAAGCTACTCATCACGGTCACAGAGAAAATTACATTTAAAATAATATTTGAAAGATAGATATTCTTAGAAATTCTAAGATTCTGCTTAGTAAGTACTGAATTTCAAATTTTAAAAGGGATCGAAAAGGCTAATAATGTGCAATGTAACAGTTAATTCTAAAATGAAGTGTAGGTCCAAAATACTGAAGTGCTATAACATCTTGTACCGCTAATTAGTTTATAAATAATCATACACATTACTAGTATATGCATTTTACAAAGAATAAATTAAAATTCCACAACCCATGATTACAGAAAATCGGTGGAACCAGTTTTTTGCAGAGCATATCAAAGTTATATTCCGCACAAAACTGAAAGATACTTTAGCTTCAATTTCCTAATTTAATCCCTTCACCAGGCCCGCAGTGAATGTATTTCATTCTCCTTCCAATAAGTCATTGTGCAGTGTTAATGATTGATATTACCAACGTATTTCAGGCCTTTTATTGTCCTCAGCATGTGACAGCATGTCCCAGAAGTAGAGCTTGTCAGTGAAGTTTCATTATATACTTGGCTGCATTTTTTTATATTCAGCTCTTTGCTGTGGATCTTTAATGTCAACAACTTACAGGTCAACTGTACATGTTTCACTGTCAAAGTTACATTTTCAGCTAAGCATTATTAATAAGAACCGTCTTTAGAATTTATAGGCATCCCAATCCGACTCGACGTGACAAATGAAATCCCCCCTCCCCTGAAAAAAATGTAAGTACCAATTAAAAACATACATTTGCTGTAGCACCTATTCATCATCCAATGTCTTGCACGGGGCCTGGAGACTGTTTAGTGGTATAAAGCACAAGGCTGGGGTACGACCTGAACGCAAGCCAGGGCATCACAGAACACCCCTTTGCCGATCACTGCTTATCTTCTTATTTTTAAGAAGAAATCAAACTTACTCTACATGAAAAGATCAGATGTTCTGAATGTTTAAAACTCATTATTCTCTACTAGACTAATATCACTCCACGTTCCCTGAATGCTCTTAACATTGCACTTTCTGATAATTAAACAGTTGTCTCATTGGATTCTTGCTTTGAAGATGTTGTTTAGCTCTTGCTTCAGTCCTGCTTACGCTCGTATTAGGGTATTCATTGGAAGCTCAACCTAGCTACACTTACGCCTAGTCGACTCTATGACCGTAATATGTTTGTAATGTGCTATTTGCCTTTGGACAAAAGCGACTGCTAAATAAAATAAATGTAAATGTTAATTATTCTCCTCTGATAGCCAGCGCTACTGACAGTCATTGGGACCTTTTGAATAAAGTCTTCTGTTTGGATAAAGAAAATATGATTAAATAATTCTCCCGGTCGGGTGTCGAGAGCCTGCAGGTACAGAACCCACAGGGGAGCAGAAGTGCGGCTAAGATTATACCTTTCGCACTGTGGCCAAAACACTTGACATTTTACCTTGTGAAGTAATGCTGAGTAAAATCTACTCAATACTGCATTAAATAACGCATATTAGTCTAATCTCACCATTTAATGGCAAGATAATCAGTCAAAAACCCACCGTGTGAGTCTACAAAGAGCGGCAGAGTTCAGAATCAAATTGTGACTGAGCACAGTTGCCAGCAGTAGGTAATGAAATCTGTTAACACGATGCCTTTTAGGCATGCAAATTAACCATTGCTTAACACAGTAACAGCTTAATTATCAGCCCAGTAATCTGTGTATACCGCATACATTGAAGGATGTCTTCTTTGTCGTCCAATGCTTTGTACCACAGGTGACATGTTAGATTTCTGTCCCCAGCTTTTCAATGGCTTTACAAGCAGGGAATTCATTTAGTTTTTAATTGCCCCCCATATGGGTCCACTGTCCCTCCCACCACTTATGGTAGCTGCAGTGTGCTGTTGAAAATTCCTCAAGGCAGAGTAAAATTTCATGGGTACAGCACGACCCTCTCTACCGAATTGCACAGTAACACTGTGGTGATGTTCTCAAACATCAACAAATATTTGGAAAAACGTTTCCCCGACACACATGAGCATTTCACTATTTTGCCATTTCTGCTCTGAGGATGAAGACAGCGGAAGAGACTGAATGTGCCTATGACCCAATCCTGAAACAGCTTCACACCTTACTCTCGTGGTCAGCCCAAAATCACAGCCATAAGCCGTACATCAATGTCAAAACATTAAAATGTACCCTTAAGGCCATCAAGATCAATAAGCAGAAGGTACACAAAATAATAATGAATGGAATACGATGCTAAAAAATTGCATTGCTGAGTTAGCTATACCCCAGATGTGAAGTTCTTTGTATGTTGGGTTTCAAAACTCATATGTATACAGACACATCACACGCATCAGTGCCCCTGATTGTTGGTTATGTAAAGCACTCCAAAGTCAGAAGAAGTCAATATTTATTATTTCGCGCTCTGGCAACAGCACCTACGCTATACGAAGGTAATACGCTGAAAGATATTTTCATGCCATTGCGACAGAGGAGAAATTCAGAGTGTGCTGCAGCTTCTTCGAGAATCGAGCGACGCAGGTAAGAATACACAAGACCATAAAATATAATGAACTGCGCTGAGCAGCCGTCTAGCCCGCCACACATGAAGGCGTCACATTTTCATGTATCAATTTAAGAAACACTCTCTTTTGAGTCAAGAAACAATGACAGCACAAGAGGGTCAGTGTAACGGGAGGGGACATATGAGACATGAACTACAGGCTACGGAGTTGAACACAAGGGTCAAGGCATTCGCCCGTTGTAATTACAGAAAACCCCTCTGCTATCCCAAAGCTCTACACAATTCCCAGTTTGCCCAGAGCCCCTTCTGTTTCATTAGCAGGCTCCTCCCACTCCACACAATCATTACAGTTTAATTTTGGGGAAGGTAAGCGCTCCGCCAGCGTTCCAGCATCCCGACAATGAAGTCCTCTTTATTCTCTTAAATAGCACCAGACTTAATGACCCCTCCGATAATTGCACAATGTCAATATTGTTGCATTTTAATTGCATCGCTGCCACGGGCTTAATATTGAGGAATGGCTTTGCACCAGCGAAAATATATTTGCCAGTTCTCAAATTATGAGAGAGTGTAAATGAGGGACACAGCCATTAAAATATTTTAATTGAAGTTGTTTGTATTTAGCCAAGCTGCATTTCCAGTGCTATTGGGTAAAAAGCACCCTGTTAGTCATCGGCAAATATCAAAGCCTGAATTAGCATGCTTGCTGATGCGTAAAGGCCCGTCAATTAAATTTCCATAGAAAAAGGAAACAATGTAAAACTGAAGCCTTATTTACTCATGTGCCAAACGCATTCCAGAAAACAAAATGCTGTTTTTCAGGTTGTGGGCTGCTAGTGATTGGATTCTTGCTTTGTCTGTTTTTCCACATAAAAAAGCTAATTAAAGGCAAAGTTTTTATGACCTCAGAAAAGAAAGCGATAGGTGACATTGAACACTGCGCTCACATCCAATACATTGATTGATAATGAGTGGAGCAATCAATAGCAAAGAATAGCTGCAGGCTTTATTAGCATCTCCAATTGGACACAGAAGATGATGGCATTCACCGGTCACTGTGTGACGTGGACCTTGACAAAGAGAAGGATGTGTGACACGGAGAGACAGACTGAATGGTTACACAGGTCACAAAAAATAGAACAGGCCTCAGTTAACATGACTGTTAATTTAGTCCAAAAAGGATTATGTTGCGTTAGTATATGAGATGAATGGCATGCGTTCATGACCATATACGGCAAGAAGTAACATTAATTTGATTTCCTAAATTTTGCCCATACACCTGATTAGGTCAAACAGAAGCATACCCTGTATCATTATTAGAACCAATTAAAACTGTGCACATAAAATTCTTTTTATCACAGGCAGTAATCAAATTTCTTTTATTTGCAGCGCAATCCGATTCATTATGGACACACACAATCGTCATATCGGATAGATTACAAAATTTCCAGAGGTTCTATTTAAAAATGAAACAGGCCAGAATGGCACTATTTAGTGATCAGTTACCATAACTGCCAAATACTATAAGATGAAGAGCTTTTAGGGCTCGCTGAAAGACAATAGTGACGGCGCACTGGGAAGGAGTGGTCTGGTTAACAAAACAAAAAAACATTGATGACTGACTATATAAAATACCCAGAAATAATAGCTTTATGTTAACAGCACACAGGAAAAAGTTATCCTAACTGGAGATTTTGACCCTATGGCATGAACAACCCAAACTAATTTTCAATGTGAATGGCAGCCACACAAATACAAAGATACAAAACAGATTAGGCAAAATAATCAAGTTAACACGCTCCGTTTTCTTAATTACACAGTCATCTCTGCAGTTCTTTCAGTCTACTCCACCCAGGTTACTAGCCTGCTGTACATTACTATGGAACAATAATTTGTCCTTACGTTTGGATTATTAATTTTGCTTAATTTTGTTCTTGATAAAAGTATATCGTGTAGTATAAAGTATATCATTCCTTGTTAAAACTCAAACATGACAAGGACAGATTTGGATTTTCTTTTTTTTTCGCTCTAAAAACTCATAGGATGCAACAGTTTATAAACTACAAACACAAATTGTAAATCAGCCCATGTAAATGCAATGGCCTTGATGTAAAGTTTAAGCTTAATCACAGATAGGGTTTGCATAGAACTCCCCAGAGATTACAACATGTCAAGATCCCATATACCATTCTTTGCCCCACAAAGACCCCCCATTTTTCGATGATTGGAGGGGCTAGTGCCTAAAAGCTGCTGTCACTCTGTTGCGAACTTTCCTGAGAAAGATTATGTTTATACTCTGTAGGGTTTTACGAGAGATTAAAGTGAGCCACAGCCACTAAATTGAAATCTAGTCTGTTAAAGAAATGTCCGACACATCTTTAATACATGAGAAAGACAATAGCC
Organism: Mormyrops attenuatus; assembly: GCA_026777985.1. Taxonomy (NCBI): domain Eukaryota; kingdom Metazoa; phylum Chordata; class Actinopteri; order Osteoglossiformes; family Mormyridae; genus Mormyrops; species Mormyrops attenuatus. The sequence goes on along the minus strand of JAODKC010000095.1, from coordinate 17,969,007 downwards.
TATGATTGCTATCAGTTATTTCTTGCATATTCAATATGCACAATTAAAATCTCTTTACAACAGCTGTGCCAAAGGACTTTGTGTAAATTGTTGTATCAGTGTAGTTCATGGGTTCCATTGATTCTTATATCATATGGTAACTTTATATACTTTAGCATCTGATTTGTAAAATGTGGTTTTGTGGTAAATAATCTAGAAACTGTACAGAATTCATCTCAGATTGTAATTTACTAGTATATCCTGATCAATTTGCTTGCTTTCAAGGTAAAAAGAGGCAGAGATTAGAACAAGTGGACACATATAGAGAGAGAGAACAAAATGGCCTCAGCCAAGGATAAAGGTTCGTTAACTTGCACTCCACACAACCCCCATAAATCACAGAGCCGTCAGTCACAGCAGCTGTTAAATATTAATAAGTCCTGCTCACTTCCTCACACACAATATGGCACGTTTAACTTTCTTTTATGAAAGGAGGGACAGTTGAAATATTCACCATTTTTTGAAATTGTCAGCATAGTATTCATGTTTACATTATATGATCGGAGGTTTATAAAGAACCTAATAACATAATTCACATATTACAAGTAAATACACCTACAAATGAGACACTGTGTGCTAAACATCCTGATAATATACTACACGAGGGTCAAACTCCAGTCCTGGGGGGCCGGAGCCCGGCACATTTTTGGGTTTCCCCTCATTTAACACACCTGATTCAACTCCTTGTGCTAATCATCACACAGCTCTTGAGCTGAATCATTTGTGGTGGAACAGGGAAAGAGCTAAGCTACACAGGGCTCCAGCCCCCCCAGGACTGCAGTTTGACACCCCTGGTATACTATGATAATGGAAGAAAATATCGTTATTGTGATGGCTAACTGATTCACTTTATGCGTCATATATTATGTTCAATATTTACATTTACAACAAAGCATAGAAAAAAACATTTTAATACAAACTATGTAATTGCACGCAGCCAGCTGTGGATAGCTAATAGACTTTTGTAATGCTTTCACAGATTCACTAATACTCCAGTAGACATTATATTACTTCATCTGATGATCATGAGAAAAATCTGTTTCTTAAAAGCGCCATTCTAGTTACGAGACAGCCATTTAAATCTAATTAACTAGTTGTCGTTCTCAGTTTAATAATGCATAGATGGTAGTTCCTGCTGTTCTTGGTGCTGTAAATCATTTAAGTCCGTGTCCATGCATTCCCTAAGCGTGTTCCCGGATGCCTCAGAATAGCTGCAGGAGGTCTTAATTAAAAACCTTAAATTATCTTCCACTGGCGACACGGCTGCATCAGTAAATTGAATAAGTCTCATTTACAATCTCTTGCTATACTATGCTCCTTCTGTGTAGGTCTACACATGGGTCTTGGGTTCCTCAACTTGTGGGAATTAAGCCCACATTGGAAAATGATTCTACTAAAAATTGTAGTACTTTAGTAATCACTCTGAAAAATACCACCAGCGTTTTCAAAATTTTATTTGAAACTTTAACTTGGCACTGTGAACGTCCTTCACTCTGTTGTCTACAGCACCTAATGTACTGCAATCTCCGCTTGGGTTGCTTAGCAGAAGGCCTGGAACACGTGCTGTGGGTGAATCAAGCTAAGGCTGAAATACGGGTTTAATCTCTACTCTCTAAAGCCTTACATTGCTAATTCCTTAACTATTTTCTAGAGAAAACTCTTGACTTTACTGCCTGCATCTCCAATGCAGAAGCATAATAGCAATTTTCCAACTATGTCAGACAAGTGTAATTGTATCAGTTACTGATGCCTAAACTACAGTAAGTGAGCTGGAGAATCTGTTGTTCAAATGTATCACATATTGCATCCAAGGGAAAGAAATAACAGATTTTGGCATTAAAGATGAGTATTGCCATTTTTCATTATTTGCCACTATAAATAAATGCCATTGAGCCAAATAATGTTGATTTTAATAGTCATATTATAAAGTGATTACTACTCCAACCATCAGTTGTCTATTAAGTGGTACAAATTACTTCAAGGGCCAATCATTTGCACTATTAATCTATGTTAATGTTCGGCTAAAAATGCATTAGTAAAATGTCGTGTTTAATAAACTTACCCTTTGACGATTACAGTATATAAACAGCTAGCGCTTTGACATGCATCTACTGCTCTGGTATTAGGCAGAACTGCACTAAAACAAATGTGCCATTAGCCCCATCTGCTGGTGAAAACAAAATATACCGGAAACATGACCACGTATCCGTATCTAAAATTGAAACTTCCGAATAGAGGTTTTACTTTTTTTTCCCACAGCAGAATTTGCAATATTTTACAACATCTAATTAAATAGTGTTTTATATATTTTACATATCTATAAATCCGCAAATAAAAATATCTTTTCCATGTAAAAATGCTGGAATTTCTGATGGTGAATGCCAAATCTTTATTAATCGCTCTCAAATAATGCAAAGGAAGCAAACTATATCACCAAACAAAACACTTTTAATGTTTGCCGAAATACTTCTATTTTTCCTTAACTGCTAAAATGATGAAAATGACTCAAGTGCCTCAGAAAGTAACATTTTTAAATTTGATGTCAGACATTTGTAAGGATTTTAATAATTCTCTTGCAAGAACGTATTAATCTGAAGAATAATTTTGCTTTGAATGAACCGTCCAATATAAGTGTGACTTCCTGGCTGAGTGAGGGTATTCTCACAGAACTAGTCAATTAGTAGAGTGACAAAATTACATTTAATGCCAATAACTCCAACTCTCTATACCTCTATTCCAAGTGCTTCATGTTAAAAAAAATATATATAATGTAATTGTTTAAAGTGCTTAATTTTGTTTGGTTTAATTTTTATTTTCATTTTTACGGCATCCACAATATAACTGATACATTTTACCTCTGCAAAGTTTTTCGAACGTACTGTCTGCATGCATTTGTCTGCGTAGCCTTGCTATTTAATTTTGATCTACGCCAAAGAAAATGTTCTTCATCTCTTAAGATGATGGATAACAAACAACATCCATCCACGTTTTTATATGTCAGTGTGTTAAGTACCGACTACAACAGGGTGCTGGGGAAAATGTATTTAATCTCAGTTCATTTTTTAAATTTTTGCTTATATTTTATTTTTATTATCTTCTTCTTATTATCAGGAGCAGGATTAATAGATATTCAAATCTACAGTGTTTCTCACAAGACAAAAAAGAAAAACTGGCTGTTTGAAAATACCACCTTTATTATGATGAGTTACCCAAAAAGTACATTTTTATAAAGGGTAATAAATGACGAATCGCCTGAAAGGACGTATTGCCTTTTAAATGTTTCATTGTAATTTTTGTCAACTTGTATAGCTGCACCTTAAAAAGAACACACACTCATCCCATGTGAGGAAATATTGTTACTTGGCACAACAATTTTATGTACGTTATTCCAGGATTTAAAATGTGATATATGCGGATTTTAGAATACCACAGACAAAGTATATTACATGAAGACATAAAACGTATTGTTATTGTTATTTAACAATAAAAAATTGTACAGTCTCAGAGAAAAGGGTACAAATTTGTACCTTTGCTTGTCACTGGGGCTGTACCCTCAAGGGTCTGCCAATTGTACCCTTAGCTGT
>JAODKC010000095.1:17953302-17965284 GCA_026777985.1 Mormyrops attenuatus | reverse complement strand
TAGCTAAGTGTACCATTGGCAGACCCTTAAGGGTACAGCCCCAGTGACAAGCAAAGGTACAAATTTGTACCCTTTTTCTGAGAGTGTAGAATAATACCCAAAATTCAGTTCATGTTCAAAACATCATGTTCTAATGATGTTGTAATGTACCACAACACATCCATGTAACGCGTCTTGGGACGACTCTGTTGGGAAAGGCGCTATATAAAAATAAATTGAATTGAATTGAATTGAAAAACCGCTTGTCTGAGTGAAAGTGGAGGACCGACGGACAAAATCACAAAAATATTGCCTTCATATTTTCCATAGGGAATGAATTGTCAATCTGATTTTTAAAAACCAATTGAAAATTGATTGTAACCAGATTTTAAGTAGGCTATACCTGCATGACATATAACTTAATTTCCGCTGACATTCTGTCATTCAGTGAATACGGTAGTACTGTAAGTGCAATAAACACTCAAAAAGCATCAATTCAAACACATTAACTGCACGCTTTTTGTACCGATGTCTAATAAATAATAATAATAATAATAATAATAATAATAAATTAGCGTAATAAATTAGTGAGACATAAAGTTGCAATTCTGAAAAATAAAGTCGTAATTATTTTAACTTTTCTAACCTAGCGGAAACGGGCTTCCATATAGCCTATAGGACACAGCGTGACATTTACGGAAGGAGATTATTAACAAACGCTTTTAATACAACCTAGAACCTATTTACAAGGTGCAAGACATAAAATTGAATCAGAACAGATTAAACAAGGTACATTTAGATACATTACATTTAGATATATGCTTGCGTCTTTTGTGTCATGTACCTTAGTTTAGTACGTAATGTTCATGCGCATTTTAGTCGCCCATGTTGACACAGCTACCAGTGACACGCTTGCCTGATCAGCCTCGTGACATTGTCCTGCATATTACGACTTGTTTTGGCGATTTTTTTCAGCGTCACTATCTATAACGTAAATAATTAGAAATGGAAACGCGCTACTCTTAGAACAGGAATAAACCAACACAACCAAAGCAGACACAATCATTTGCACGATCTTTTTCTTGTTGCAATAATTCACTGCATTCGCCAATAGGGGGCGGTGTTTTGCTAGTTTCCACATACGCCGTCAAAACAAATTTTGCTTTTAAACTCAGTGGAAATAACTTTGCTCAGTGTAAGTTATCATTTGATAACAATGACATTTTTTTCCGATTTGTACACCATCTCCATATACAGAGACACATTAAGTAAAGAGCTATATTTCTAAAAATACTACTAATACCCCTGATATCTATCCTATTAGCATTAAGAAATGTATTTTGTGGCATTTAATCTAAAATAGTAACACAAAAATCTTATTATGCTGATGTTTCTTAATAATTTGTATATGACTAAATGTTTATATAATAAAGAACTTGGCTCTAATTCTTAGTTAGGTACTGTTTTCTGCTTTCTCCACTGAATACGTCTCACCAGTCTGAGGTTTTAAAAATACTGTCAAACGGGTTTTATTTTAAGTCACAGAAAATTCATAGATTCTGTTTTGCTCTTCTTATTTCCCTCCGTTATGCACATCAGTCTATCATGCCTCAAAACGATTGACTAAATTACCACCTTACAGACGTTCACTTTCAGTCTCCTACGTTTCATTAGCCTTATACTGTAACCTACAGCACACACATAGTCAAATGGACCATGCTTGGTCTAGAATAGCCACGTATGTGCCAGCCACTCTGTATACCCATGTTCTCTTTCTACTGTAGCTGTTCAGCCATGGCTGAGTCCTTCACTCCAGCTGCAACCACGGCAAAGAAGAGGCTTGGGAAGATGGACCTGACATAGAGTGCCACTCTTGGGATGGGGTGGGCTAGGAGGACCTCCCTCTTCTTCCTGCTCACCGTGCTCAGAATCTCCTCAGCCAGGTCCACTGGGTGAACTCCATGGGACAGCTGTCTGTAAACGACTGGGATACACCGAGGAAGAACAAGGAGGCACCCTTCTCACTATGATGAGCTCACCAACAGTTACATACAAATGAGATTAGAGTACATCTAGAACATGAAAGACAAGGGCGTAAATGTTCTTATGGGCACTATAGAGATGTCCCTGCCAATACTGTGCGAGTGGCATGTGTGTTTAGGGGGTTCGGGGCTGATTTGGCCCCTACCAATGTTGAAACTAGACCTACACCCTCGATGAAATATAATGTATTGACAATAATTCATTTCTAAATACCCAGAACACTTCTTAATATTATGACATTAGCATTAACTGAGGTTATAATTACTTGGACTTTTGCGTATGTTAAAGGGGCCCGATTATGCCTTTCCAGTTTTTCCTTTGGTGTGTTATAAAGCTTTATGTGCATGTAAACGGTCTGCAAAGTTTCAAGGCCCAAAGTTCATGCCAAAGGGAGTAACTGTCAGCGCAGAAACCACTCTTCTATTTCTGTGACATAGTGAGGTCACCTCATAACAAAATCCTTATTGGCCACCTACCTGATAAGCTGACCAATCAGGAAAGCTGACCAACCAGAGCACACTGGGCTCATGGGGGGTGGGACTTAAAGCTTTAACAGATCATTTCAGACAGAGTTACAGATGAAGTGAACAAGTGAGATGTACAGTCTGAGAAAAATGATGTGTTTTTGGAACACTGAAGTATGTAAATCTATTCTAGTAGACCCCAAAATAAAATGATGAACGGTGAAAATGAGCATAACAGGGCCCCTTTAAGCAAATATGTGCATGTATCAGCAATGAGTCAGGAGATATGAAATATTGCAGGGAGTCGGGCGCTATTGAAGCCCAGCTGCAGTTTGGTGACTTACAGGTCCAGAAGGGATTGTCAGACGGGGAGGACGGGCTGAGCTCCTGGGCCGAGGCGCTGATGAACGTGTGGCCGATGGTGCTGACCGAGATGCCGCTCTCCTCCATCTCAGCCCGCAGGCAGTCGAAGAAGGCCTGCACCGCATGCTTGGATGCCGCATCTCCAAGAAAAGGAAAGGGAAACTTCAGGAGCAGCCCCGCATTGAAATAGTTCAGTTATCTCTTTCCTTTTTCTAGTCTTTTAGAATCTTCTCCTTGAAATGCTGCTACTGGTGAATTCAGTCTCAGTCCTACAGCTGAATTTTTCCACCTTTTCACTTCATGTTCTCTTACTTGTTAATTCCAGTAAAACTGAACCAATTTTGTAAGCTCTACCAAATACATACACGCAGTACGGAATGGTACGGCCAGTTTGCCCTGGATGCTGTTAACTAGTAACAGGTGACCAGTCCTCCTGGAGATCATGGACGGCAGAACACCTGCGACAAGACAAGGACACAGGTTTAAAGTTTGTGACTGACTACATTCATAGAATGAGGTTTGGATTTTGAATGGCCGTAATTATTATTCTGATTCTGGGTTATTTCTCTGGGACTGGTTTAATTGTGTTATCTAGAAACTTGCACATCCTACACTTTTAAGCATTTGTATAGTTGTATATTTCTACTTGGGCAAATCTGTGTGAATGACTACAACACAGCCCCTCCTGGGAGTTGAAAGTGCACCCTTGCTATCATAAATCTGGACAGGCGCCCATCTCCATCAAAAGGCCCTTTAGGACCCATGTCCCATCTCACCACCTTTGGTCAGCAAACCAATGCAGCTTGGAGATCCCTCCAACTGACCTATCTGTTCCTCTCCTAGCCTGGTGCCTCTTTACATCCCCTAAATGTTCTTATATTGTACTTCTGGTCCATTAATAGTCTGATTACGGTCTTTCTTCATTGCAAGTTGGGTAGCTGCTGCTCCTATACTGCTTACTGGGCATTCAGTTCGCTCAGCTTACCCGCACTAATGCGTAATCGACTCTTTGATAGCATGTGTGTTTGCAGTGTGCTGCCTGCCTCAGTTGTACATTGCTTTGGATAAATGTGTCTGCTAAATATGTTAAATGTGAATGTTCTGCAGTCACTTCTTGTGTCCCTAATTATGCCTCCTTCTCACCCCCATGCTACCTGCATGAGTAGAGATTTTTTGCGCGCTTTTGCGCAGTTTGAGGTAGGAGGCGCAGAGCACCCTGACCCCTGTCTGCTGTCTTTCGGCCGACACAGCTGGGTGGTCCCATTACGTTACACCAGTCAGACCCAAGCGATAAGGGTTCCAAAGTGGATTGAAAGGGAGAGAAACCTCATCTGAAGGGATGATTTTTGTACTGATTCACAGATACAGTCCGTACCTCTTGCTGCCGTTTACGTTTGCCTGATTACGTCAGACAGAGTTCTTATTTACGTGGCTTTCTTAGTCTTGGCAATTAAAACTGAGAAGCAGGTCAGGACTGAACTGAACCAGTGTCAGCGTGTACCTTTGGCCAAGGTGACGGGTCCGAAGTAGTTTACATCCATGATTGTCTTGTCCATTTCCAGAGAGAGGGTCTGCACTGGTGCCTTGACCTTCATGCTGCTGTTGCAGATCAGGACATCCACACAGCCGAAACACTCGAGGATCTCTGTGATGATACTGGGCATGCTGTCCATGTCGCTGAAATCGAGCAGCACTAGCTTGGGGGTGAAGGTCTTTGATGGGAAACAGCAACATCACAAATGATCAGGAAGACACTCCTTCACATCCACATGATGCAACATAGAACATGATAAAAGTTATCGACATGTAAAAATTTAAGTAGTAGATGGATTCTGCTCTATATAACATACAGTAATTTCACCACAGAAATTTTGTGCGCATGTTTCTACATTTAGCTTTTTATTTTGGGGCATTTTAGAATTTTAGAGGCATTACAATGAAATGTGGCCTATTAACCCCCCTTGAGAATTAAGCAACTGATTTATTTTTGTTGACTGATTTAAATTTAAAGTTAGGACATATTTCAAATAGAACAGTGGCGCAAATCTTTTCATTTTTAATTGATTTACTGTATTATTAATTTACATGTTGCACATGCAGCTCTAGATGAAATCATAAATGTTCCATGTGAAATGATTTTCCAGACTTATAAATATGCAAGGACAGCGTGCTGTTTCAGCGGAAATCCACCCATTGTTTAATCAGATGTGGAGGAAATGTTGATGCTTAAAATGAGACAGGGGATAGAGGGTCAAGGCTTTGACATGAAAAGCATCAAAGAATAATGCTGTGGCCCAGCAGCTGGCTGAGCCTGCAGTCGATTTCGGGAAGATTTGATCCAGTGAAAAATCAGTAAAGCAATGCAGTTGGGCGGCGGCTCGGGGCACACACACCACACGCGGGTCTGACGCACTGCCCAGCGCATCGCAAAGAGATTCCAGCTTGTCATAGCTCTTGCCGCAGAGGATAAGCCTGGCCCCTCGTGTGTGGAACAACCTGGCACATTCTAGAGAGAGAGAGAGAGAGAGAGAGAGAACGAGGGACAGAAAGAAAGACAGACAGGCCAATATTTATTGTCACATAAAAAAAGCCGCTGACCCCTAGCTAACTGGAAGCCCGCCGTGCCGCCATTCCAGTGGCAGAGGACAACAGGATCCCCCCCCTCCCCCCAAGCTCACAGCTGTGTTTCTGTTTTGGGCTTTTCAGTGCTCTGGGTTGTATATGCTGACGCTGGTGACATACAGTGGAGCAAGGGGGCGGAGATCACGAATATGGGGGCTGGCAGGGCTGAGCACCATAGGGCAGAGATTCTCGGGGACCCCAAGACGGTCTGGCAGGGAGCTGAGAGGGAGCAAAAACATGGATCTTTCTGGGCCCCCCTGAGAACCGGATTGGGAAACACTGCTATAGGGGACTTGGGGAGGACCAGCTATCTGGATGTGGATGTTGGGTGGGGTTGTTGATGGCAAGCATTTGACGCATTGAAAATGACAGTCCCTCCATGTCCATACATTGCCGTAATCTCTTCCAGTGTGCATAAGTATATTTTTGTTAAATTACATGCAGGCATTAAATTCTATATATTTTGTTTTATAGTGGTTTACAGTGCTACAGCAATAAAGCTGAACCCAAGTGTCGTCAAATTGTCCACATATCCAGATGATTCAGCCTGATGTAGAACATACTGGTGCATGGAAAGCAATCAATGCCAAATCAATCCCAATTTCAAATAAGTAAGCAGTGACACGATACTCAGTGGTATCCCATGGCGACAGAAGTAACACTGGTGCACTGGTAAAAAAACTATTTTATTACTATTATTACTTATTATTATTATGGTTATAATAATAATATGGTTATTATTATTATTACTTTATTACTACTATTATTATTTTAGTATTTTCCTGAAAGTCAGAAGTGATAACAAAACCAACCTGGTGTTTTGTTCAGAAATACTTAGTGTCTGAAAATATGTCTTTTTTTAGAAAGAAATCTTATTAATGTCCTCGGATGAGTAATTATGTCCCATCTACATTCTATATTGACCAATTACATCACTATATTTACCTAGCAGGACTTATCACAGCTAATATGCTATTTTAATTATACTTCTTGCTGGTGTCACCTGCTATAAAGAACAAATTATTTATATAGGCAGTCAGCAATATTCTCCATATCCTGCAGTCTCTATATAAAACAGGCCTAGCAACTTGATACTCATTTAATAAATCTGAGCTTTATTATGTAGTATAATTTTTGGAATTTCATTTCTAAGAAAATGCAAGTGTATATATTCAATTTATGGCTTGATATAGAAGACTATGGAATCTCTGCCAATGTAATACAGATTTTTTAGTTATAGATCCAGGATTACAGGCTCAGTTTCAGAGGATGAATGTGTAGTTCCATGGAAAGTGTGTATATATGACTATATTTTGAGAATCCACTGGTTTGTAGTATAAGAAGCCTAGAACATGCATGTAGGAAATGTTACCGGTTCCGACTCCTGATGTGGCGTCTGTTATCACGACCACTTTGTTGCGCACCACAGACTTGGACATGAACTTTTGAACCTCATTGTAGACATAATATACTCCTGCCCCCAGAACCACCAGAATGGGCAGGACAAAAATGGATGTTATTCCCATTTTCTGGAAGACAAATGCAAAGACACATCAAATTGGTTAGCATGTTTTTCGGTGGGGATACTTCATGTTGCAGATAATTCTGTCAGAAACAAGCAAAGTACAGACAGGAGAGTCTTCAACAAAATGGTGTTTTATGGGATACCATAAAAATGCACAGGGGCAAGTGCTAGAGGAAAAGATCTTGATGAACTAACAGGAACAGTCCTACCAATCACATATTCTAGGAATAGAGTGACCTGTGTGTGAGCATTTTGGGAAAACCGGGAAAACGTAGAAAGAAATGGAAATTTGTATATATATATAAACACACATATATACGTATGTATGTATAAATGAGTGTTCTTTGTTTTGCATATATATGCAAAGCAAGGAAAACTCATTTGCTTAGGATATTTTTCTAATAAAAATTCTTGAGGTATGTAGTCCTCAGTTTGCCGAAAAGATGATGCATAATCAAAATACAAATTACAAATACAAATACATACAAATTTTTATGAATAGAAAATGTTGTGACTAATGTAATTTTGATATTAAGTGAAAATGACCAAATTACATATCATGTATATCTGGTAATGTGTGTGTTATTCCCAGGAGAATAACTGAAAATCTAAGAAATAATCCTTCTGTTTTAATTGACTTACCCAGGTTTGGCTATAGTGACCCAGGCATAAGGCACAGTGCATTCAGACCGTGTCTTTGGACTGAAGGACGATTCAAAGGGGACATGTTGGTGTGCACAACCCCAGCTGGGATCAGAATTTGGGGAAGGGACTAACTAGGCACTAAACCCAAGGCCAACCCAAGCAAAAAATTATTCTTAGATATCAAGACTTACATAAATCAATATTAACATTAAAAGTTGTTTGACTACTGTATTGGTATTTGCCTGCTCTATAACAAGAGCATTATACCATGCCATGTACAGTGTGTCTGCGAGCTGCTTCTAAATATACCCTGGCCTAGATTAGCTGTCCACATAAATGCCCACACAGTGTAGCCACCAGGATACTGTTGGAAGGTACCTCGCTAAAAAAAAAAAAATCAGCAAGTTCACACAAAACGGCTTTGTTCATTGTCCCGCACATCTGTCACAAATGAAACAGGCTGATAACTGTGCCAAAAAGATTATGAAAGCAAACTGCGGCAAACGGAAGGCTAAGGAGGGTGATAGAAGGACAGTTTACAGTGAGGTCTCCACAACACAGGAAAAGTTGACACAACACTGTGCTGTGACGGTGTTACCACTGGTCTGACACAGCTACTCACCTGCAGTCGGGTTAATTTGGGATGCCGTACATGAGGAGCAAAATCCAAGCTGAGAGTGGCTGTTGTTTCCCAGGTTTAATTAGTTGATCGGGCAGGAGTTTGACTCTCCCTCCATTCACAGGCACCCTCTGCACAGCTACTGGAACAGCTTGCCGGGGCTTGAATTCTTTTAATAGCTTGCAGCTGAGTCTGTCAGTTTTCATGTGTGACATGTGTATTATCCATAGCATGACAGTTTGTGGCCAACAAGCACAGAAAAATGGGGGGGGGCTGTGTTTCTTTGTGCATCCTCAGAACAGATCTCCCTGTTTCGACCACAATATGCCGTCACATGGTCAGAACGCGATAGGAAGGAAAACTAAAGGAAGGCAACAGTGGAAAAATGCTGTCAAACTGCCGTTGAAGCTTTCTCCAGCAAGGTTTACATGTAATAAAGGTCCGATCTTGAACTACATCTCTCCTTGTAACCTTTTACTAGATTACACTGATTGTAGCTTTTAATTTCAAGGTCATGTTAGAAATCACCAAATGCACTATGCTACCAGCCTCATTCAATGTATTGCTATTTCAGAAATACTACCATGCACACACTTCTGTAAATACTAGGCCCAAAGGAGATTTAAATATTAACTTTTGGAGCATATTAGATATAATCTAAACAACTCTCCTCTGCTTCTTCTCTGTTGAAGCTTATTCAAACCACAGGTTTTATTTGTTCTGAATTGCTTTACATTTGCAGCTTTGTGGCTTTGAAAATGTACCATCCATCCATCTTTTAACCATTTATCCTGCCCTGGGTTATGCGGTCACCTATTTCAAAGTATACAATCGGTGGAGAACCATCAGGGTCAGCTTTGTCTATTGTGCATTCCCCTCAGGATGCCCACCTCTTTCACTTATCATCTTCCTGAAAGCTAGAAAGTGGCCCACAACCATCCAATGTGAACGGGGAGTCGATTAGCAGCGAATTGCTCCATTTTATTTCTCACAAAGGAGCTACACTTTGAAAGAGGTGCAATTGTGCTGACACTAAGTAAAAATTACATATAATGGCGCAATGTAGCATCGACAAACAATGTGGAGATGCATAGACTGAGAAGCAGCCTAACTTGTATTTTAGCCATGGATCAATGCTTCTTAATTAAATGTAGATGGACCACGCAGCCGGTGCGTCCGGTAACAGGCTACATGTTTGTCGAGACCCTGCATTGGATAAATGGTTATGAAGAATAAATGAATGGTTTGTTTATTGTTTATTCTTTTGCTTTTGTCGATTTATCTTGTGCTGTAATAATGTTATACTGTATAAGATTCCATCCACCTGTGTTTGTGTCCAGCCTTTGTAAGCTGTCACTCTATGGACAAGTCAATAAGAGTGCCACAAGCCAAAAGCTTTCATTTCGTAGTCTTGATTTGTTGTAATTACTTTGTAAGTAATTTTAAAGAACATCAGCGAGGTAAAATAACTTTTAGTCTCAGGTAACACCCATATCATACAGTAAGAAGTACAGCATGCTGATGTATGCGGAGAAACATTGCCTGTCTAGTATAAAGTTATAATGTTGAAAAAGTGTTTCTGATTCTTTTATATACCATACGCATATACCATAGCATCTGGACACATCCAACATGAGCAAAGATGTCTTCAAAATATACATCGATCATTGAATACATACACTGAGAAGTATATGTAACATTGACTTTTCGAAATGATTCATTATTGTACTTCATGTCACTGTTATAAAATGGTAAGATTTATTATACACAGATACAACCAGACATGGATTCTATATTCAATGTCCTTAATACCTGTATCTCACACTGTGGTTGCTGTGAACATACGAAAATTCTGAGCAGCTTTTCAATGTTCGTTTAATGCTTACTTTAAATAAAGTTGTGACAAAACAGTCATTCACAAGTTAGATCATTTATTTACAAAATTCACTACTGTTTATAGTATTAACAAAGGTTGTTTAACTGCTTGCTTGAAGAGCACTGTTATTCTATATTAGTCAGCAATATTTTACTTTTAAATAAGCTTTACATTTGCAATGCTGCTAGGGAAATACAGGGAACGCGTCCTGTGTATTTTGTTCTGCTTTAACGAGAACCTACGCCCAGTTCATTGGGTTCATACAGTATTCACAGGTAGCTGGGGACAATATAGTCATGATAAGCCGCCAACAGAAATAAAAAAGATGTGTAGAACTGTGGTATTTTTTCACTGTGCCTTTTGGGTTGTTGATGAAACCCTGAATAATCTCCAACGCGATGTAAAAAAAAAAAAGTTGGTGGAACGTTTAGTCATGTATTTGTTGGTCTCTGTTTCTGTGTCTCAAGAGGACCGCTATCAGGAAAAGAGAAGAATAAAAACATTGTTAGCTAATACAGGATGGTGGACAGGGGCAGCTGCGACCCCACGAATGGCAAAGCTGAGATAACAAGCTGTTCTCCTCCTGACTGCCTGAAGCAAAGCCATGCTTGTCAGATATTGCTTCCCCTTCAAAACCATACTTCACCTTAACCTACCGTAAGATTTGATTGTCACATGATTATAAACATACAGGTAATATAAAGCTCCCTGAATATTATCCAATAATTGATGGTCTGACTTTTGTATAGCTTGCTTGACAGGAAGGTTAGAAAAATGCAGAAAAGGTAAATACAGGTACAAGCTGTTCATCATCACTGTAACCCTGTTATTTCAGTGCCACAGCTGTTCAGGACAGTCTTACCTTTGGAGTGACATGGAGTTCACTCCACTCATAGATGTTTAACCTGAACATAATAATAGCAGCATTAATCCATTTTCTTCTAGGCCTTTTTTCAAAAGAATTTGATTTAATATGCCTGAAACATAGTAAAACCACTTGATTCATGTCACGACTCGTCTGTGCCTTGGTGTTTCACTTGTGTAAAGCGACTCTTCTCACCAAGACGTGTAGCTATGGGAACACAAACCAGCCAGCCAATTCTAAGCTAACTCCAGGTGTGAGTAGTTGACTTGTATACTTTAAATTCTAAGAACAAGTACGAACAAGTACATCTCTTTAGTCACACTCAATTAAAAAACCTGAAATGACATATGCCAGTTTGTGACTCTTTTGCTTGTTATTTTTTGGAAGAGGCAGCAAATTGCATCAAATGAAAAAAATGAGGAGTGGGTCCTCACAGGGACTGGAAGACACTCATAAAATACACAGCTGTGTAAACATTTGCAACTGCTTAAAGCCCTGAATAAACAAATCAAACAAATAAAGTTAGATATAAAACTCTTCTTTGTAATTCCTAGGCATATCTCTGCTGAAGATTTCCACTGTGTTCCTTGGCAGGAGTATCAATACGGCACTAAGTTGGCTTTATTTGTTTAAGATAACATGGAAAGATTTTGTCCCGAGGTACTGACATCTTAACAAGATCCCCCTGGGCTTTCTTCATGTCTCTCAGCATTACGTCCCTAAACTGTAATCAGCACAAATGGATTTTTTATTGCAGTTGGGCTGATGATGTGCAGCTGTTTCTCTCCCTCCTTCTGACTCACTGGTCACCTCGCAGATATTGATTTTTCTGGAGAATGTGTCAACCTGGGGACTGCCCAGATGCTCTGTCGGGGGGGGGGGGGGGGGCCCGCCCCCCGACCGGGGGGGGGGGGGCGGGGGGCGGGGCGGCGGGCGGGCGGGGGGGCGCGGGGCAGAAAGAGGAGGCAGAGGGGAGGGATG
>JAODKC010000095.1:17930020-17953292 GCA_026777985.1 Mormyrops attenuatus | reverse complement strand
GTCACCTCGCATTTTTTGATTTTTCTGTTTAATGTTTAAACCTGGGGACTGCCCTGTTGCTATTTCACCCCCCCCCCCCCCCCCAGCTACGTCTCAGTAAAACTAGACAGCCAGACTAGACAGCTATGGCATCACTTCAACCAACTAAAAGCTACGTGTCACCTTTTCCTCTGAGAAGACGTTTTGCTTTGCTTGTTACAACCTATTAAGTATCTGGTTATTCCTTACATACCTCTGACCCAAGACAGATATATACATAACCTGGCCATTGATTAGGTTGGCACTACTGTCCAATTACAGTTGACAGGAAAGATAGTCGGTCAATTGAGAGGATGTTCATTGCCATTTATAGGTAGTGGGAATAAGGAGCCCTATCAGTGATTCTTGCCACATTGTGGAGAGATGAGTTCATAGCTAACAGTACTCATGGATACAGCGTCACGAAGGCGTGGGCAACATTGACCGCAATGATGACTAACTGTAGTATCGTAATGCCTTTATGGTGTCTAGGGTCAGCCATGTTGTAAAGCTATGGCTCCTCACCAATCTGTTTATTCACCATGTGCTGCATCCACATCCTCTCCCAGGAAGGTGAATGGTCTCACAGGCTAGCTGGCACAGCAACAGACCACCTACAAGCTCCTTTGGATTAGTACTGTGTTATGCTGAGAATCGTGTTTGTTGCATGACATGACAAATTCTGTATAAGCCTCATTTATTCCCTTTCGTGTCCAAAAATACAGCAACGGAGGAAGCATGAGAGAATTTCTGGAGCTGGGACCACTTGGAGTTGTACTTCAAGTCTGTTTTTTGTTTTTTTTCTTCAAACAGAAGGAGAGACAGGATGGTTGCCTGGTGTACCGCCGTGCTCCTCACCATTATCTGCGACGCACACTCCCAAAGCCATACAAACTATTCAAGATTAGAGCGATTCAAGCAAGTGCAGTGTCTACACAATGAAATCCTTACTGGTTATTCCTCCAGATGCTGCAAAAAAATGAAAACAGAAAAAGTACAAATATTAAACTAAAGAAAAAAATTAAAGTAGCTAACAATGGAAAATACATACATACTTAAATATACATAGAAATAAAAATATATATATATGTACATCAATGGGAGGTGTGCAGTGGAAAGTCACTGGTGTTTAGCAGTTCAGTAAAACATGACATATGTATTAAAATATATATATGAATACTGTGGACACCATTTAATTAAGAATAAGTAGAGCTTTCATTTCAGGTTCTATGCATCCTCCAACCACTTATCTATATGGTGCATATACACAAACACCTGCACTGTCATAACCTATGGGCAATTCAGAGATGCCAGGTAACGTACCTGCATGTCACTGGAGTGCTGGAGGGAACTGGAGCACGTAGAGGAAGCAGATGCAACATAAGGAGGACATGCAAACTCCTCACACACAGAGCAGAAACTGGACAAAGACCTTGGAGATGCGAGGCATCACTGCTGAGGTGTTATCGAATATTTTAACAATTTTCTCACTTCCACAATATGTGCTCAAATGACTAGATAAAAGCATGTGAATCCAAAGAGAATATATGTTGTGAAAGATTTAATTACATTGTTACATATTTGTGTCATGATACTGTACCATAGTTACAAGACATACTCTAAACAAACAAATTTCAATTTAGAACCTAAAATCTGCTGGCTATCGTGTAATGGGAGATAATAAATCCTAGCTATTATAAATCCTTGTTATATCTTTTATTCCATTATATTAATTAATCAATTCTAAACTGCTAAGCTTTAAAAAACAAACCTATTTCTATCTCAGAATCTATACAGGAAACAAACAGTTTTAAAAAACTCTTTCTTCGAAGATTAAAGCTCAAAATAATTTATGGGAACTCGGCAGTAGTTTTTTTTTTTATTATTAAACTATTATTAAGGGTGCTTTTAATAAAACATTACGCTGTCGATCCATTTGTAGTTTTTCTTGTCCTTCCAGTGGATCCAGATGACCCACAGAGCAGCTCTTGTCTCGTCCGTGTGAGATTGTTTTGTTCCAGCGCCACTGAAAGGGATCCGGGACGTGGGAGTCACATGGCCCCATAATTAACTCCAGCCCTATTATGAAATAGCTGTGACCCCCCCCCCCCCCACCTCCCGCCTCGAGATACTAAGATGGCGAGCTGGTGCAGTCTCGCGAGATACCATGAACTTCCAGCAGCAAATCTGTAAGCGACCGCCCTCCCGCCCTCCCTCCTTCCATTGGGAAATGTCTGGTCCGAAACACACACACACAGAAAAGAAAAAGGAGACGGACGCTGGAACTTAGTAACTGAAACAAACGGAGCGAAAAGGCGCTTTTGACTGAATTACTCGGGAGGACGCGCGACGCCGCTCTCCGCTTTCTGGGGCATGTTCCCGCAGGGGACGGACGGTTAGCCCGCGGGACTTATGCTGGTTCTAATGCAGGGGTGAAGTGTAACCAGCGAAAAGGGCTCATTATAAACGACTAGCCGGGGGGTTCGGGGGTGGGGATTTTTCTATTAGCTGGCTCGAATAGTGTCAAGCTTAAAAGTTAAAAGCAGCTAAACTATACATGGGCTTGTTTACATCTCCCGGCTCTTTTCGTGGCTACACACAGATGGGACCGTCCTGCTTGCGGGGCACATCGGAGCAGAGGGGTTAACTCTGGGTACAAATAAAAAAAAAAAAAGGAAGAAAAGAAGAAGGGATCGGCGTGTTGATTTTGTAGCAGGACGGTTACGGAGAGAACTGCTAGCCGGGCAGCTAGCGAGTGGGTCGCTTGGAGCGCAGGCCATGGACTGAATTAGCGCAGGGCTGCGGCTTGTTCTCCATAAGCGGCCGATGCAAGAGAGGAAACGGGGGAGATACCGCCAGGAGATAGGAGAAGCTGAGGACTGGGTGTTTTACCTGCTTAAATAGTCAAAAGGTGTTCGGGTCATGCACTGGATCGTAAAGGCCCTGCTCCAAAGTGGATAAAGTATTACACAAATAAAGCGGCGAAGGTCTAAGGACGCCGTCCTCTGCCAGTGTAATTTGCGGTTATTTCGGTCGTCAGTGACCTCGGTCTGATCGGAAGAGGGAAAATGTCTACGGCGAAGGAGAATCCCTGTAGGAAGTTTCAGGCGAACATTTTCAATAAGAGCAAATGCCAGAACTGCTTCAAGCCCCGGGAGCTACACCTCCTGACCGACCAAGACCTCAACCAGGTACCACAAGCCCGCATCTCGGCACCAAGCTAACATCACGCTTTTTGATTTTGTCGTGTTTCTTTCTTTCTTTCTTTTTTTTTGGTTGATCCCTCGTTAAATATTAATCGAGTGATCGGTGGTCCATAATTTGGCTTCTTTCCAGGGTTTCTCATGTCGGATCGTATAACGAGGACAGCTGTGTGTGTGTTATTGCGCGTATTTATAAATAAAGTCGCGTAAAAACGCCCGCATCAGGTGCGACACGGCACATATCTGGAGTTTGCATGGGTTCATTCAGCAGTTTCGGGGTTTCATTCAGCACGTCGTGCCCTCATGCAGTTATCCGAGTGTCGTTTTCAGGGAGTCTCTTTTCGGATATAAAAAAATATTGCGCATCATGTTACAGAATATCTGTTGTGTTTCAGTGAGCAACCTTGGTTGACTCTGTGTGTGTTGTACTGTTTTGATCGTCTCATGCCTGTAGGTGAGCCAAACTTGCCCCCCAGTGCGGCTGCGCTACGTCCCGCTACTGCCAGCGTCCTGTACCTGCCTTACGTTTATATCCAGCATTTCGCCTTGCTGGCTGGCCTTAAATATCCCACCACATCGACGCAATCTCTCCTTTAAACCCCGCTAAACGTGTATAGGGCTCTAAACACTTTGTTGAAAATATCGATTCCTTTTTTTTCCCCTCTTATCTGTTGGGATGAAATGCACACGGTGGAGTTGTAATTTTATTACCCTTGAATGGTATCAGATGCGTTTACTAGAAAACGTCATGTATTCCTGTGGTTTGTCTGTTTACAGTATGAGTTCATAGCCTGCCTTTTTATGCTTCATATTACAGTGTGTGGTGGTAAACTCTAAGCTGCAAGGAAATTAATGGTTCAGATCTGAAGTGCAAAATAAATTTGAGGAAAATTGAAAAATTCATGAAGGTACTAAATTTAGTTCATTGCGTGCTTAATAAAATCCGCTTTTACAGAATGCTTCTAAAGAAGCACACTTGTAATGAAGTACATATTACCGTTTGTGCCTACATAAATATGTACTTAGTTATGGGTTCCAGGACACACATTGGAAAATCCCGTTTGCATAAAGGAAGGTAATTTACAATAACTTTCCTGCTTTCCTTATTTGTTCTGTTACTGGTGTATTATAGTTAGTTTTATTGTCATGCACAGAAAACATGCTGTATAATGAAATTCTGACTTTGTACATCCTCCCTTTACTGCCGAAAATAGAATTAGAATATAAATGACCATAAATACATGTTACATTGAGACATTGACACCCAAAATTCAGAGCTAGGACAGTTTTTTTGACAACTGTTGACTGAACAGGAGCTAGTAAGAAAAAAAGGAGGGGGGGGGGGTATGTTGCCCAATTTTAAATACCAGTCCAATTAGGAGTCCCAGAGCTGGGTCTTGAAACGAAACTTAAAATACGTTATTTGTAATGGTTAGTGTGGAATATGGTACATGGTCTGGAAATCAAGTCATGTCTTTTGAAGTACTTGTGAAAGATGTTTACATTAATATTTATCTGATAGATGCTCCTCCCCTCCACCTCCCCTCCCCCCCAAAAGATAGGTCAGGAGGCACAGTAAGTCTTTTAAATGACTGGTAGATGGAGTGAGCATGAGTTCAAAATCAGTAGGCACACCAAATCCTAGCAAGACTTTGTATATATGATACTAAAATATTCAGGTAAAACAAGGCAGTACCTCGCCATAATTTTCTAGTAGCAGAAACTGAAACCTGCTGGCATGGCGTTATACCTGAAGCAAATATTGTTTTTATCACCACACCATTTGTTCATTCTCTGAATAATTTATGGAAATTCACATTCCCGGTTTTTCTTTTTTGTTTACTTGAGCATTACGAAGGTGTATTAATATTATTGTAGGTGTCCCTTAATTAAGAGTTTTGTTTTGTGCTGTATCACAGTCTAAAAAGTGAATTTCATTTGGCCTCTGGGATGTCGGTGCTTTTAGATTTGTGCCAGCAGCCGATAAAAAGTTTTGACTGTGAATTTTAACTTTTTGTCACTCCCATAGTGTGTGATGGGGCAGCATTAATTGACTGATAAAAGCTGCTGTTCTTCTGCAGTGTTTCTCATGGATGATGAACCAGGGTTCTGTCCCACCTGGTAGGTCTTGGCAGATAAGCAGCTGCTGTGATCAGACCAGTGCCACACTGGCTTTTTATGATCTAAAGTAGGAGGAAACCTTTCAGACCACTTGTACCCTGCTGCAGTTCCTTCTAATTGATCCCATTTGCTTAATCCGGATGGTTGTCTGAAGGATCCCTGAAAAGGGAGCCAGCGCCCTGCTTTAGAGCGTTGTGGCAGCGTCAGCAGTCTTCTGAACGCATGTACAGAGGCCTGCGTGTGATTATCATGAGTTAACCCTTATGAGGCTCAACAGTACAATCATCTACTGACTTGCCTAAGGCCCTGATCCTGTAATACTAGGTGCATGTCTATTTGAAAAAGCACTGACATTAAACTGCTTTTGTTCTAATGCATGGAATAACTGTCACTGTGTTTTACAAAACTTAATGGTCAGGTCTGATTGTGTCAGTATTTCAGTATCAGTATTACCTTTGTTGTTGTACAAGTTAAGCAAATCAGTGACTTCACCGTTTGCCTGCAGAGAGCAGTGACCAGTTTGAAGTTTTAAGATGGGTAAACTTAAAATGTATCAGTACTCTGGGTACGCCATACTGTTTTAAAAAAAAAAAATCTGGTTTACAGCCAATTCTAGCCATCTATCTTATAGTGCAAGAATTTTCTGCAAAGTTGTTCTTTAATTGTACTATGAAGTGAAAACTTAAGCCATTCGCCACAGCATGGAATTGAAATGGTTTGCAAGGCTTAACCTTTTTAAAAGAATTTCATATGAGTTTGTAATGTGCACTTATGTTACTTTAGTGAGTTAAGACATTAACTAGATTCAGGAACACCAGAAACCTTAACAACCCTGGTAATAGCGGATGAAGTAGCACAGAACTGAGTGAAACTTATGGCACACTAACTGACTTCGATGGCTGAAAGCCTTAAAACATGCCACGCAAAAGTTCCAGCTACTTAAATAAAATCCAGGAAAAACAATTACTCATTTTGTGTTTAGCTTTAGTCTATTTAGAAACCATATACTTCCATTTCCAATCTAGGGAGTGTTATTACAGGACTTTTTTTCTTTGTTTGTGAATGTTAATTCCCTAAATGAGTCAAGTTTTTTGAGCAGTAACCATATTCAGTTGTTTCAATAGCTCAGATAATGCTCAGACAGCATTTTTCCATTCGCTTTTTAAAGAGATGCAATTAAACAATCAATAAAGGAAAATTATAGGTATATTTCCTATAAAAACATTGCATGAAGGTATTTTTTAGAAGTCTGGATTATATCTAGTTTAATTTAGTCATCAATTGCTTTGACATAATTTCCCATTTAGGTCGCAAAATTTAGATTTTTTTTTTTCCCAATGTTATACATTTCGATTTCCTTTTTTGAGAGTTTATCATGTTTTTTTGGTATGTAGATGTTTGTCAGAATAGGAATGCATTTGATAATTATAGCATAGGTAATAATAGACCGAATGATGCCATCTTTCTTAAGGTATTCCTAATTTATATCTTGATAATAAGAAAACCGTCTCCGGTTTTACATTCCAGAAGGTGGTAAAACGTGTTTTAAATATGTAACTGCTTTCCACAGTATGGGGTACACATGGGTTAGGTCAAGTCTACCTGACTTATGAACGTCTTTATAGAATGATGACGTTACTATGAGCTGTGAAATTGATGTGCTGTGATACTGTTCAGCTTTATTATGTAATCAATTAGTATTTGTCAATTATGCATTAATCTAGGGGCTTGCTGATATCTACCTGTCATTTGCTGATTTTAAGATGATTTCATGGAAAAAGTCAGTCTGCGTCATTCCTACAAATGAACAGTTGTGTTGATCAGCTTCCTGTAACAGAATTTAAACGTTGACACTACAGTTCATTCCACTTCCATGAAAAGGGGATGTGTTTGGTGCACTTGTGTGTCTGGCATGGGAGGACAGGCCATAGCCCTCCTTAAACAAAGAGTGTATGAAACAAAATAGCTTCATAGTCAGTGTTTCAAGCTAAGTTTAGGACTTCGTGACTGTCTGCATGGGTGATGTACATCAGTTTTAAATAGCTAATCCTCAAAATAGCTATGAAATTAAAATTGTCAAAGGAGTGGCAGTTTCTATTAGTGTCACACTAATTGTTAAATATGAAAATGGTATGATTATACTGTAAAAGTTCTTGTATCTGACAAGTCAGGTCTGAGGCACTGCCAGATAGCTGAATTTTTCAGATAGTTGAATGTTACTTTTGAAAAACACCGGATTATAACAGGTTTGTTACACTTTTATGTACACACGCTAATGATTATTGTATGGTTATTTTAACATGTTGCAATGACACTACTGTAATCCGACTTGTAAAGCGTGCCGCACTAGGAATGCGCAGGAACTGACATGTATTGCACAATGTTGTTCTTTGTTATTTTAAGTTAGTCAGATGTAAATGTTTAATAGAAGCGTTATTACTTATTATGAATATTTCATTTTTATCCTTACGTTTTAGATTTTTGCCAATTATCAGATATGTGGGCTTTTACTGTATGTAAGTACTTCTAAATCTGAGTGAGCAGAAAGCACTTAGCTGAATGAAAATCTTCACAAGATTTAAGTTTAAATTGATGGTTCTTTCTTCCCACGTTATTCAGCATCAGCTTTCGAATGTGAAAAGCAGATCATAGAGAACGTAAATATCAGATTGGCTTTTCTTCTCTGCAGACTTCAGCATTTGTCTTTTAAAAATGGGGTAAAATTAGAGCAGTAACCTTTAAGCGACTGACATTAATACCATTTCATATTCCCACCTTTTTGCTCACGCTTCTGTAGTTGTCTGTGTGTAGTAGGAAGTCACAGATTATGATGCCAGTGTTGGACATTCGGTTTCCCTCACAAATATTTCTTGGGATTGGGATGTGGTGACTGAAGGTGGAGGTGATGTAACTGGAGGCTGGGGGCGTGGAACTGCATCACGTTTGTCGAGCCGCTCGGGGCTTGGTTAAAGTCTCCAGCTTGGGCTGTGGGTGCCTCTCTTGGATGGTAGGAGTGAAACAGCCTCTCATTTCTAATGTGGTGGGCTTCCTGCAGTCAAGTAAGGAGAGTGTTCCATCGAGGAATGATTTTCCCATTGCTTTCTTGTTCTTTGGATACTTAGCCAAAGCAAGCAGTCCTTCCAGATCACCCCCCAAACACCTTGCCTCTTCATCATCTCTTACCTCGTCCTCCTCCAGTTTCCCTCCTTATGGGGTCTTAAGATGCTGGTGAGAGGCTTCTGGCTGGAGAATGTAAATTGTATATATTACAAGGATTCCCACATTTTCCTTCTGTTGTTTTGAATTCTGTACTAGATTTGGGTATACGTTTGCAACTCTTATTTTCTTTACTTAACGTCACTGACAGGTTACAAGACACCTTAAACTCTTCCAGTTGTGAAATAAATATGCTTTTTACAGTAGTCAAAAATGCATATTAGTGTCAGACTCCATATGTTAAAGAGCATTACATCCAGATTAATAAATGCATACCAGAGATTTGCGCACCTGAACTAGACCTGTTGCTATTTGCTTATAAATACTGTATAAGTATTTGTACTTATACACGCACGCTTCTTGTTTTGACAAATGAAAGAAGTTTTCGTTTGCCCGTGTTAGGGATTTCAGATACCCAAGTAGAGCGGTTTGGCGGCTTTGATGCATCAAACCAACCGCAGGCATAGATACACACCTGGAGGTGTCATTGTGGGATTGTGGGTCTTGTCAGCACATACTAGTCGCTTCATACATAATTTTGCACAGCTCGACAGCGTGGATCTTGGGTTATCCCTAAAAAGCTTTGAGGGTCTGCAGAACAGTGGTAATGCTCTTGGAAGCTGAGGTGAGACACTTAGCCTCATCCCCTGAACTGCCTGGGCAGGGCTCATTTCATTCATCTGGATGGCTGAAGAGTCTCTGCCTTTTTGAAAGTGAGTGCTATGGTGGCCTCAGCGGTCTTTGTGCGCAGGCCCACGCAGCTGGCAGGGAATCTGTTCTTCCAGGTCCCTCTGGGAATGACTCACACAGGCTGACAAAGAGCATTTGTAAACTGCCTTTTGCATCTCCAGTGATAAGGACTGTTTGAGGGCTCTTCTTTTGGAAAGCTCTTTGGATAGCCCCCATCGGCATTTCACCTTATAAAGACGCACATTTTAGATAAATGTTGCCTTAAAATTTTAGCAAAAACAGACGGGTTTGTTTCCAAGTAAGAGATGACTCTGGGGTCATTTGATGGTCAAAGAACTGTCAGGGCAGCCTTTCTGAATGCAATAAAATGGAGCCAAATGAGAACACCATATTTATTTTGATCCTCCGTATAGAATCTGATCCTCCACTGTTCATTCTTGTGTGTTTTACACATTTAGGAAATCCTACTGCTTTAATTTTGCCATACTTGATTTAAGACCAGTAAAGCAAGCTTTAAACATGGTTTATTGAACTTGCAAAATATTAACTTGCAAGGTGGGAAAGGTAATTTATTTATTTTAAAAGAGTCGCTGCTCACACTATGTTCTTCTGACATAGAATGTTGTGTCAGGACTTTCTAAAACTGGCATGACACTTACGGCAAACGCAATACAAAAACCAACAAAAGGAGTGAAATTGCCGTGTTTAAAGAAATCACATATAAACAAACTTTGTGTAGTGGAAAAAAAATGGTGTGTGTTTCCATTCTTTATGATTGCTTTTAAAAGACAAAATGCAGTCTGGCAGAAAGCAGCGGGTCGTTTTAACGGGAAAACGTGCAGCGAAATGAAAGACCTAAAGCTTTGGTTAGGCCTGGACCGCGATGTGGTTTGCCTTTAAGTAATTAAAGCGAGTGTTTCAGTTTTGTGTTGTTCTGCAACTGTTCAGCAGTGTGCATAAAGAATTCATGCTCTTTTTTTGTCATCAGGCAGTAGGAAGATGACTGCTGCGGTTCTATTTAATCAGGACCTAAGGGCAATTACAAGAGCCAGTATTTGGCTTTTCCCCTTCATATAATTTTGCAACACTTGACAGATGACGGAATATGTGACTGATATTCATCAATAAACTTTGTATGCGTGCAGCTCACTGAGATGGCGGTCGGAGGTGATGTTTCTCACTCTTGGCTGCCCGAGGCCACAGCCAGTACAGCAGCCGCACTGTCGTACTTCACCAAGTGTCTTCAGTGTGTTTCATGGACGACTGTAAACAATCCCTTCCTCCCATTAATATAAAGTCTGTACCACAGGGCTGTAGCTCTGCCTCTTGAGAGCTAGTCAGGCTGTTCTGTGGGAGATGTGGGGGTGGGGCACTCTCTCTCACTCTCTCTCCCTCTCTCTCACTCTCTCTCCACCCTCCTCTCCACCTCCCACAGACAGTAGTTCACTGAACCCCAGGCTCTCTCTTTTGCCTCGTTCATCGCTGTGCGTCGCCATGTCCTGAAGGAGGGCTGGTGAAGGAGGGCTGGAGGAGGCATGGATGGGGCGCTCATGTGAGTGCCTGCGCTGGTATATGTGTGTGTGCATGTGTGTGTGCATTCCTGTCCATGTGACTGCGCGTATCGACAGTGCCATCACATGCTCCATCTAAAGTGAATTATTTATTATCCACTCTCTTAGAAAATCCTGTTTTGCCTCTTTAGAGCCCACCCTGCCTTTTCAACAGTCATTTGAAGCCGTCAAAGACCGTCGGCAGAACATCTTGTAATGGACCACCTGTTCCATCTGGTTTAAAGTTTATTGTCGTATCTCTGGATGGATTTTAATGGGATCCAGGCTAGGCTGGGCACGCGTTCCTTACTGATGGCAGAAGACTGTTATAAATAGGAAAATCAAACACAAGAAGGTTGTTTTTTTCTGGGGCTTAAATGCATCTGGGAATTTTATGCACATCAAGACGTCAGTTTTAGTCTCAAACATCAAAGAACTGCATTCAATTATAGATGTTCATAACTGCATGTTGCGCGATTCAGAACCTGGTAGGTTCTGGTAGGGTCACCCCATGCAGCTTCTCAGTGCTCCTGTTGGGCTCGGCCCACGCTCTGTCACCTACACTGCCACCTCTCCACCTGCCGTCCCCACCTCGGTGTTCCGAACAGTGGGCCCCGCCCACCAGGTTATCCAACTAGTGGGACCTACCCCCCTCAGATTGCGACCAATGGAAGGCGAGCAGCACCCACTACAGTCCATGGCCATTTGCAGTCTCCCAAGCTTCCTGCGTTCGGCAGAGTATGTGTCATTGGTGATTTAATCCCCCCCCACCACACAGACAGACATACGGATGCATTACCCCTCCACGTTCCCCCTGCTTGCATACTTTCATGCCGTATCTCCCGGGATATTCTCGGAGCAACACGTTAGCCTGGAATAAACCGGTTGTGGCAGGCTCTGAGCTCGTTGTCGTCGTCGCAGCCAGTGCTCAGCCATCCAGATGCAGGCCTGGAAAGCTAACCTGTCATTGCAAACCAGCCATCCCCTCGGCGCTGGAGAAAAAGAGCATCTTTCCCCTCCTTTCCAAGTTCACCGTGTGGCCACGTCCGACATTACGATGGTCCATAATATCATATCTCAGAGTAAGCCTGTAAATCCCCGTGTAAAGTGCTGGCATGAGGGTCTACATGCGGACACGCGTGGCGTCACCCTCACATCCATCCCGAGCTGCTTGTCAGCTGGATTCCTGTAGCTCTTCTCACGGGGCGGATGGACCTCCCATTTCCTACCCTCTTTCCACATGCCATTATTTCTCTCCTTCACTGGTATAAATGGCCAAAAAAAAGATGAAAATGATTTTTCCCAACCTGGCAATAATATGCCGGGGAACATAGCTAGATGGGACTGATGACCTGGCCACCCCTGCCTGCTAATTGAAATCCAATGAGGTGTGAAGGCGTCTCTGAAGAAAACACAATCAAAAGGCGGTAATGTAGCAGACGCAGCAGCGACATGTATAATTTAATTTGGACACCGCTACCTCTTATTACAGACCCACCGCAGCAAATTACGGCCCGAGATGGATTCCGTGTGTCAGCCTGGGAGACCCTCACTCCGATTACCTGCTGATACGAGGTCCTGACCCTTCCACTAATTACTGCTGGCAATTTTTTTAAAAAACAAGCGATAGTTTCACATCTATTTCAGACTAAAATTCTCACTCAGGTGGCATGGTGGCTCAATTGCATCCAAGGTTTTGGGTTTGAATCCCATCTCTGCTTTGTGTGTGCAGTTTACATGTTCTCTCCGCATTATGTCTGCTTCCACCTGCAGCCCAAAGACATGCAGTCAAGGTGAACTGCCATCTACAAATTACCCATTGTATATATCCTATAAGGGACTGGCATCTGACCCTCTGCTGACTGGGATAGGCTCCAGGCCCCCCCGTGACCTTGACTAGGATAAATGGCTTGAAGATGGGTAGATACAAAGATCACTCCACTGAGGAGCAGTAATTTTTTTTTGTTCAATCTTATTGTACTATAAATTGATAATGCTAAAGGTCTCAGTCTATTGCCAGTCATTTTTATTTAAATTGAGCCAGATATGCAGGTATTTAATATTCAACCAAAGTCTTTAGGTTTTTCTACCTCAATTCCCATAATCCTTATAGCCACTGCCTCTGATGTATAAGAAAACGCCGCATTTATATCTATTTATTAGGTTGCCAGTAACCAAGTTATCCAAAGAGAAATTAGCACGCCAGTGACTGACACTGTCTGTCATCCAGTCAAGTTATTAAATCCCTCTTGCTCTGCAAGGTGTTTTTTTTTTAGAAAGTCAGCTTTAACAATGCTTATAAACAGATGCACTTATCAACTGTATTGAGTTATAAATTGGATGAAGATTTTTTAAAAATCTAAGGCAATTAATTGAAGATTGGCTCAATACATTTCCATCTAAGACCCCAGACACACACGAGTGAATCGCACTGGAGACATATCGAACATATTTCTCCATTCCTAATTCAGACATTTTTAAAAAGGAAGCTTTCCAGGGAAAAGCCTAGCAAACTTTCTCATTATAAATTATTAATACATGTTACTGACTGTTCAGTTCGGTTTCTAATCCGAGTCTTCAAACCAAAAGCATTTTATGATGTTTTTATTTTGTTCCTAAGAAATAGATCAGGTAACCACTGGCTAACCAGTCTGCATAAAACCATCAGGTCCTGTAAATACCACCATATTTGCACGTATCTTAATTCATCACTTTCTGAATACAAGGAGAGTGATCACTTTCTGTCAGGCACACATGTGCTTGTAATCAGAAGGTTCTTGGTTTGTGTACCGACAGGGCCTTGATCCGATAACTCTGCACAACCCAGATTCATTCTAGTAAGAGCATCCTGCTGCATCAGTGTATTTGAAGATTTTGAGTAAAGGCCCTTAACTTCAAATGTTCCACAGATGCTGGATGATCCTGCTGTCTTGTTCATCACCTTGGACAAAAGCATATGTTAAATAAATACGGAGTAGTGACATATTATTGGTGGATGGGGAAAAAGTGTGGGGGGGGTCAGTCAGTGTGGACCACCCATGGAGCTGGGGGTCAAGAGTTCAGAGAGATAACCAATTAGATTATGGAGGAGGTGGGTCCAAGCATCTAGAGGATGCAGGACCAACCAATCAGATGTTTTGGTCCTGCCTCCTCTAGTTGCTTGAACCCACCTCCTCCATAATCTGATTGGTTATCTCTCTGAACCAATCATTTTTTGTTCTGCTCTCATAATACTTTTGTGTAAGTAAAACTCCCACAAGCTCAGTCTGTTGACCCTGGGATTCAAACCTGTGTATTCAAACTGCTGAGTGACACACGGCCCCAATAATACACAGATGATAAGATTCTCCTTTTTCACTGGCTCACATTTAAATCTATAAAAATGTGCATCGCAACGGGTTGATTAAAGAGTGCAGGCAAACTGAAGCCCCACTCTGAAGACACTGAGGAGCAGATGTTCAGATGGCTGGGAAGTGCAGGTCGGTTTGCAGGGGGAAACGCTTAAACTCAGTATTATTAGCAGCGGGGCGAGAGTCGCACTCAGCACCGTGCAGAGCGGGGAAATGACGTCGCGCAGCACGGAGGCAAATCACTCCTCAGAAAGAACATTTCCAGTGACACCAGCGCTCGTTTACTGGAGAGGGAGGTTCCGGTGGGCGGACAGCAACGCGGGAGACTCGCTGGTAACGGGAAGCCGCGAACGGTGCTCTCGCGGAAAACGCTGCCGCTCTCCGGACTTTAGTTCCGCACTGACTTACCTCAGACGGTGCAGTGTAGAAAAAGAAATACATGCCGGTGTCGGTGTTTGCGAGAGGTTGGGGTTCTCTTTAGGTCACCTGGAACAGGACAGCCGGTGTATGACATCACTTTGAGCCTGGAGGCTGTCCAAGGAGGCAGCATGTATAGGTTTCTGCAGGCTGGAATAGTGGGTGTGTCAAAGGTGGGCGAAAGTCTAATATAGGCGTGTCGAATGGCAGCATGTGAAATGTGGGCGTGCCGAATGGGTGCGTGTCAAATTGTATGCATGTCAAAGGTGGGCGTGCCAAATGGAGGGCGTGTCAAAGGTGGGTGTGTCAAATGGTGGGCGTGTCAAAAGTGATGTATACAAAAGAGCAGGTGAGCCGAAAGGTTGTTTCTATTGGCTGAAAATTCTGCCAATAAATGTTTCAGAAACAGACCGGATATTCACCAGACATATTACTCTGGCAATGACTGTGATTTGACAGATATCTATAATTATGTCAAGTCATCTTTATTTATATAGCACATTTAAAAGACAATAATTAAATGCTTGTATTATATTTCTTCATATAGCATAAGACATATTCTATGCTTGTTTACACACACCTTCATACTTCCAGAAAGAGCAAAGGAAAGTACATCGTGATTCCACCTACTACAGCACGCTCTATTTCGGTCGACAAACTCACAAAGCTCTTGACATACCCACAAACCTTCTGACATGCCCTCTAACCTTCCAACACACCCACTAACCTTTTGACACACCCTTCAAGCTTTTAACACACCCTCAATCCTTTTGACATGCCCACTAACCTTTCGACATGCCCATCAAGCTTTTGACACACCCATAATCCATTTGACATGCCCACAATCCTTTTGATATGCTCACTAACCATTTGACACGCCCATCAAGCTTTTGACACGCCCATAATCCATTTGACATGCCCACAATTCTTTTGATACCCTCACTAACCATTTGACATGCCCATCAAATTTTTGACACCCCATAATCCATTTGACATGCCCACAATTCTTTTGATACGCTCACTAACCGTTTGACACGCCCATCAACCTTTTGACACACCCATAATCCATTTGACATGCCCATAATCGTTTTGATACACTCACTAACCGTTTGACACACCTATCAAGGTTTTTGACATGCCCATCAAACTTTTGACACGCCCACAATCCTTTTGATATGCTCACTAACTGTTTGACACACCCATCAAGCTTTTGACATGCCCATAATCCATTTGACACACCCACAATCGTTTTGACACACCCACTAACTTTTCAGCACACCGACTATTCCATCCTCCAGAGACTTACTTCTTGGAAGCAGGGGTTGGCATAGCTCTGTATTTTTGGATTGCAGGTGGAAGCCCACACAACACGGAGAGAACATGTCAACGCCATACACATGCCCACACAAAGACGGACCCCCGGCTTTGGAGGTGTGAGGACACTGTGCTAACCGCTAAGCCACTGTGGATTCTTCAGAGGCGACCACTCTGGATTTTAATAATGCATGTACTGACAGCGATTTGAGGCTTATTCACATTGTCAAGCCTGACTAGATGCATCTGCAACCAGAAGACCAGGCTGTACCTCAAAACCTAAGTTGTTTGATAACAACCACAGAACAAAAGGGAATTTTGTAATTGTAGAAATGCAATGCAAGAGGGATGAACAGCGGGATAGTTCAATTTGGCCTGTTCCTCTTCTTTAAGTCACGAAAACTTCAGCAACAGCCTTCATGTTATCGCATTATACAGGCCGTTAAACGTTAGAACAAATGCTTGTCGTGTAATGACACCATTTCCTTTTGGCGAGGACATGTTCCTCAGATTCTTTTTAGCGGATCCGTTTCAAAGCACCTTTCATTTCAGAGCTCGGCATCAAAAGGCTCCTTGCTCTCCCGCCAGGTGGAACTTCCCACTGACCTCAAAGCCGAACCGAAGGTCAGGCACAAACATCACTCTGACTAATCTTTCTCCATTTCTCCTGGAAGTGGGGGCTACCAAAGATCGCCATAATTGCATGCTAGTCCGCCAAAGCTGGTGTCCTGCGGCGAGCAGATAAAACGGAACTTTGATTTGCGCTCCTTCGCCACTGTGCCGGCACGTGTCCATGTCGACCCCCGTTTCGGCTGTGTGGACCGAGCCTCCGGTGGCCTGGCTGGACTCCAGCCTTCTTGGAGAGGAGACTGGGAAACTCAGAGTGCAGAGAGGAGCTGCATCAAAAGGGGGTGACAGCAGGCCGGCCATGCACCACAGTCTTGGAACCCTTCCCCTGCAAGGCTTATTTTCAACAGCATTATCGCATCGGCCATAGTGCGGGATTAGGGAACTTTGTGCGGCTGAGAATAGATGAGACGTCTAACGTGTTTATGGATGTCTAATTGCAAGTGAGCTGCCTCTGGCATTTTGCGGTAAAAGCGAGGGAACACAAGGGTGAGCTGGGGATTAAACGAGAACACTGCTACTCACACTAGGAAGCCCCCCCCCCCCAACCCCCGCTGAGCACTCACCTCTGCAGAAACGGCAGACCAAATCGAGGCACGGCCCTGTGTCCTCGAGCCTCGGGCCGGAGCGGCAGTGATCAGAGGCAGTGAGCGTGACCCGCAAAGGTGACTCCGACAGTGACAAAGGGACTGAACGGGGACGGGGACGAGGGGGGGGGGGGGGACAGGCTTCCCCGGATGTGACCGTTCCATCTGGCACTGCGGTGAGGGAGCTTTTCTGTCAAGAAGGAAATTTCAAAACAATGCAAAGCCTGGGAGGCCCCTGGCAGTCTCACACCGAAATCATGCACATGCTTTGAGGTGACTACTACACCTTCCACTGCAGATTCCACGGCAAACTACAGGGCCAACAGCGTCCCCTAACATTTATAGGAGGACAAAAGCAGGGAATCACCTTCAAGGTAAGCTGAACCTTATTATGTAGAATGCACCCCCCACTACCACCATCAACAGGAGCTATTATAGTAGGGGTGCACATTCAGATGAGAAAACCCAGTCTTGTGGCTTTCCTCCCACATACGGAGTGGGGGGGGGTTCTGCCTGCGGCTGGCCCTCGCCAAAGTTCACCGGCAAAAATCCGTCTCCTATGGGGAACCGAATTAAATAGAGCATTAAATTTATAAGCTCACGACCAATAGCTGCTGACCACACGGAATTGCATTCACAGTCTATTGATTTGTAATAACAAAAGAACGTACGAAAGTTAAAATGGAAAAGAAAGTGCCACCGTCACATGGCCGGGGGGACTCGGGTGTCACACGTCGGGGGGGAGCGCAGCCTTAAATCGGAATTGTTTTTGAAGTTTTCTGGATTTCCTCCCTCTCCCCGGTCTGCTTGTAGCTTTCAGAAAGCTGGCATCCAGAAATATAATGAATCGGATGCCACGTAGGTAATTTTGTTATGCTGATTAACATTTGCCACGGACAAGGCTAATCAACAGCCCCCCCCCCCACAGGAATCACTGGCTAGTGGCGCGCGCGGCCGCCACTGAAAGCCAAAGGAGCCACAGGAGGCGTGCCTAGAGCCTCCGCCAGGTACCGCCAGAGCGAGCAGGTCACCCCGGTTCGTCCAGCGACGGTCCGTCCGGGCCAAGTCACGCCAAGTGGCGCCATGCATCGGCTGCCACGAACGCGGCATGCGGGTGCACTCTGTTCCGCCGTTCCGCCACAGTTTGGCCCAGTAATGGCACAGGAGGTGCTACCGGCGTGAACAATGGGCCCGTTATTCTCGGGTCTGACGCACGGCGGGTCGGGTCACCTCGTCATTGGCGAAAGATTACTGCGGTGACCAGCTGGTCAGCCGATTCAGTTGATTGTGGTCAGCTGGTGATCTGTCCAAAATGAAAGCCGGAAATACGGCAGTCAGAAACACCAGACCAGAATCTGTAATCCATACCGTTAAACTGACGCAATGCCAATTAATGCACCCTAGGCGTAGCCAAGGACCCCAGTAAAATCAGGGGCCACACCAAACAAAATCAGGGGTCCTGCCTAGGGAAAAATTAAACAGTTAAACAAATTACATCTGACCTATCAATCTGCCACCCCCCCAGCAAATTTTTATACCAGCTACCCCCCCCCTCCAAATCAGCACATTTTACCACCTGCAGTGTCTGCTGATTAGCAGATCATTGACGTTGTATTGTTTTTAATTCTCTCTTGTTTCTCTTTCGGCTCACAAAACGGCTCAAGTGGCCCACCTGCGGCCCCCCAGCCATGTCAGCCAAGAGCCCCCAGAGAAGTTAACCCGCCACTGTGTTGGCTGGATGGTCTCGAAATACCTTCATTACTAACTGGGAAACGTACGTCTTCGAAAGATGTCACCGTTTACAGAGACGATCTCCTGTAAGGGAGTTTTGATGTCAGCACCCAAGGTCAGTTAGCTGTGATCCATATACTCCAATGGGACGCCATTTCAATCTGAAATCATTTATTCATGCATCGCACTCATGCAGGTCATGTCCGCGGAGAGCGAGCGTTGGTTAATGGGGAACCTCTCTCGTCGAATCCCCGTGATCATCGGAGAGCCGAAACCGAACGAAATGCAGTTCATACTCCATATGTAATTAGCACAATCCAATAAAGCAGATAATTGCAGCTATCTACAAAATACATATAGCATGGAGCGCGACGGAGGGGAACGTGCTAATGACTTTCCACAGACTTGTTGTAAAGCAGAACAATGAAATTGTGATATATGTCATCGACAGCAGGATTACTTATGTGGCCCAGATTGGTGTTTCCGCCATCCCTGGGAGTCCGTGAGGTGTCGGAGAGGAGATCGCTCTGGAAAACCTGGTTCTTCACTCCATCAATCGATCTCGCTGCCTCAGTTCGGGGTGTCCGCGCGTAATTGTGTTCCGCGTAAAGGCTAAAGCGGTACGGTGTGCTTGAGAGCGGTTAATATCCCCGGCAGCGTGTCAAAGCCAGCCGTGCGAGAGACTGCAAAAGGTCACCATGCAAGAGCACCCAGGAGATGGAGGGCAGGCGGGCTAGCTGACGGAGGACTCATCCGACGTGGAGGAACGTCGCAGACCAGAGTCGTAATTAAAGCCGGCCTTTTCGCTAGAGCGGCTCGCAGGAAGGGCCCCATTGGACGTTATGTTGATTAGGGTTGTCACATTGATCTTCAAGCCTTATAAAATCTATTTAGCTATGCCGGGTTCCTGTGCCGGAAACGCAGCACTTGTGATAAACGCGAATGAGAATGCCCTTTCAGCACAATGCTGATTAAGCAGTGGAATTGCATTTCGCTGGTACTCCACCATATGGCCATCGCAAAAGGTGCTCCCAAAACCTGCTTCTGTCACGAACATTGTGGATTCACCCTCCCATCTCGCGTCTGGGAATTTTCATGAGGGATGTTACCAGAGGCACCTTGTGTTAGCTGTTAGCTGCAGACATTAACACCACAACCGGGGCGTTTAACACATGGTGGCAGTATCCCCTACACTCCAGCGACTCTGTATTCTCTAACGCTACATTTGGCTGATAATCCTGAAAGATGATAATCTTCATAACTTAAACTGGATTGTTTCGTTTTCCCATTCCTGTTAACAATCTCCATGTGTGCTACCAGAGACAGCCCTGCTACTCCCACACCGGCTACACGATCCCATCCGAACCGGAATAACAATGCAGCTGATGGAGCAGGAATGGGTTCTGCCTTCAGGCTAAAGAGCCCTCTTTGTTTGGATTTCAGTGGAGACCTTCACTTTCGAAAACGGAGGGAAGGGGCCGGGATCGTTGGCGGCAATGCAAACCTTCCTTCCCGTAACAGTTTTTCCTTGAATATAGACTTGTGATGTTTTATTAACACGGCCCATATTTGATGGATGAACATCTCCTAGTAAAAACAGGAAGGAAGGAAGCGGCTTTGATGCCTTTCCGGAGCGGTGCATGCGTCTGTCTGCGGCTTGACGGAGTTTGGCTGACGGTGGGAGTCAACATCTAGGAGCGCCGCGTTCGGGCCGTGAGAGTGATGCGGCCACAGCTCTGACATGCTGATGCTGACACGTGATGTGACGAACACCGCATGCCGGCGAATGCGGGTCAGCCCAAATACCGCTAATGTCATGTTTTTACAGCTCATGCACACATACCGAAAGGCGCTTGACAGCCCAAAAAATCTCATATTGAGGAAGAAAGAGTGCATCTTCTTCATGAAATATCCATTATGCATAAACAGGCGTTCAAACATACACCCACGGAGTAATTAGTCTTCATGTATAAATATTGTTCTTGTCTTATGTGAGTGACTGATGTGTGTGGTGCTTTCATTCTGAAACACACAATGCAGTTTACCTTAATGCTTTTTAGAACCATTTTTGCCATTTTCCTATAACACTGAATGCTTTGTAAAATATAAATATGTATTTTCAGCATACAAATATACAGTTAAGTGCTGTGGTACCAAGAACACATTAGTTATATATTAGAGTGCAGAGAGTTTCCTAATCTCTTTCTACTGTCAAAGTAAGGAAAATTAAACAAAGTCACAGCAACATGTGGATAATTTTTTTCCATTGCACAAAAAAATGTTAACTTTGCAGTAAATGCCTGTGCACACTGGGTTTGTAAGGGAATAATTAATCACCCCAACCTGTTTTGAACATGATATGCTATTATTGGAATACTGACATCCTCCCTGAGGAGAAAACCTGCATCTCCATACTAAAGGTGAACATTCCCATAAAGACAAACAGCCAGTGCTGTGAGATACCTCTATGTGTGAATGATGCTTTACAAAACATGGATGGATGGATGGATGGATGGATGGATGGATGAAAATGATGGGAGGATTGATGTTTCAGTGAATGGATTGTAGATAGATAGATAGATAGATAGATAGATAGACTTTGTTGACGTGGAACACCCTTCCGTAATTCTTAAAGGGCTATGAGGCTGAAAGTAGCAGGCAGAAAAACGGCAAGTGGCTTTGTTTGGAAAAGTCACAGACACAAACGAGAGCACAGGAGGGATCCGGATCGTTTTCCAGCTTGCTTCCTTCCGTTGAGCGGAGCAGATAAGGCATGGGGACACGGGACCCGCATGAGCCAGACCAAAGCCCCAGGAGGGTGGGGGCTCTCTCTGCACTAAAGAACGGGCTCAGCTTACATCACACCCCCTAAATCCCCACCAGCCCCCCACCCTCACCCTGCAGACTGTCACACATCACCACTGGGGGTCCCCACCCCTCCCCAACACCGGCCCTAACATCTTATATATTAAAAATATAAAACAGCAACTAGTGGCATGTCAAATATTAAACGTAGGGCCAGATAGCAGGACAAACAACAGAGGAAATAAGTGCTGCTGCTCTGCCATGGCAACCGCGCATCCAATCTCCACGGCGACCACACCAGCTTCATCAATAACTTCGGTATGATATCAGTCCTCGTTATCTGCATTTTATCAGGAGCCAAAGAGCTGTGAAATCTCCCTGATGGGAACATTAATGACTCTGTTTTCTTGTTTGGGATGATATTTGGTAACTGTAAATCCAGTTAGCTGAAATAATTCACCGATCTTAATAGCAGTGCCGTACTACGCTGCCAGTTGAGCTGCTTTGGACAAAAGTCTTTTTTTATTCTTAGAGGCATCTGAGAGAAAAAGTTTTTTTTTCTCTCTAAATGTATTAATTTTATTGCATTGAAAGATCAATAACAATTTGGGTGAAATAGAATTGATTTTTGCAAAGTGTGCTCTTTTTTTTCTTTAATGAATACGTGGACATAGTTGTGAACAGGAGTGGAATTAACGAAGGTGTGGAGAAGGCATCATCCCTGGAGATCACACCAAGTGTGAGGAGCTCCTCGGCCAAATGGAGACACATCTACAGGGTCAAGAATCAAACAGCCCCTGCAAGAAGGCACTATACACGCACACACGCACACACACACACACACACATTATATATATATATATACATATATATATAAAAAACCCAAAACAACGGACAAAACAAATGCCAATTAGTCTGCCTCCTGAAAAGATTACATTCATTCTGAGAGTTAAACTAAAAGCATTTGAGAGTGTATGGGGACCTTTCATAGAATATGCAAAGAACCAAAAAGCAACACATTTGACGGAGAATAGATAGCAGCTTACAGTACTTACAGTAAAACATGCAGACTCTAAGCGCCTGTAAGTAAAATAAAATTGCTTGTTTATTTTTGCACTTCAAAACTGAATGATTTTTACAATTATACTTTACTATGTAAAAATGAATTTCTTGTCTCTTTTTTCTTTGGATTTTGTTTATGTTCACAAACCTGGGATACAGGCTGGTCCATCACAGGGTGTGCACTCACTCACTCACTCACCCCCACACTCACTCACTCACACACACTCCCACACTCACTCACTCACCCCCACACTCACTCACACACTCACTCACCCCCACACTCACTCACACACTCACTCACTCACCCCCACACTCACTCACTCACCCCCACACTCAATCACTCACTCATTCACCCCCTCACTCACTCCTCAGTCACTCACCCCCACACTCACTCACCCCCACACTCACTCACTCACACTCACCCCCACACTCACTCATTCACTCACACTCATTCACACACTCACTCACTCACCCCCACACTCACTCAGTCACTCACACTCACTCACACACTCATCCCCACACAAACTCACTCACACTCACACCCACACACACGCATTCACCCACACACTCACGCCCCCCCA